>OY740767.1:63978033-64534769 GCA_963513935.1 Aphrophora alni | reverse complement strand
GTGGGTGGGGGTGGGTGGTGGGTGGTTGTGGGGGTGGGGGTGGTGTGGGGGTTGTGGCATACCTACACAACTACAGAAGACATTACAACTACATACATACCTACAACTACAAAAATACATACACAACTGCACACATACCTATACAACTACATATACCTATACAAAATGCATACGTAAATACACAACTACGTACTTATCTACACATCTACATATATAATTACACATAGAAATATACACTATACTAAAAACATACCTATACAAATACAAACATACCTACACATCTACATACATACCTACACAACTACATGCATACTTATACAAAACTACATACACCTATACTTAATACATACCTACACATCTACATAAATACCTTCACAACTACATACATTACTATATACTACATACATACCTATACAACTACAAACACACCTACACAACTATAAACTTACCTTTACAACTGTAAACATACCTAAACCACTACAAACATACCTACACAACTACACACATAATTACACATCTACATACATACCTATAAAAATACATACATACTTATACAACTACAAACATACCTACACATCTACTTAAATACCAATACACATAAAAACCATACCAACAACTACAAACATACCTATACATCTACATACATATCTATACAACTACAAACATACTTACACAACTACCTACATACAAAAATATCTACATAAATACCTACACCACTACTTACTACCTACACCACTACATACATAACTAAAAAAACTAGATACATACCTACACCACTACTTACTACCTACACCACTATATACATAACTACACAACTACATACATACCTACACCACTACTTACTACCTACACCACTACATACATAACTACACAACATCATACATACCTACACAACGACATACATTTATAACTACATACATACCTACACCACTACTTACTACCTACACCACTACATACATACCTACACCACTACTTACTTCCTACACCACTACATACATACCTACACCACTAAATACATAACTTCACAACTACATATGTATCTACACAATTACATACATTAATTCAGAAATACATACACACCTACACAACTACATACATACCTACACAACGACATACATTTATAACTACATACATACCTACACCACTACTTACATCCTACACCACTACATACATTCCTACACCACTACTTACTTCCTACACCACTACATACATACCTACACCACTACTTACTACCTACACAACTACATACATACCTACACCACTACTTACTACCTACACCACTACATACATACCTACACCACTACATACATACCTACACCACTAAATACTACCTACATCACTACATACATACCTAAACCACTACTTACTTCCTACACCACTACATACATAACTACACAACTACTTGCTACCTACACCACTACATACATAACTACACAACTACATACATACCTACACCACTACTTACTACCTACACCACTACTTACATAACTACACAACTACATACATACCTACACCACTACTTACTACCTACACCACTACATACATACCTACACCACTACTTACTTCCTACACCACTACATACATACCTACACCACTACATACATACCTACACCACTACTTACATACCTACACCACTAAATACTACCTACACCACTACACACATACCTACACCACTACTTACTTCCTACACACTACACACATAACTACACAACTACATAGATACCTACACCACTACTTACTAAATACACCACTACATACATAACTACACAACTACATACATACCTACACCACTACTTACTACCTACACCACTACATATATAACTACACAACTACATACATACCTACACCACTACTTACTACCTACACCACTACATACATAACTACAAAACTAGATACATACCTACACCACTACTTACTACCTACACCACTATATACATAACTACACAACTACATACATACCTACACCACTACTTACTACCTACACCACTACATACATAACTACACAACATCATACATACCTACACAACGACATACATTTATAACTACATACATACCTACACCACTACTTACTACCTACACCACTACATACATACCTACACCACTACTTACTTCCTACACCACTACATACATACCTACACCACTAAATACATAACTTCACAACTACATATGTATCTACACAATTACATACATTAATTCAGAACTACATACACACCTACACAACTACATACATACCTACACCACTACTTACTACTTACACCACTACATACATAACTACACAACTACATACATACCTACACCACTACTTACTAAATACACCACTACATACATACCTACACCACTACTTACTTCCTACACCACTACATAATACCTACACCACTACTTACTACCTACACAACTACATACATAACTACACCACTACCTACTACCTACACAACTACATACATAACTACACCACTACTTACTTCCTACACCACTACATACATACCTACACCACTACTTACTACCTACACAACTACATACATAACTACACCACTACTTACTACCTACACAACTACATACATACCTACACCACTACTTACTTTCTACACAACTACATACATACCTACACCACTACTTACTACCTACACAACTACATACATAACTACACCACTACTTACTTCCTACACCACTACATACATACCTACACCACTACTTACTACCTACACCACTACTTACTTTCTACACAACTACATACATACCTACACCACTACTTACTACCTACACAACTACATACATAACTACACCACTGCTTACTACCTACACAACTACATACATACCTACACCACTACTTACTACCTACACCACTACATACAGAACTACACAACTACATACATACCTACACCACTACTTACTACCTACACCACTACATACATACCTACACCACTACTTACTTCCTACACCACTACATACATAACTACACAACTACATACATACCTACACCACTACTTACTACCTACACCACTACATACATACCTACACCACTACGTACTTCCTACACCACTACATACATAACTACACAACGACATAGATACCTACACCACTACTTACTACCTACACCACTACATACATAACTACACAACTACATACATAACTACACAACTACATACATAACTACACAACTACATACATACCTACACCACTACATACATACCTACACCACTACATACATACCTACACCACTACATACATACCTACACCACTACTTACATACCTACACCACTAAATACTTCCTACACACTACACACATAACTACACAACTACATAGATACCTACACCACTACTTACTAAATACACCACTACATACATAACTACACAAATACATACATACCTACACCACTACTTACTACCTACACCACTACATACATAACTACACAACTACATACATACCTACACCACTACTTACTACCTACACCACTACATACATAACTACAAAACTAGATACATACCTACACCACTACTTACTACCTACACCACTATATACATAACTACACAACTACATACATACCTACACCACTACTTACTACCTACACCACTACATACATAACTACACAACATCATACATACCTACACAACGACATACATTTATAACTACATACATACCTACACCACTACTTACTACCTACACCACTACATACATACCTACACCACTACTTACTTCCCACACCACTACATACATACCTACACCACTAAATACATAACTTCACAACTACATATGTATCTACACAATTACATACATTAATTCAGAACTACATACACACCTACACAACTACATACATACCTACACAACGACATACATTTATAACTACATACATACCTACACCACTACTTACATCCTACACCACTACATACATCCTACACCACTACATACATTCCTACACCACTACTTACTTCCTACACCACTACATACATACCTACACCACTACTTACTACCTACACAACTACATACATATCTACACCACTACATACATACCTACACCACTACATACATACCTACACCACTAAATACTACCTACATCACTACATACATACCTACACCACTACTTACTTCCTACACCACTACATACATAACTACACAACTACTTGCTACCTACACCACTACTTGCTACCTACACCACTACATACATAACTACACAACTACATACATACCTACACCACTACTTACTACCTACACCACTACTTACATAACTACACAACTACATACATACCTACACCAATACTTACTACCTACACCACTACATACATACCTACACCACTACTTACTTCCTACACCACTACATACATACCTACACCACTACTTACTACCTACAGCACTACATACCTCACTACACAACTACATATAAACCTACACCACTAAATACTACCTACACCACTATATTTATACCTACACCACTACTTACTTCCTACACCACTACATACATACGTACACCACTACTTACTACCTACACCACTACATACATAACTACACAACTACATACATACCTACACCACTACTTACTACCTACACCACTACATACATACCTACACCACTACTTACTTCCTACACCCCTACATACATAACTACACAACTACATACATACCTACACCACTACTTACTACCTACACAACTACATACATACCTACACCACTACTTACTACCTACACAACTACATATATAACTACACCACTACTTACTTCCTACACCACTACATACATACCTACACCACTACTTACTACCTACACCACTACATACATAACTACACCACTACATACATACCTACACCACTACATACATACCTACACCACTACTTACATACCTACACCACTAAATACTACCTACACCACTACACACATACCTACACCACTACTTACTTCCTACACACTACACACATAACTACACAACTACATAGATACCTACACCACTACTTACTAAATACACCACTACATACATAACTACACAACTACATACATACCTACACCACTACTTACTACCTACACCACTACATATATAACTACACAACTACATACATACCTACACCACTACTTACTACCTACACCACTACATACATAACTACAAAACTAGATACATACCTACACCACTACTTACTACCTACACCACTATATACATAACTACACAACTACATACATACCTACACCACTACTTACTACCTACACCACTACATACATAACTACACAACATCATACATACCTACACAACGACATACATTTATAACTACATACATACCTACACCACTACTTACTACCTACACCACTACATACATACCTACACCACTACTTACTTCCTACACCACTACATACATACCTACACCACTAAATACATAACTTCACAACTACATATGTATCTACACAATTACATACATTAATTCAGAACTACATACACACCTACACAACTACATACATACCTACACCACTACTTACTACTTACACCACTACATACATAACTACACAACTACATACATACCTACACCACTACTTACTAAATACACCACTACATACATACCTACACCACTACTTACTTCCTACACCACTACATAATACCTACACCACTACTTACTACCTACACAACTACATACATAACTACACCACTACCTACTACCTACACAACTACATACATAACTACACCACTACTTACTTCCTACACCACTACATACATACCTACACCACTACTTACTACCTACACAACTACATACATAACTACACCACTACTTACTACCTACACAACTACATACATACCTACACCACTACTTACTTTCTACACAACTACATACATACCTACACCACTACTTACTACCTACACAACTACATACATAACTACACCACTACTTACTTCCTACACCACTACATACATACCTACACCACTACTTACTACCTACACCACTACTTACTTTCTACACAACTACATACATACCTACACCACTACTTACTACCTACACAACTACATACATAACTACACCACTGCTTACTACCTACACAACTACATACATACCTACACCACTACTTACTACCTACACCACTACATACAGAACTACACAACTACATACATACCTACACCACTACTTACTACCTACACCACTACATACATACCTACACCACTACTTACTTCCTACACCACTACATACATAACTACACAACTACATACATACCTACACCACTACTTACTACCTACACCACTACATACATACCTACACCACTACGTACTTCCTACACCACTACATACATAACTACACAACGACATAGATACCTACACCACTACTTACTACCTACACCACTACATACATAACTACACAACTACATACATAACTACACAACTACATACATAACTACACAACTACATACATACCTACACCACTACATACATACCTACACCACTACATACATACCTACACCACTACATACATACCTACACCACTACTTACATACCTACACCACTAAATACTTCCTACACACTACACACATAACTACACAACTACATAGATACCTACACCACTACTTACTAAATACACCACTACATACATAACTACACAAATACATACATACCTACACCACTACTTACTACCTACACCACTACATACATAACTACACAACTACATACATACCTACACCACTACTTACTACCTACACCACTACATACATAACTACAAAACTAGATACATACCTACACCACTACTTACTACCTACACCACTATATACATAACTACACAACTACATACATACCTACACCACTACTTACTACCTACACCACTACATACATAACTACACAACATCATACATACCTACACAACGACATACATTTATAACTACATACATACCTACACCACTACTTACTACCTACACCACTACATACATACCTACACCACTACTTACTTCCCACACCACTACATACATACCTACACCACTAAATACATAACTTCACAACTACATATGTATCTACACAATTACATACATTAATTCAGAACTACATACACACCTACACAACTACATACATACCTACACAACGACATACATTTATAACTACATACATACCTACACCACTACTTACATCCTACACCACTACATACATCCTACACCACTACATACATTCCTACACCACTACTTACTTCCTACACCACTACATACATACCTACACCACTACTTACTACCTACACAACTACATACATACCTACACCACTACATACATACCTACACCACTACATACATACCTACACCACTAAATACTACCTACATCACTACATACATACCTACACCACTACTTACTTCCTACACCACTACATACATAACTACACAACTACTTGCTACCTACACCACTACTTGCTACCTACACCACTACATACATAACTACACAACTACATACATACCTACACCACTACTTACTACCTACACCACTACTTACATAACTACACAACTACATACATACCTACACCAATACTTACTACCTACACCACTACATACATACCTACACCACTACTTACTTCCTACACCACTACATACATACCTACACCACTACTTACTACCTACAGCACTACATACCTCACTACACAACTACATATAAACCTACACCACTAAATACTACCTACACCACTATATTTATACCTACACCACTACTTACTTCCTACACCACTACATACATACGTACACCACTACTTACTACCTACACCACTACATACATAACTACACAACTACATACATACCTACACCACTACTTACTACCTACACCACTACATACATACCTACACCACTACTTACTTCCTACACCCCTACATACATAACTACACAACTACATACATACCTACACCACTACTTACTACCTACACAACTACATACATACCTACACCACTACTTACTACCTACACAACTACATATATAACTACACCACTACTTACTTCCTACACCACTACATACATACCTACACCACTACTTACTACCTACACCACTACATACATAACTACACAACTACATACATACCTACACCACTACTTACTACCTACACAACTACATACATACCTACACCACTACTTACTACCTACACAACTACATACATACCTACACCACTACTTACTACCTACACCACTACATACATAACTACACAACTACATACATACCTACACCACTACTTACTAAATACACCACTACATACATACCTACACCACTACTTACTTCCTACACCAATACATACATACCTACACCACTACTTACTACCTACACAACTACATACATAACTACACCACTACCTACTACCTACACAACTACATACATAACTACACCACTACTTACTTCCTACACCACTACATACATACCTACACCACTACTTACTACCTACACAACTACATACATAACTACACTACTACTTACTACCTACACAACTACATACATACCTACACCACTACTTACTTTCTACACAACTACATACATACCTACACCACTACTTACTACCTACACAACTACATACATAACTACACCACTACTTACTTCCTACACCACTACATACATACCTACACTACTACTTACTACCTACACCACTACTTACTTTCTACACAACTACATACATACCTACACCACTACTTACTACCTACACGACTACATACATAACTACACCACTGCTTACTACCTACACAACTACATACATACCTACACCACTACCTACTACCTACACCACTACATACATAACTACACAACTACATACATACCTACACCACTACTTACTACCTACACCACTACATACATAACTACAAAACTAGATACATACCTACACCACTACTTACTAATTACACCACCATATACATAACTACACAACTACATACATACCTACACCACTACTTACTACCTACACCACTACATACATAACTACACAACATCATACATACCTACACAACGACATACATTTATAACTACATACATACCTACACCACTACTTACTACCTACACCACTACATACATACCTACACCACTACTTACTTCCTACACCACTACATACATACCTACACCACTAAATACATAACTTCACAACTACATATGTATCTACACAATTACATACATTAATTCAGAACTACATACACACCTACACCACTACTTACATCCTACACCACTACATACATTCCTACACCAATACTTACTTCCTACACCACTACATACATACCTACACCACTACTTACTACCTACACAACTACATACATACCTACACCACTACTTACTACCTACACCACTACATACATACCTACACCACTACATACATACCTACACCACTAAATACTACCTACATCACTACATACATACCTACACCACTACTTACTTCCTACACCACTACATACATAACTACACAACTACTTGCTACCTACACCACTACATACATAACTACACAACTACATACATACCTACACCACTACTTACTACCTACACCACTACTTACATAACTACACAACTACATACATACCTACACCACTACTTACTTCCTACACCACTACATACATACCTACACCACTACTTACTACCTACACCACTACATACCTAACTACACAACTACATATATACCTACACCACTAAATACTACCTACACCACTATATTTATACCTACACCACTACTTACTTCCTACACCACTACATACATACCTACACCACTACTTACTACCTACACCACTACATACATAACTACACAACTACATACATACCTACACCACAACTTACTACCTACACCACTACATACATACCTACACCACTACTTACTTCCTACACCCCTACATACATAACTACACAACTACATACATACCTACACCACTACTTACTACCTACACAACTACATACATACCTACACCACCACTACTTACTACCTACACAACTACATATATAACTACACCACTACTTACTTCCTACACCACTACATACATACCTACAACCACTACTTACTACCTACACCACTACATACATAACTACACCACTACTTACTACCTACACAACTACATACATACCTACACCACTACTTACTACCTACACTACTACATACATAACTACACAACTACATACATACCTACACCACTACTTACTAAATACACCACTACATACATACCTACACCACTACTTACTTCCTACACCACTACATACATACCTACACCACTACTTACTACCTACACAACTACATACATAACTACACCACTACCTACTACCTACACAACTACATACATAACTACACCACTACTTACTTCCTACACCACTACATACATACCTACACCACTACTTACTACCTACACAACTACATACATAACTACACCACTACTTACTACCTACACAACTACATACATACCTACACCACTACTTACTTTCTACACAACTACATACATACCTACACCACTACTTACTACCTACACAACTACATATATAACTACACCACTACTTACTTCCTACACCACTACATACATACCTACACCACTACTTACTACCTACACCACTACTTACTTTCTACACAACTACATACATACCTACACCACTACTTACTACCTACACAACTACATACATAACTACACCACTGCTTACTACCTACACAACTACATACATACCTACACCACTACTTACTACCTACACCACTACATACATAACTACACAACTACATACATACCTACACCACTACTTACTACCTACACCACTACATACATAACTACAGAACTACATACATACCTACACCACTACTTACTACCTACACCACTACATACATACCTACACCACTACGTACTTCCTACATCACTACATACATAACTACACAACGACATAGATACCTACACCACTACTTACTACCTACACCACTACATACATAACTACACAACTACATACATAACTACACAACTACATACATACCTACACCACTACATACATACCTACACCACTACATACATACCTACACCACTACATACATACCTACACCACTACTTACATACCTACACCACTAAATACTACCTACACCACTACACACATACCTACACCACTAAATACATAACTTCACAACTACATATGTATCTACACAATTACATACATTAATTCAGAACTACATACACACCTACACAACTACATACATACCTACACAACGACATACATTTATAACTACATACATACCTACACCACTACTTACATCCTACACCACTACATACATACCTACACCACTACTTACTTCCTACACCACTACATACATACCTACACCACTAAATACATAACTTCACAACTACATATGTATCTACACAATTACATACATTAATTCAGAACTACATACACACCTACACAACTACATACATACCTACACAACGACATACATTTATAACTACATACATACCTACACCACTACTTACATCCTACACCACTACATACATTCCTACACCACTACTTACTTCCTACACCACTACATACATACCTACACCACTACTTACTACCTACACAACTACATACATACCTACACCACTACTTACTACCTACACCACTACATACATACCTACACCACTACATACATACCTACACCACTAAATACTACCTACATCACTACATACATACCTACACCACTACTTACTTCCTACACCACTACATACATAACTACACAACTACTTGCTACCTACACCACTACATACATAACTACACAACTACATACATACCTACACCACTACTTACTACCTACACCACTACTTACATAACTACACAACTACATACATACCTACACCACTACTTACTACCTACACCACTACATACATACCTACACCACTACTTACTTCCTACACCACTACATACATACCTACACCACTACATACATAACTACACCACTACTTACATACCTACACCACTAAATACTACCTACACCACTACACACATACCTACACCACTACTTACTTCCTACACACTACACACATAACTACACAACTACATAGATACCTACACCACTACTTACTAAATACACCACTACATACATAACTACACAACTACATACATACCTACACCACTACTTACTACCTACACCACTACATACATAACTACACAACTACATACATACCTACACCACTACTTACTACCTACACCACTACATACATAACTACAAAACTAGATACATACCTACACCACTACTTACTACCTACACCACTATATACATAACTACACAACTACATACATACCTACACCACTACTTACTACCTACACCACTACATACATAACTACACAACATCATACATACCTACACAACGACATACATTTATAACTACATACATACCTACACCACTACTTACTACCTACACCACTACATACATACCTACACCACTACTTACTTCCTACACCACTACATACATACCTACACCACTAAATACATAACTTCACAACTACATATGTATCTACACAATTACATACATTAATTCAGAACTACATACACACCTACACAACTACATACATACCTACACCACTACTTACTACTTACACCACTACATACATAACTACACAACTACATACATACCTACACCACTACTTACTAAATACACCACTACATACATACCTACACCACTACTTACTTCCTACACCACTACATAATACCTACACTACTACTTACTACCTACACAACTACATACATAACTACACCACTACCTACTACCTACACAACTACATACATAACTACACCACTACTTACTTCCTACACCACTACATACATACCTACACCACTACTTACTACCTACACAACTACATACATAACTACACCACTACTTACTACCTACACAACTACATACATACCTACACCACTACTTACTTTCTACACAACTACATACATACCTACACCACTACTTACTACCTACACAACTACATACATAACTACACCACTACTTACTTCCTACACCACTACATACATACCTACACCACTACTTACTACCTACACCACTACTTACTTTCTACACAACTACATACATACCTACACCACTACTTACTACCTACACAACTACATACATAACTACACCACTGCTTACTACCTACACAACTACATACATACCTACACCACTACTTACTACCTACACCACTACATACAGAACTACACAACTACATACATACCTACACCACTACTTACTACCTACACCACTACATACATACCTACACCACTACTTACTTCCTACACCACTACATACATAACTACACAACTACATACATACCTACACCACTACTTACTACCTACACCACTACATACATACCTACACCACTACGTACTTCCTACATCACTACATACATAACTACACAACGACATAGATACCTACACCACTACTTACTACCTACACCACTACATACATAACTACACAACTACATACATAACTACACAACTACATACATAACTACACAACTACATACATACCTACACCACTACATACATACCTACACCACTACATACATACCTACACCACTACATACATACCTACACCACTACACACATACCTACACCACTACTTACTTCCTACACACTACACACATAACTACACAACTACATAGATACCTACACCACTACTCACTAAATACACCACTACATACATAACTACACAACTACATACATACCTACACCACTACTTACTACCTACACCACTACATACATAACTAAAAAAACTAGATACATACCTACACCACTACTTACTACCTACACCACTATATACATAACTACACAACTACATACATACCTACACCACTACTTACTACCTACACCACTACATACATAACTACACAACATCATACATACCTACACAACGACATACATTTATAACTACATACATACCTACACCACTACTTACTACCTACACCACTACATACATACCTACACCACTACTTACTTCCTACACCACTACATTCATACCTACACCACTAAATACATAACTTCACAACTACATATGTATCTACACAATTACATACATTAATTCAGAACTACATACACACCTACACAACTACATACATACCTACACAACGACATACATTTATAACTACATACATACCTACACCACTACTTACATCCTACACCACTACATACATTCCTACACCACTACTTACTTCCTACACCACTACATACATACCTACACCACTACTTACTACCTACACAACTACATACATACCTACACCACTACTTACTACCTACACCACTACATACATACCTACACCACTACATACATACCTACACCACTAAATACTACCTACATCACTACATACATACCTACACCACTACTTACTTCCTACACCACTACATACATAACTACACAACTACTTGCTACCTACACCACTACATACATAACTACACAACTACATACATACCTACACCACTACTTACTACCTACACCACTACTTACATAACTACACAACTACATACATACCTACACCACTACTTACTACCTACACCACTACATACATACCTACACCACTACTTACTTCCTACACCACTACATACATACCTACACCACTACATACATACCTACACCACTACTTACATACCTACACCACTAAATACTACCTACACCACTACACACATACCTACACCACTACTTACTTCCTACACACTACACACATAACTACACAACTACATAGATACCTACACCACTACTTACTAAATACACCACTACATACATAACTACACAACTACATACATACCTACACCACTACTTACTACCTACACCACTACATACATAACTACACAACTACATACATACCTACACCACTACTTACTACCTACACCACTACATACATAACTACAAAACTAGATACATACCTACACCACTACTTACTACCTACACCACTATATACATAACTACACAACTACATACATACCTACACCACTACTTACTACCTACACCACTACATACATAACTACACAACATCATACATACCTACACAACGACATACATTTATAACTACATACATACCTACACCACTACTTACTACCTACACCACTACATACATACCTACACCACTACTTACTTCCTACACCACTACATACATACCTACACCACTAAATACATAACTTCACAACTACATATGTATCTACACAATTACATACATTAATTCAGAACTACATACACACCTACACAACTACATACATACCTACACCACTACTTACTACTTACACCACTACATACATAACTACACAACTACATACATACCTACACCACTACATACATACCTACACCACTACGTACTTCCTACATCACTACATACATAACTACACAACGACATAGATACCTACACCACTACTTACTACCTACACCACTACATACATAACTACACAACTACATACATAACTACACAACTACATACATAACTACACAACTACATACATACCTACACCACTACATACATACCTACACCACTACATACATACCTACACCACTACATACATACCTACACCACTACTTACATACCTACACCACTAAATACTTCCTACACACTACACACATAACTACACAACTACATAGATACCTACACCACTACTTACTAAATACACCACTACATACATAACTACACAAATACATACATACCTACACCACTACTTACTACCTACACCACTACATACATAACTACACAACTACATACATACCTACACCACTACTTACTACCTACACCACTACATACATAACTACAAAACTAGATACATACCTACACCACTACTTACTACCTACACCACTATATACATAACTACACAACTACATACATACCTACACCACTACTTACTACCTACACCACTACATACATAACTACACAACATCATACATACCTACACAACGACATACATTTATAACTACATACATACCTACACCACTACTTACTACCTACACCACTACATACATACCTACACCACTACTTACTTCCTACACCACTACATACATACCTACACCACTAAATACATAACTTCACAACTACATATGTATCTACACAATTACATACATTAATTCAGAACTACATACACACCTACACAACTACATACATACCTACACAACGACATACATTTATAACTACATACATACCTACACCACTACTTACATCCTACACCACTACATACATTCCTACACCACTACTTACTTCCTACACCACTACATACATACCTACACCACTACTTACTACCTACACAACTACATACATACCTACACCACTACTTACTACCTACACCACTACATACATACCTACACCACTACATACATACCTACACCACTAAATACTACCTACATCACTACATACATACCTACACCACTACTTACTTCCTACACCACTACATACATAACTACACAACTACTTGCTACCTACACCACTACTTGCTACCTACACCACTACATACATAACTACACAACTACATACATACCTACACCACTACTTACTACCTACACCACTACTTACTACCTACACCACTACTTACATAACTACACAACTACATACATACCTACACCAATACTTACTACCTACACCACTATATACATACCTACACCACTACTTACTTCCTACACCACTACATACATACCTACACCACTACTTACTACCTACAGCACTACATACCTCACTACACAACTACATATAAACCTACACCACTAAATACTACCTACACCACTATATTTATACCTACACCACTACTTACTTCCTACACCACTACATACATACCTACACCACTACTTACTTCCTACACCACTACATACATACCTACACCACTACATACATACCTAGGCCACTAAATACTACCTACACCACTACATACATACCTACACCACTACTTACTTCCTACATCACTACATACATAACTACACAACGACATAGATACCTACACCACTACTTACTACCTACACCACTACATACATAACTACACAACTACATACATAACTACACAACTACATACATACCTACACCACTACATACATACCTACACCACTACATACATACCTACACCACTACATACATACCTACACCACTACTTACATACCTACACCACTAAATACTACCTACACCACTACACACATACCTACACCACTACTTACTTCCTACACACTACACACGTAACTACACAACTACATAGATACCTACACCACTACTTACTAAATACACCACTACATACATAACTACACAACTACATACATACCTACACCACTACTTACTACCTACACCACTACATACATAACTACACAACTACATACATACCTACACCACTACTTACTACCTACACCACTACATACATAACTACAAAACTAGATACATACCTACACCACTACTTACTACCTACACCACCATATACATAACCACACAACTACATACATACCTACACCACTACTTACTACCTACACCACTACATACATAACTACACAACATCATACATACCTACACAACGACATACATTTATAACTACATACATACCTACACCACTACTTACTACCTACACCACTACATACATACCTACACCACTACTTACTTCCTATACACCACTACATACATACCTACACCACTAAATACATAACTTCACAACTACATATGTATCTACACAATTACATACATTAATTCAGAACTACATACACACCTACACCACTACTTACATCCTACACCACTACATACATTCCTACACCAATACTTACTTCCTACACCACTACATACTGCCGCGCTGCCTCTCTCCGTTATTGTAGTGGGTTCGAGTAGGGTTCTTCTTGCCCCACGTTGGAACGCCACTTGCCACGCTGCGCCTCTGTCTGACTTCACGAATTTAAGATTCTTGTTCCCTTTTTTGGAACACTATTATCACGAACTCTTAAACTCGCTGTACGATCACCACCGACTGGGCGAACCACCTTTTTTTTCAGAGCAAGCGCGGGCAAGGCCAAGGTGCTCACTTTTACTTTTTTAAATCAAAGATTTTGCAACTCTTGGCTCTAATAAGTATGAGCTTGTCCTCATAAACTTACCAAATTTTAATTAACGCAAAATTCCCTGAATTTTATCTCAATGCTCGATTATTTAGATCTTTTAAGATTAACTCTCTCTCTCTCCAAGGTCGTGCCTTTTGGGAGAAATCGGCTCTTAAGTTCTGATGATAACTTTTTAAAATTTTCAAATTATATTACCAGAGCACATATATAAAATTTATGTTAAAACAAGGTTAATAGCATACACAGAATGGATATATATTAAAAACACAACAAAATTTAGAAATGAATTATTTGTATATTATTTTCTCTTTTGCACAGAAAAATTTTATATTCAAAACTTTTTTAATCACACCAAACAATTTAATTGAACAATAACACAACTACTTATTTATTTGACAAAATTAATTAATGTAATATTATCTATATCTTAAACAAAATAACAACGCTTGACTTTTCAGACAGAACCACAAACAGTTTTTCCTGTACTGAAAAAGTCGTATTTAAATTATTAATTATTATCAACACCAAAGCAGAGGTTTAAAAAAGAATTTAATTTTTAATAATTCCCCTAATGACGTTATATTTGAAAAGAAGTTAATATTTGCGAATTATTCCTTAAGTATAAGATACCTTCACACTTTAATAGAAGTTCTAGTTGGATTTGGAATTTGTTGTATTATTAGGATGATAGTGATGTGATGTTTTCTATCCAGAGTCTGTAAGCTGCTATGTAGTTGAATGCTGGTCTCGAATTCTTCTAAGTCGCCTTGAAGATCGATTAAAGTTGAAATTATTCTAAGTCCAATTAGTAGAGTGACAGTTGAATCTTCCTCTCAGCTCAGAGTCGGTTGCAGAAGAAACGTCCTTTAAGCGTCGATTCCAAATCAAAAGTAATCGTCTTTCGACGGTTAAATCTCGGTCTCCCTGTCAGTGGGAATTAATCCACTTTTCTGGAGCCAATTTTCCTCCCTTTTTGGGAAAAAGGTATTTTCCATATATTATGTGTTTTCAGGCCCTTTTGGTCTGAAATATTTACACTATATGTTTTATTAGTCCTATTTTTTGACTAATGAATAGTTTTCTTCCTTAATTATTATTTAAAACACCTTTTAATTAATAATTTATAGTATTTTTTCTTTAACGTTATCTTTGATCCATGTTGGCAACATGATGATTCTGACTTTAGACTCTGCTTGAAGATGCGCGCGCCACTTTTCATGTTTTTGCATGAAAATCTCTACTTTTGACGTTTTTTCGTTCAACTCGCTATAACTTTCGAACGCTCGAACCGATTTTAAAGTTCCTTTCGGATTCTTCTTCCTTTCCATCTTGTGGGTCTTGTGGAACTTGATTCATCGCTCTACTACGCTTCGTTCGCGAGTTATCGCCCTTTTCCTGAAATTTGATTTTTCCCCTTTTCAAATTTTGAGATAAGTCCTTTCTCAAAATTCTTTTGACGAAATCTTGTTCCTCTTCTACTACGACGAAAAACTATGTTTGTACTTTTCCCATAACTCGTTTGGTTGTCGAGTTATTCTTCTTTGAAGTCCTTAAGTTTGTGTCGTATGAGTTTATGTTCATAAAAACCCCCCCATTATATATTATTACTTCTGCTTTGGTGTGTTACCATTTTACATACTAAATACATATAATTATCATGTTACTTTACCCCTTTAACGTTTATTTTACCCGCTTTTGGGCTTTGAAGTTTTACGTTTTGTAATTATTATATCTCCCTTATTTTATTTTCAAATTTGATTCTAAGTACCTATTATTGTGCCCTATTGTGGTCTCTACAATAGTACTTATTATTATTTTTTAAATGATCCCCCCTTCAACTCAAAAATTCCAAAAAACTCCCCAAGAATGACTTTCTAAGTCCATTCTCACCTGTTAATTATTATTAATTCATATTTTTTATTTATGATTATTATTACTTCCCCACTTGGTTATGACTCTACGATTTTTGAATTTTGAATTTATTCTTTTTCCAAATTTTAGGTTTTTGAGCCCTTCTAAAAACTTGAATAACTTTTTTGTTTTATGTGATTTTAAATTTATTTGTTGATATTATTGGTCGGTTGACTCTACTGAATATTTATTTATATTAATAATTTAGTTTCTTAATAAAATAGGAACTAAGGCAGTTTGACTTTTCACGTCCGAACAAGCAAGTTTGCTCTCGAACTGGCGTGACGTCATCGCCCCACCTCGTCCCCACTCTACAAGGTTTAGCGCGGCAATTTAACTTGTTTTAAATGGACTTGAGACGTTTGGCTTTTTCCAAACCGTCGCAAAATCCCCCCTTTGAACTAAAATTTTCGGTTAAAATGAAAAATTCCTTTTTTTTCATTTTTTAAAAAACTAAAATTTTAGTATTAAACCCCTTTTTCGACATATCACATTTCATATTAACTATTTACTTATCATCTCTATTAATCATCAACATAAAGTTTGACATATTAACCTAACAACTTATATAAACACATTTATTTATATCTAAAAAACATCTCCTCCATCATTTCATATATTGATATATTCAAAACACATTTTATTCATTATAGTATAATATTTATATATTCAAAACACATTTTATTCATGATAGTATAATATTTATATATTCAAAACACATGTTATTTATTATGGTATACATACAAATTTGCTTAAGCGTTCTTTTAGTCCATTACAGCCGTTTCATCTAAACGTCCTTGCTGTAAATAAACACATTATCACACACAAAACATATTACATTTATATAAGGAATAATTCGTCTTATATGATTATATTTATCTGCTTTGGTTGAATTTAAAACTATGCCTACATATATATAAAGTACTTGGTAACTACAACGATTATTATCCTAATTGCAGTTAAAAAGAAAAAATTATTTATGCTATTGGAAATCTCCCTTTAATAAAAACAAAACAGTACACATTTAAACATCCATTCATTCCTATCCCCCTCTGCTAATTTGTTGGACAAGCAGTCTGTCAATATTGGTTGATTGACGTCTGGTTCTCCCCTTCACCTCCTCGTCTATGCTTTGTTTATTCAGGTGCGGCCTGCAGATGCGTGTAACCGCTATTCTCCTGACCTTGTACACTTAGGAATTTATTCGGGACTTTTCCTGTTAATCACTGACCTAGGCTACCTTCTTTTAATCAGCTGAGAGTCCGTTATTTCCCTTTTACCTCACTCGCTTCTACACTTTACATATTACAACTTTTAAACATTACCACTTATACATTTTATTCATGAAATTTCTTACTTTCTATTAATATCTCCTAAGTCCTTCACATCTAAATTTTACTTTCCCTTCGGGCCTCCTTTCTTTCATTTTACACTTCGTATAATTTTTGAACTTGACTTTCTTCTTTCGATACCTTAAATTTCGTCCATTTTGTCTTTCCGGATCCGCCATTGTTATTATAGCTCTCCTTTCTCTCCCGTCTCTGGCGTCGAATCTGTCTTGTGTAAGTTCTGAATCGTTTTCGGAGTTATTTTGCAAATTTTCGTCGTAATTTATTATTTTATTATTTTCGTCGATTATTGCCTTTGGCACATTTTTATTTCCTTTATTCTCCGCTCCTTTCAGCCCTTCATCTTTATTAATTAATTGGTTACCTTTATCCCACGCTTTTAACAGCACTTCATCATTATTAAAATTTGCATTTTTCCTCTTCGTTGATTCATTCCTTGCACTTAACTTGCTTCTTCGCTTTTGACCACTTTCTGTTTCGTCACTACTCGGTCTAGACACGTCCTTTGCTTTTGGTTTTATGTCTACCGGCATTTTGGTAGACAACGTATAAGCCCCTGATACTCGCTTGTACGAATTTGAGCCTCCTTTATTTGCAGCTGACGACTCTACCATTTTACCAGTTTCGCCGCCATTTTGATGTTCGGTCTGCGCGTCGCTTTTGCTCAATCTTAATCTCCTATTCTCCGCTTTTCTAAGCACTACTTTATCATTAATTTTTTCAAAAAACTGGCTCACCCTATTCTTACACTCTTTGTCACCTCCGGTATAGTCACATTTCAGTCTAGACACGTCCTTTGCTTTTGGTTTTATGTCTACCGGCATTTTGG
Organism: Aphrophora alni; assembly: GCA_963513935.1. NCBI lineage: Eukaryota > Metazoa > Arthropoda > Insecta > Hemiptera > Aphrophoridae > Aphrophora > Aphrophora alni. Next base: position 64,512,789 of record OY740767.1, on the reverse strand, counting down.
TAGACAACGTATAAGCCCCTGATACTCGCTTGTACGAATTTGAGCCTCCTTTATTTGCAGCTGACGACTCTACCATTTTACCGGTTTGGCCGCCATTTTGATGTTCGGTCTGCGCGTCGCTTCTGCTCAATCTTGATCTCCTATTCTCCTTAAGAAAATCTACAACAATAAATTCATTTTCCTTTACCAGTTGTAGGAAACCCTTTTCCATATTAATTCGACTTCGATATTTGCACATTAAATCACAACCCATTATCATTTTGCTTTCCCGCTTTGGTACCACCATAAATACCCCTTTTATTGATTGGTTATTTATTCTAATCTCCAATAATGCCTGTAATTTAATCTTCTGTCGCTGGCTTTTTATCGCTGTCACCATTTCCGTATTTACAACTGGTAATTCCAAGATTTTATCGTTCCTATTTTTAAGCACATTTTTATAAAAATCCTCTTGAACACAGGACATTTGAGCTCCGGTGTCAATGGACATATTTACTTTTATATTTTCGATTTCTATCCCTATTTCCGGACATTTTTCGTAAGCTTCACTGTTTAAAATTTTATTATCTCTTTCCTCCATTAAATCTTCCTTAATTTCTGTGTTTAAAATCCCCAATTTAATTTTATTTATTTTCAGATCCCCCCTTTTATGTTTGCTAAATTTGGTTTTATCGTCGATCTCAATTCCGTTTGTATTATCCTTTTTCTGCCAAAAATTTTGCCTTGAGATCTCGTATTTTAGTTTTTTGTGACCTTGGGCGGGAATTTTTGGTTTGAAGGACCAGGGTTTTGAGGTATCTGTGGTTGAGGATTATTCTGGGTTTGACCATAGGATCGAGGGTTAGGGTTTTGGGATGGTTTTGAGTAGTCTTGATTCCTTTGCCTGAAATTTTGATCTCTTTGTGGTCCGTCCCTCCTTTCGAAACTATCTGGTCGGCGAACTTCTCTCGTCATTCCGTCTACGTTTTCTATTGTTCTCAAAAATTTAATAGCGTCCTCCAAATGCTCACTAGCCCTACCAATACACGCTAATTGAACTTTTTGGTCGAAATGCCTCATTAGTTGGTATATAAGGAACTCTTCCGGAATTTTGGGTTCCAAATACTCGGCCTTTCGCACCATTTTACAAAAATAATCAACCCTACTCATATTTCCGTTAGGATTATACCTATGGTTTTCTATCTGATTCCTAACTACTTGTTGCGTTTGATAACCCCAATAATGCTCTAAAAATAGCAATTTAAATTGGCTATATTCTTCTGTATCTCGCTTGATTATTTCCCACCATTCCATGGCAGCTCCTTTCAATTTTTTCTCCACTACTTTTAGTTTATCACTTTCTTCCATAACCGGATTTATTTCTTGAAATACCTCCTCAATTTGTTTCAAAAATTGCACAGGATTATCTCTTGAATTTCCCCAAAATTCTATAGTCTTTGATTCTAAATTTGCCCTATCTAAATAAATTATATTTTTAGCATTTCCACCGGTTTCCTTAATTTTGGCTACTTCCCTAATTTTAACTTCTAATTTTTTAACTTTCTCCCCAATTTCTATAGTCGACTTTCCCTGTTCCTTTAAACTGTCCGTCATTTTTTTAATTTCCCCTACGCACTCTTCCACTTTTTCTTCACAATTTTCTATTCGCCTCGTATTTTCGGCCATATTACTATCTATAGATTCCTTAATTTCCTCCATATATTTCCCTATTTCCTGTTTTCGGGCGTCTTCCCTTTGGATACGTTTCGTTTCCATTTCTTCCTCTCTCTTCATCCTCTCTTCTCTCTCCTGCTTCCATCTTGCTTCCATTTCTTCTCTCTCCTGCTTCCGTTTGTTTTCTGCTTCCTCATCTCTCTTGCTCCATTTGGCATCCAAATCTTCTTTTTCCTTCTTCCGTAATTCCTCCATCTGGATCCATTTGGTCTCCATCTCCTCCTTCTCTTGTCTTCGCTTGGCCTCCATCTCTTCTTCTCTTTTCAACTGCTTGGCCTCCATCTCCTCTCTCTCCTGCTTCCGTAATGATTCCATTTCTTCCTTCTCCTGGTTTCTCTCGATTCTTTCTTCTAATCTTCTTAATTTGTCCTCGTCTTCCTTCTCCTTTTCTTTTTTCTGTTGTTCCGCTTTGTCCTGTTCTCTCTCTTGCTTTCTTCTATCCTCCATTTGGTTCAGGTACCTCACCATTTTCTGCATTTCCGTCTCCTGTTCCTTTGAACCCTCCTGTTTTGCTGGATCTTTCGCTGGTCCCATTTTCACTTCACTTATTCACTTGATTTTATTGATTAGTTAAAAAATTTAAATTTCGGTTTAATTTGGACTCTACTTTTAATTATTATTATTTTTGCAATTTAGTATATTTGTCGTTGTAATTACCAGCACAACTTATTACTAACACACATGTACATATAAATTATATCAGAACTTAAGATATTCTCGTTCGTATGAAACACTGAAAAATTCAAACTTTTGAAAATTTGTTCCAAAACTTTGCTTTTTCGTGCCCCACGTTGGGCGCCACTTGCCGCGCTGCCTCTCTCCGTTATTGTAGTGGGTTCGAGTAGGGTTCTTCTTGCCCCACGTTGGAACGCCACTAGCCACGCTGCGCCTCTGTCTGACTTCACGAATTTAAGATTCTTGTTCCCTTTTTTGGAACATTATTATTACGAACTCTTAAACTCGCTGTACGATCACCACCGACTGGGCGAACCACCTTTCTTTTCAGAGCAAGCGCGGGCAAGGCCAAGGTGCTCACTTTTACTTTTTTAAATCAAAGATTTTGCAACTCTTGGCTCTAATAAGTATGAGCTTGTCCTCATAAACTTACCAAATTTTAATTAACGCAAAATTCCCTGAATTTTATCTCAATGCTCGATTATTTAGATCTTTTAAGATTAACTCTCTCTCTCTCCAAGGTCGTGCCTTTTGGGAGAAATCGGCTCTTAAGTTCTGATGATAACTTTTTAAAATTTTCAAATTATATTACCAGAGCACATATATAAAATTTATGTTAAAACAAGGTTAATAGCATACACAGAATGGATATATATTAAAAACACAACAAAATTTAGAAATGAATTATTTGTATATTATTTTCTCTTTTGCACAGAAAAATTTTATATTCAAAACTTTTTTAATCACACCAAACAATTTAATTGAACAATAACACAACTATTTATTTATTTGACAAAATTAATTAATGTAATATTATCTATATCTTAAACAAAATAACAACTCTTGACTTTTCAGACAGAACCACAAACAGTTTTTCCTGTCCTGAAAAAGTCGTATTTAAATTATTAATAATTTTCAACACCAAAGCAGAGGTTTAAAAATGAATTTAATTTTTAATAATTCCCCTAATGACGTTATATTTGAAAAGAAGTTAATATTTGCGAATTATTCCTTAAGTATAAGATACCTTCACACTTTAATAGAAGTTCTAGTTGGATTTGGAATTTGTTGTATTATTAGGATGATAGTGATGTGATGTTTTCTATCCAGAGTCTGTAAGCTGCTATGTAGTTGAATGCTGGTCTCGAATTCTTCTAAGTCGCCTTGAAGATCGATTAAAGTTGAAATTATTCTAAGTCCAATTAGTAGAGTGACAGTTGAATCTTCCTCTCAGCTCAGAGTCGGTTGCAGAAGAAACGTCCTTTAAGGGTCGATTCCAAATCAAAAGTAATCGTCTTTCGACGGTTAAATCTCGGTCTCCCTGTCAGTGGGAATTAATCCACTTTTCTGGAGCCAATTTTCCTCCCTTTTTGGGAAAAAGGTATTTTCCATATATTATGTGTTTTCAGGCCCTTTTGGTCTGAAATATTTACACTATATGTTTTATTAGTCCTATTTTTTGACTAATGAATAGTTTTCTTCCTTAATTATTAATTAAAACACCTTTTAATTAATAATTTATAGTATTTTTTCTTTAACGTTATCTTTGATCCATGTTGGCAACATGATGATTCTGACTTTAGACTCTGCTTGAAGATGCGCGCGCCACTTTTCATGTTTTTGCATGAAAATCTCTACTTTTGACGTTTTTTCGTTCAACTCGCTATAACTTTCGAACGCTTGAACCGATTTTAAAGTTCCTTTCGGATTCTTCTTCCTTTCCATCTTGTGGGTCTTGTGGAACTTGATTCATCGCTCTACTACGCTTCGTTCGCGAGTTATCGCCCTTTTCCTGAAATTTGATTTTTCCCCTTTTCAAATTTTGAGATAAGTCCTTTCTCAAAATTCTTTTGACGAAATCTTGTTCCTCTTCTACTACGACGAAAAACTATGTTTGTACTTTTCCCATAACTCGTTTGGTTGTCGAGTTATTCGCCTTTGAAGTCCTTAAGTTTGTGTCGTATGAGTTTATGTTCATAAAAACCCCCCCATTATATATTATTACTTCTGCTTTGGTGTGTTACCATTTTACATACTAAATACATATAATTATCATGTTACTTTACCCCTTTAACGTTTATTTTACCCGCTTTTGGGCTTTGAAGTTTTACGTTTTGTAATTATTATATCTCCCTTATTTTATTTTCAAATTTGATTCTAAGTACCTATTATTGTGCCCTATTGTGGTCTCTACAATAGTACTTATTATTATTTTTTAAATGATCCCCCCTTCAACTCAAAAATTCCAAAAAACTCCCCAAGAATGACTTTCTAAGTCCATTCTCACCTGTTAATTATTATTAATTCATATTTTTTATTTATGATTATTATTACTTCCCCACTTGGTTATGACTCTACGATTTTTGAATTTTGAATTTATTCTTTTTCCAAATTTTAGGTTTTTGAGCCCTTCTAAAAACTTGAATAACTTTTTTGTTTTATGTGATTTTAAATTTATTTGTTGATATTATTGGTCGGTTGACTCTACTGAATATTTATTTATATTAATAATTTAGTTTCTTAATAAAATAGGAACTAAGGCAGTTTGACTTTTCACGTCCGAACAAGCAAGTTTGCTCTCGAACTGGCGTGACGTCATCGCCCCACCTCGTCCCCACTCTACAAGGTTTAGCGCGGCAATTTAACTTGTTTTAAATGGACTTGAGACGTTTGGCTTTTTCCAAACCGTCGCAAAACATACCTACACCACTACTTACTACCTACACAACTACATACATACCTACACCACTACTTACTACCTACACCACTACATACATACCTACACCACTACATACATACCTACACCACTAAATACTACCTACATCACTACATACATACCTACACCACTACTTACTTCCTACACCACTACATACATAACTACACAACTACTTGCTACCTACACCACTACATACATAACTACACAACTACATACATACCTACACCACTACTTACTACCTACACCACTACATACATAACTACACAACTACATACATACCTACACCACTACTTACTACCTACACCACTACATACATACCTACACCACTACTTACTTCCTACACCACTACATACATACCTACACCACTACTTACTACCTACACCACTACATACCTAACTACACAACTACATATATACCTACACCACTAAATACTACCTACACCACTATATTTATACCTACACCACTACTTACTTCCTACACCACTAAATACATACCTACACCACTACTTACTACCTACACCACTACATACATAACTACACAACTACATACATACCTACACCACAACTTACTACCTACACCACTACATACATACCTACACCACTACTTACTTCCTACACCCCTACATACATAACTACACAACTACATACATACCTACACCACTACTTACTACCTACACAACTACATACATACCTACACCACTACTTACTACCTACACAACTACATATATAACTACACCACTACTTACTTCCTACACCACTACATACATACCTACACCACTACTTACTACCTACACCACTACATACATAACTACACCACTACTTACTACCTACACAACTACATACATACCTACACCACCACTTACTACCTACACAACTACATACATAACTACACCACTACTTACTTCCTACACCACTACATACATACCTACACCACTACTTACTACCTACACAACTACATACATAAATACACCACTACTTACTACCTACACAACTACATACATAACTACACCACTGCTTACTACCTACACAACTACATACATACCTACACCACTACTTACTACCTACACCACTACATACAGAACTACACAACTACATACATACCTACACCACTACTTACTACCTACACCACTACATACATACCTACACCAATACTTACTTCCTACACCACTACATACATAACTACACAACTACATACATACCTACACCACTAATTACTACCTACACCACTACATACATAACTACACAACATCATACATACCTACACAACGACATACATTTATAACTACATACATACCTACACCACTACTTACTACCTACACCACTACATACATACCTACACCACTACTTACTTCCTACACCACTACATACATACCTACACCACTAAATACATAACTTCACAACTACATATGTATCTACACAATTACATACATTAATTCAGAACTACATACACACCTACACAACTACATACATACCTACACCACTACTTACTACCTACACCACTACATACATAACTACACAACTACATACATACCTACACTACTACTTACTAAATACACCACTACATACATACCTACACCACTACTTACTTCCTACACCACTACATACATACCTACAGCACTACTTACTACCTACACAACTACATACATAACTACACCACTACCTACTACCTACACAACTACATACATAACTACACCACTACTTACTTCCTACACCACTACATACATACCTACACCACTACTTACTACCTACACAACTACATACATAACTACACCACTACTTACTACCTACACAACTACATACATACCTACACCACTACTTACTTTCTACACAACTACATACATACCTACACCACCACTTACTACCTACACAACTACATACATAACTACACCACTACTTACTTCCTACACCACTACATACATACCTACACCACTACTTACTACCTACACAACTACATACATAAATACACCACTACTTACTACCTACACAACTACATACATAACTACACCACTGCTTACTACCTACACAACTACATACATACCTACACCACTACTTACTACCTACACCACTACATACAGAACTACACAACTACATACATACCTACACCACTACTTACTACCTACACCACTACATACATACCTACACCAATACTTACTTCCTACACCACTACATACATAACTACACAACTACATACATACCTACACCACTACTTACTACCTACACCACTACATACATACCTACACCACTACGTACTTCCTACATCACTACATACATAACTACACAACGACATAGATACCTACACCACTACTTACTACCTACACCACTACATACATAACTACACAACTACATACATAACTACACAACTACATACATACCTACACCACTACATACATACCTACACCACTACATACATACCTACACCACTACATACATACCTACACCACTACTTACATACCTACACCACTAAATACTATCTACACCACTACACACATACCTACACCACTACTTACTTCCTACACACTACACACATAACTACACAACTACATAGATACCTACACCACTACTTACTAAATACACCACTACATACATAACTACACAAATACATACATACCTACACCACTACTTACTACCTACACCACTACATACATAACTACACAACTACATACATACCTACACCACTACTTACTACCTACACCACTACATACATAACTACAAAACTAGATACATACCTACACCACTACTTACTACCTACACCACTATATACATAACTACACAACTACATACATACCTACACCACTACTTACTACCTACACCACTACATACATAACTACACAACATCATACATACCTACACAACGACATACATTTATAACTACATACATACCTACACCACTACTTACTACCTACACCACTACATACATACCTACACCACTACTTACTTCCTACACCACTACATACATACCTACACCACTAAATACATAACTTCACAACTACATATGTATCTACACAATTACATACATTAATTCAGAACTACATACACACCTACGCAACTACATACATACCTACACAACGACATACATTTATAACTACATACATACCTACACAACTACTTACTACCTACACCACTACATACATACCTACACCACTACTTACTTCCTACACCACTACATACATACCTACACCACTAAATACATAACTTCACAACTACATATGTATCTACACCACTACTTACTACCTACACCACTACATACATAACTACACAACTACATACATACCTACACCACTACTTACTACCTACACCACTACATACATAACTACACAACTACATACATACCTACACCACTACTTACTACCTACACCACTACATACATAAATACAAAACTACATACATACCTACACCATTACTTACTACCTACACCACTATATACATAACTACACAACTACATACATACCTACACCACTACTTACTACCTACACCACTACATACATAACTACACAACTACATACATACCTACACAACGACATACATTTATAACTACATACATACCTACACCACTACTTACTACCTACACAACTACATACATACCTACACCACTACTTACTACCTACACCACTACATACATAACTACACAACTACATACATACCTACACCACTACTTACTACCTACACAACTACATACATAACTACACAACTACATACATACCTACACCACTACTTACTACCTACACCACTACATACATAACTACAAAACTACATACATACCTACACCACTACTTACTACCTACACCACTATATACATAACTACACAACTACATACATACCTACACCACTACTTACTACCTACACCACTACATACATAACTACACAACTACATACATACCTTCACAACGACATACATTAAATTTATAACTACATACATACCTACACCACTACTTACTACCTACACCACTACATACATACCTACACCACTACTTACTTCCTACACCACTACATACATACCTACACCACTAAATACATAACTTCACAACTACATATGTATCTACACAATTACATACATTAATTCAGAACTACATACACACCTACACAAATACATACATACCTACTCAACGACATATATTTATAACTACATACATATCTACACCACTACTTACTTCCTACACCACTACATACATACCTACACCACTACTTACTTCCTACACCACTACATACATACCTACACCACTACATACATACCTACACCACTAAATACTACCTACACCACTACATACATACCTACACCACTACTTACTTCCTACACAACTACATACATACCTACACCACTACTTACTACCTACACCACTACATACATAACTACACAACTACATACATACCTACACCACTACTTACTACCTACACCACTACATACATACCTACACCACTACTTACTTCCTACACCACTACATACATACCTACACCACTACTTACTACCTACACAACTACATACATACCTACACCACTACATACATACCTACACCACTACATACATACCTACACCACTAGATACTACCTACACCACTAAATACTACCTACACCACTACATACATACCTACACCTCTACTTACTTCCTACACCACTACATACATAGCTACACAACTACTTACTACCTACACCACTACATACATAACTACACAACTACATACATACCTACACCACTACTTACTACCTACACCACTACATACATAACTACACAACTACATACATACCTACACCACTACTTACTACCTACACCACTACATACATACCTACACCACTACTTACTTCCTACACCACTACATACATACCTACACCACTACTTACTACCTACACAACTACATACATAACTACACCACTACTTACTACCTACACAACTACATACATAACTACACCACTACTTACTTCCTACACCACTACCTACATACCTACACCACTACTTACTACCTACACAACTACATACATAACTACACCACTACTTACTACCTACACAACTACATACATACCTACACCACTACTTACTTCCTACACAACTACATACATACCTACACATCTACTTACTACCTACACAACTACATACATAACTACACCACTACTTACTTCCTACACCACTACATACATACCTACACCACTAGTTACAACCTACACCACTACATACATAACTACACCACTACTTACTACCTACTCAACTACATACATACCTACACCACTACTTACTACCTACACCACTACATACATAACTACACAACTACATACATACCTACACCACTACATACATACCTACACCACTACATACATACCTACACCACTACATACATACCTACACCACTACATACATACCTACACCACTACCTACATACCTACACCACTAAATACTACCTACACCACTACACACATACCTACAACACTACTTACTTCCTACACACTACATACATAACTACACAACTACATAGATACCTACACCACTACTTACTAAATACACCACTACATACATAACTACACAACTACATACATACCTACACCACTACTTACTACCTACACCACTACATACATAACTACACAACTACATACATACCTACACCACTACTTACTACCTACACCACTACATACATAACTACAAAACTACATACATACCTACACCACTACTTACTACCTACACCACTATATACATAACTACACAACTACATACATACCTACACCACTACTTACTACCTACACCACTACATACATAACTACACAACTACATACATACCTACACAACGACATACATTTATAACTACATACATACCTACACCACTACTTACTACCTACACCACTACATACATACCTACACCACTACTTACTTCCTACACCACTACATACATACCTACACCACTAAATACATAACTTCACAACTACATATGTATCTACACAATTACATACATTAATTCAGAACTACATACACACCTACACAGATACATACATACCTACACAACGACATACATTTATAACTACATACATATCTACACCACTACTAACTTCCTACACCACTACATACATAACTACACCACTACTTACTTCCTACACCACTACATACATACCTGCACCACTACATACATACCTACACCACTAAATACTACCTACACCACTACATACATACCTAAACCACTACTTACTTCCTACACAATTACATACATACCTACACCACTACTTACTACCTACACCACTACATACATAACTACACAACTACATACATACCTACACCACTACTTACTACCTACACCACTACATACATACCTACACCACTACTTACTTCCTACACTACTACATACATACCTACACCACTACTTACTACCTACACAACTACATACATACCTACACCACTACATACATACCTACACCACTAAATACTACCTACACCACTACATACATACCTACACCACTACTTACTTCCTACACCACTACCTACATAACTACACCACTACTTACTACCTACACAACTACATACATACCTACACCACTACTTACTACCTACACCACTACATACATAACTACAAAACTACATACATACCTACACCACTACTTACTACCTACACCACTACATACATACATACCTACACCACTACTTACTTCCTACACCACTACATACATAACTACACAACTACATACATACCTACACCACTACTTACTAGCTACACCACTACATACATACCTACACCACTACTTACTTCCTACATCACTACATACATAACTACACAACTACATAAATACCTACACCACTACTTACTACCTACACCACTACATACATAACTACACAACTACATACATAACTACACCACTACTTACTACCTACACAACTACATACATACCTACACCACTACTTACTACCTACACCACTACATACATAACTACAAAACTACATACATACCTACACCACTACTTACTACCTACACCACTACATACATACATACCTACACCACTACTTACTTACTACACCACTACATACATAACTACACAACTACATACATACCTACACCACTACTTACTAGCTACACCACTACATACATACCTACACCACTACTTACTTCCTACATCACTACATACATAACTACACAACTACATAAATACCTACACCACTACTTACTACCTACACCACTACATACATAACTACACAACTACATACATACCTACACCACTACTTACTACCTACACCAGTACATACATACCTACACCACTACATACATACCTACACCACTACTTACATACCTACACCACTAAATACTACCTACACCACTACATACATACCTACACAACTACTTACTTAATACACCACTACATACATAACTACACAACTACATAGATACCTACACCACTACTTACTACCTACACCACTACATACATAACTACACAACTACTTACATACCTACACCACAACTTACTACCTACACCACTACATACATAACTACACAACTACATACATACCTACATTACTACTAACTACCTACACCACTACATACATACCTACACCACTACTTACATACCTACACCACTACTTACTACCTACACCACTACATACATACCTACACCACTACTTAGTTCCTACACCACTACATACATACCTACACCACTAAATACATAACTTCACAACTACATATGTATCTACACAATTACAAACATTAATACAGAACTACATACACACCTACACAACTACATACATAACTACAAACTACATACTTCCTTCACTACTAAATACATAACTTCACAACTACATATGTATCTACACAATTACATACATTAATTCAGAACTACATACACACCTACACAACTACATACATACCTACACAACTACTTACATACCTACACAACGACATACATTTATAACTACATACATACCTACACCATTACTTACTACCTACACCACTACATACATACCTACACCACTAAATACATAACTTCACAACTACATATGTATCTACACAATTACATACATTAATTCAAAACTACATACACACCTACACAACTACATACATACCTACAAATTACATACTACCTTCACCACTAAATACATAACTTCACAACTACATATGTATCTACCTAATTACATACATTATTTCAGAACTACATACACACCTACACAACTACATACATACCTACACAACGACATACATTTATAACTACATACATACCTACACCACTACTTACTACCTACACCACTACATACATACCTACACCACTACTTACTTCCTACACCACTACATACATAACTACAAACTACATACATACCTACACCACTACTTACTTCCTACACCACTACATACATACCTACAAACTACATACATACCTACACCACTAAATACATAACTTCACAACTACATATGTATCTACACAATTACATACATTAATTCAGAACTACATACACACCTACACAACTACATACATACCTACAAACTACATACTACCTTCACCACTAAATACATAACTTCACAACTACATATGTATCTACACAATTACATACATTAATTCAGAACTACATACACACCTACTTAACTACATACATACCTACAAACTACATACTACCTTCACCACTAAATACATAACTTCACAACTACATATGTATCTACACAATTACATACATTAATTCAGAACTACATACACACCTACACAACTACATACATACCTACATAACGACATACTACACACACCACTTCATACATACCTTCACAACTATATACATACCTACACAAATACATACATACCTACACCACTACTTACATACCTACACAAAGTACATACATACCTATACAATTACATAGATACCTACACAACTACATACATATCTACACAACTATAACATACCTTCAGAACTGATACCTACCTATACCACTACATACACACAGGTTTTGACACTACATACATATATTCCTTTACGTACATACCTACACAACTAAAAACAATATCTACGTAACTATTTACATACTTAAACCACTACATAATACCTACATTACTACATGCATACCTTCATAATAAAATACATACCTATACATATAAACACATATCTACAAAACATATACACATACCTATACAATTACACAGATATCTACACAACTACATACATAAATACACAAAACATACATACCTACACAACTACATACATATCGACACAACTACATACATATCTACACAACTACATAAATACCTAGGGAACTGCATACTAACTTAAACTACAACATACACACTTCCAAAGCTACATACATAAATTCCTGTATAAATATATACATATACCAACTTAACTACGGACGTACATACACAACTACAAACAACATCCACCTAACTACTTACTTATTTACCTACACCACTACATACATACCATCACAACTTTATACTTAACTACACTACATGCATTACTTTACAACAATATACATACCTACATATCTATGTACATACCTTACAACTACATACATACATATACCTACACCTCATCATACATACCTATAATACTACGTAACACCAACACCAATAACTACACAACTACTTACATACTTACAACAATAATACATACCTTCACAACTATTACATATCTACACACTTACATACATTACAAAGTCATTACATACATAACTTCACACACACACACACACACATATATATATATATATATATATATATATATATATATATATATATATATATATAATATTAGATACATACCTACACAATTACAAGCATGTACATACATACATACACAAATAAATACATACCTACACACTGAATACATACCTAAACCACTACATAAAACCTACACTATTACATACATACCTTCACTATTATATACATACCAATACAATTACAAATACAAAGAAACAACTAAAGACATACCTCCACTACTGCATAAATAACTTCACAGCTATAAATATACCTAAACAACTACATTCCTACACTTATACATACATATCTTCACAACTATATACATACCTCTATATATATATATATATATATATATATATATATATATATATATATTATATATATATATATATATATAGCTTCTCAACTATCCAGATACCAACACAACCTACATACATACTTGAAATAACTACATTAATTACTAAATCACTACATACATACTTTAAAAACTATATACATAGCGTCACAACTACACACCTACACAACTAAATACATATTTACACATTTTGAAATAAACTTTACAAAAAACATACATAAACCACAAAATACATATCTACACAACAACATCACAACTACACAACTAATAACTACATACACCACTACAAATATACCTTCACCACTATATGCATACCTGTACAGTTTCACACATACCTACACAACATACATACCTACACAACAACATAAATGACTACATCACTACATACATGCCTTCTCAATTCTAAACATAACTACATTACTACATACATACCTTTAAAACTACATACATACCAACTCAACTACATACTAACTAACCTTTACAGCTTTAAACATTCCTACACAACTACATATATGTCTACTTAACTACATATATACCTATGCAACAATATAAATTCCCATACCACTACCTACATACTTACTACTTACATACATAACCTCACAACTATATAAATACCTTTAGAATTATTATATACATACCTACACAATTACACACATACGTACACAACTACATACATACTTACATAACTACGTACATACCTACAGAATTATATACACACTTAGACCACACAAAACATACCAACACTAATACAAATACCTACACTAATACATACATACCTTCAAAAGTATATACATGCCTATAAAAATACATACATAAATTCACCAATACATACATACCTTCACAACCATATACATACCTATAAATTTGCATACATATATACACAACTAGATACATACCTACAAATTTAAAAAAAAGTTCAATGCTATAAATATACCTACACAACTACATACAAACTTTCACAACTAAATGGATACCTACACAACTACATACAACCTATACAATTACATACATAACGACACAACTACATACATACCTACGAATAATATGTACATACCTACACAACTACATACGTACCTACACTACTACATACATAGCTACATAACTTTATACACACCTTGACATCTACATACTTAATTGTACAACTACATACATTCCTACACAACTACATACATACAATTACAACTATATACATACCAATACAATTACACAGATCTATATACATACCTACATAAATGCATTCACACTTACACCACACAATACGTAGCAACACTAATACAAATACCAACACCAATATAAACATACATTTACAGTTACATACATTCCTACACAACAACATACATATCTTTATAACTACATACATACCTATACATCTACATACATACTTTCACAACTACATATATACACATACAACTCCCTTATGCACCGTGCCCACACAATCGTGTGGGTAAATATTGACCCCCCAATATCCTAACTACCACAATTGTGTGGGTAAACATATGGATTTTTCTAAAGAACTGAGCACTATTTCTGAAGCTCAGACCTGTTCACATAGATTGTGTGGGTAGTACAGGAATCAGCTGGGAGTTTTGTCGTCGTCCCTTTTGTTTTGTTTAGGTGCAACACTGCTTTCTTGACAACAACTGCAAGCATCATGTCCGGAAGAGGTGAAGCACGAAGTACTGTAAGTATTAAATAAATTGTATTAATTGTTAATCCATAGTAAATTAAAATATACCAGTATGCTTTTTTATTGTGTGGGTTAGGACTAATAGTATAGACCTGCATCCTAAATCAGGCATTTAATATTATGTTAAATATTTTATCTAATGTGCATATACGTATGAATTATATTTAGGCAATATATGTATATGTATTTATATCTAATTTGTTTATAAATATATAAAATTTACACATGCGGGCTTTAAGTATTGCATATTTTCACACTCTTGATACTGTTTTTTGCAACAATGCTTTAATGGTGTATTAACTTAAAAGTTAACTAATAGCTAGGCTATTCTGTTTTACATCCGACTTTTGAAGATGCCTAGGCCTAAGCGCAGTTTTTTTTTTAATTATCACATAACACTTTATGTTTTTCCTTGAAATCATTTTCAGTTATATGCCCTAACCGTGTTGGGTTTTGTTTCAGATGTTGATCAGATGATTTTCGACGTACTTCTGGGCGATGGAGATGACTCGGAAATCGACGGAATGTCGGATGAAGAAGATGGTCCGAACAAAAATTCCACTGAATGCTCTAATCAGAATTAATATCTACTAGAATTAATTAATGATTGGGGAGAAGAATAGTATGTTGAATAAGAAGGGCAAACTAATGATGGCGAGGTTGCAATGGTTGAGGATGTGACGAATGAGAATGACTTTTGCATGGAAGTGGATACCGAAGCTGAAACTTGAGAAGAGGACGCTATCAAAAATCCACAAAATATGGATCAGGCTGAAACAGATACCGGTAGGCCTATATTACCAAATATGAACTTTGTTGCTGAACCTAGAGAAGAGGATGCAGTAGGCCCGCCTATCAACAATCCACAGAAAGGTATAGGTAGGTCTACATCCAAGAAAAAAGGTAATCCTAAAGTGTGTAAAAATAAAACAGCCAAGGCTAATCAAAAACCAAAGAAAGTTATTAAAAGTAAATCTCCTAAAAATAAAGTTGTAAAAATATGGCCGAATTGGGAAAAAGGTACATTTCGAATCAACTGAAATTGATGACACTTCAATACCTAATTTGAAAACGCCCCTTTATTATTTCAAAGAATACTACTCAGATATTTTCTTTACTAATGCGGCTAAGTTTACAAACATTTATTGCTTGAGTAAATGTGGTAAAGTGTTTAACACAAGTTCTAAAGAGATCAAAAAAGCCTAAAGAACTTTGTTGTGACTACTTTGGAGGGCATAATGGTAGATTTTGAAGTGTATCAGGGGAAAGACTCTGACTTTCCAATGGCAAAAGGCATGGGTCTGGGGCCAAGTGTAGTCAAAGAATCTCTGCCTCCTTTAAGTGTCTTATACTTTGATCTTTACTTTACAACGTTCAGGTTGATCGAAAAGAAGACTGCAGAACAATATTTTGCAACAGGGACCCTAATGCCTAATATGTTGCAAGGAGTAGAATTCACCATGGAGGCTACGACAAGAGGTGTATATCTCCTTCTAACACACTTTCCATGGTAAAATGGCAAGACAACAAGTGTGTACTGATGTTGTCATCAGTATGTGGAGCTGAGCCAGTAACAACAGTGAAACGCTGGTCAAAAGTCGACAAAAAACATATCATTGTTGATTGCCCAGCTACAGTGGTAACAAACAACAAACATATGGGCGGAGTGGACACTCTAAACCAATTGATTGAGGCCTACCGGACATGGTTCAAAACAAAGAAATGGCCACTAAAAGTAACTTTACACTTCCAGGACCTAGATTTGGTGAATTCCTGGTTACACTATAGACAAGATGCTATTCTAAATAAGCAGCCTAAAAAAGATATAATGGATCTTTTGAAGTTTAGGTTAAATGTTTCGGAGGCCTTGATGTGTTGCGCGACAGCCGAAAGAGTCCATAACCAAGTTGAAGAAGTTCAAGAACTCAACAAGCCACAAAACTGGTGCGCTCCGCTCCCAGGAGTTGACAAGAGGACCGACTTCAAGCTTAGTAGCCTACTTTTGTATTTCAGACCACAAAGGGCTAATTAATTCAAATGTTGTTGGCCATTTTTTAAATTATTAAAATTTACTTCCATTTTCAATTTATATACCGTAAAACATCGTTTTGTTTAGTTTTATGTTGTAAATAAAAAAATTTTCAAAAAAAAAATCTTTTTAGTAGTTTTTGACCTAACCCACACAATTGTGCGAGTCATTCTGTACGTCCAGTCTATCGGCTTAAACCTAACTCACACAATAGTGTATGTTAATTTTACGTTAACCAAAAACCCAAAAAATCCAAAAACTGTATAAAACACTTTTACTTGACCCCTATAACAGACTTTAAAATGTTAATCAAACTTTTTTTTAAATACATTCCTACACCACTACATAGACACCATCACAACCATACACAAACCAACAGAAACTACATAGATATCTACCATTCTACATACCTACATTTATCTCCTCTTTATACATACCTACACACCTATACACGTACCTTTACCACTACATACGTACCAACACGACTACAAAATACTAACACCAATACATACATACCTACACTACTACATACATACTTACACCAATAAAGTAAATACCTTCACAACTATTAAATATCTACACACTTACTTACATAACTTCACATCTATATACATACCTACATAACTACATACATACCTACACAACGCGATACATATATTGTCATATAAATACATATTTATACAACTACATACACACATTTACAAATACATACCAATACAATTACACACATACCAACAAAACTAAGTACATATCTACACCACGACATACATAAACACAACTACATACATACCTAAACCACTACATACATACCTTCACAGGTATAAATATACCTACACAACTTGATACATATCCACACAACTACTTACAAACCTTTTCAATTATATACATACCTATCTACACAATAAATCCATTTCTACACCACTACATACATATTAACACAACTATATAATCTAAACATACCACACAACTAATACATACCTACTCTCTACATACATATCTTCACAGCTATAAATAAACCTAGACAAGTACATTATACCTACACCAATACATACATACATACACCAATACATACATACATTCAAACTATATACATAAATATACAAATACTTACATACCTACAGAATTTTATACATTCTTACACCACTACATACATTCCTTTACATCTATATACAATCAAAACAACTACACACATACTTGACATCTACATACATACCTACACAACTACATAAATATCTACAAAAACTACATACATACTTAAACAACTACATACAAATCTACACAACTAAATACATACGTACACTAATTCATACCTACCTACACAACTACATATATTCCTCTACAACTATACACATTTATACAATTACACACATACCTACACAACTGCATAACTACTACACCACTATATACATACCTTCACAACTACAGATTACCTATGCATCGGCCTACATAACTACACCACATCATAAATACAAAGTCTACTATATACATACCTTCACAACTAAATACATATCTACACAACTACATAATATCTATACAATTTTCTACATTTCTACACCACTACATGCATACAAACACCACTATATACACAACTACATACATTTCTTCACAACTATATATATATATATATATATATATATATATATATATATATATATATATAAAACGTTAAATATTATTATTATATATAGTTATATATAGTAGTTGTATGTATACATACAACTACATACATACCGACACAAATATATACATACATAAAACAACTACATATATACCTAAACGCTTACTAGATATCCTACAAAATTATATAAAATACTTCTCCACACATACATATTCAACTACATACATACCTACACTACATCATACATACATACACATCTGCATACATACCTAAAATCTACATACACACTTACACAACTACATATATACCAATACAAATAAATACATTAGAACACCATTAAATACATACTTTCAAAAATAAATACATAGCCTCACAACTGTATAAATACCTATACAATTACACACATACCTACACAACTACACAATTTCTAGACCAATATATACACACGTTCACAACCATATTTTGAAGATACATATCTTCAAAAACTACATATTACCTATACAACTCCCTACCTAACTACACGACTACATACATTCAAACAACACTATACATACCTATACAACTCATATATACCTACTTATACCACTACATACATACCTTAATAACTATATACATTCCTACACAGCTACATATATTTCTCCATAACTATATACATATAAAAACAACTACTTACATACTTGACAAGTACATACTTATTAACACAAATATATACCTACCTAAACAACTTTATTTATACCTAAACACTTTCTACATATCCTACAAAATTACATACATACCTACACAACTAAATACGTACCTTGACATACAATGTTTACAACATACAATGTATGTTTATTTTGTATGACATACCTTGAAATACATATAAATATATTTACATTCATTCCCATACAACGATATACATACTTTCTAATATTATACATACCTACACAACTACATACATACCTACACAACCTACATACATACCTAAACACCAACATATATTCCTACAACTATTACATATAAAGATTGACAACTATATACATAACAACACAACTAAACACATACCAACACAAGTACATACATATATGTACACCTGCATATATACATATACATCTACATATATACCTACACCACTATATACATTCTACATCAATACTAAAATCCTTTACAACTATATATATATATATATATATATATATATATATATATATATATATAAACCTTTACAACAACTACATAATACTTACCAAATTACATACATACCAACACAACTACAAACATACCTACACAACTACATACATACCAATATTATTATCAGCATTCCTACACCACTATATACATACCTACACAACCTTCATACATCCCTATACAACTATTACAATACTATAACCCTACAACATATCAACTCAACCTACATACATACCTACCTAACTATATTCATACATACTTACACTAATACATACATACCTTAACAACCATATATCTAAAATATACAATGGCATAAATATATACACATCTAGTTTTATTCCTATACAACTACATACAAACCTTCACAGCTATAAACATATATACACAGCTACATATATACCTACACAACTACATAATTAAAGACCAAACTACACACATATCTATACAACTACTTTAGATACATTTCTACACCAATACATCCATACCAATACAATTACAAACAGATCTACACAACTACATACATACCTTCACAACCTTATACAATCTATATAATTATAACATTAATACACCACTACCATACCAAACCATTAATACATACATACCAGCACGAAAATACATACCGTACCTACACAAATACATACTTTCCTATATAATTATATAAAATTACTACAAGACTAAATACATACCTACACAACCCACATACACACCTACAAACCTACATACAATCTTACACTAATACATACATATCTCTACAACATACTGAGACGGTTTGACAAAAGTCACTAGTCTCAAGTCAAATTTAAAGCGAGTTAAATTCCCGCGCTAAACCTTGTAGAGTGGAGGCGAGGTGGGGCGATGACGTCACGCCAGTTCAAGTTTAAAGTTGCTGGTTTGGACAGGAAAAGTCGATCTGCCTTCGCTCCTATTCTATTAAAAAACTAAATTATTAATATAAATAAATATTCAGTAGAATCAACCGATCAATAATATCAACAAATAAATTTAGAATCATATAAAACCAAAAATTTATTCAAGTTTTTATATGGGCTCAAAAACCTAAAATTTGGAATAAGGTTAAATTCGAAATTCAAAAAACGTAGAGTCATAACTAAGAGGGGAATTAACAATAATCACAAATAAAAAAATATGAAATAATAATAAAAAACAGGTGAGAATGGACTTAGAAAGTCATTCTTGGGGAGTTTTTTGGGAATTTTTGAGTTGAAGGGGGTGATATATTAAAAAATAATAATAAGTAGTATTGAAGAGACTATAATAGGGAACAATAATATGTACTTAGATTCAAATTTCAAATTAAAATGAGGGAGATATAATAATTACCAAAAGTAAAACTTTAAAGCCCAAAAGCGGTTAAATTTATAGTTAAAGGGGATGTATAACTGTGTAATTATGTATATCTAGTATGTAGAATTGTAAAACAACAAAGCAGAGATAATAATATATAATGGGGGGGGGGTTTATGAACAATAAACATGACGACGAAAACTTTGGAACTTCAAGGACGTATAACTCGAGAACCAAGCAAGCTACGTAAAAAGTACAAACAGATCTTTTCGTCATAGTAGAAGAGGAACAAAATTTCGTCAAAAGAATTTTGAAAAAGGACTTATCTCGAAAGTTCAAAAGAAGAAAATCCGACTTTCGGAAAAAGGGCGATAACGAACGAAGCGTACTAGGACGACGAATCAAATTCCACAAGAACCACAAGAAGGAAAGGAAGAAGAATCTAAAAGGAACTTGATAATCGGACCAGCCGTTCGAAAGTTATAGCGAGTTGAACGAAAAAATGTCTAAATTCGAAATTTTCAGGAGATAACATGTTGAGATACGCACGCATCTCTCTGTCAGAGTACAGCCGTTGGACCTTGCATTGCCAACTTAGAACACAGATAACACTGAAAAATAAAACCAGTGAATTATATATTAAAAGGTGTTTTAATGGAAAACAAAGAAAGAGAACTATTCAGTAGATAAAAATTACGATTAGTTAAATATATAGTATAAAAATTTCAGACCAGAAGGGCCTGAAAATACTGAAAAGGAAGAAAAAACTTTTCTCTTCAAAAGGGAGAAAAAGTGGTTCCCTTTTGTGGAAGTTTCCCATAGAAAGGGAGACCACAATTTATCCGTCGAAAGACGGAAACTCTTGTACTGGACTCGACGCGAGGAAGACGTATCTCTGGCAGCAGACTCCGAGCAGAGAGGAAACTACATTTGTCAACTCTACTAAATTGGACTTAGAAAAATTTCTACTCATTTCGAACTTCAAGGCGACTTAGCAGATCGGAATCGAGACCAGCATTCAACTATCTTGCAGTCTACAGGATTTGGATTGAAGACATCGCATCAACATTAGACAACTTAAACAACTAACTACTACAATATCAACAAGAACTTCATATAAAGTGCGAAGGTATCATAAACTTAAGGAATAATTCGCAAATATTAACTTCATTTTAAATACAACTTCATTTGGGGAATAAATAAAAATTAAATTCATTTATTTAAATCTCTTCTTTGGTGTTATAGATAATTAATAATTAAATACGACTTTTTCAGTACAGGAAAAACTGTCTGTGGTTCTGTCTGAAAAGTCTAGCGTTTTTATTTTGTTTCGGATATAAGAAATATTCTAATTTTGATTTTGTGAAATATATAAATTGTTTTGTTGTTGTTTAATCAACGTTGTTGTGAGATAAATTTTGAAATTGCTTTTTAACTATTTTGAAAGAAAGATTATATACGTAATTCATTTCTAAAATTTATCCATTCTGTACATGCAAATAACCTTGTCTATGATAAATATTTTTATGTGCGCTCTGGTTAAATATAATTTGAAATTTTAAAGAAGTTATTATCAGAACTTAAGAGCCGATTTCTCCCAAAAGGCACTTCCCCAGAGAAAGAGAGTGTTACTTTAGAGAAAGAGTTAAATAATCGAGCATTGAGATAAAATTCAGGGAATTTTGCGTATATTAAAGATTAGTAAGTTTATGAGGACAAGCTCATACTTACTAGAGCCAAGTATTGCAATATCTTTGGTTGCATAAAAGGTAAAAGTGAGCATCTTGGCCTTGACCGCGTTAGTTCCGAGCAGAAAGGTGGTTCGCCCAATCGGTGGTGTTAGTACATCGAGGTAAAATCGCGAAGGACCGGGAGCGTACGCGGCAATACCTACACCTTCTATAAACATAGCTACACAAGTTCATATATATCTACACCACTACATACATACCTACACAACTTCGTTTATATCTCGCAACTTCATACATAGCTACACAACTACGTAACTATATATTGATATAATTATGTAATTCCTACATCACTACATACATACCTACACAACTACATACATACTTACACAAATACATACATCCCTACACTATTACATACACACATTCAAATCTACATATATACTACATTCATACTACATACTACTACATTCATTCCTACACCATTACATAATAGTGTCATAACTGTATTAATATCTACACAACTACACACATATATACACTACTACATAATACATACACCTCCACATATATACCTATAAAACTATATACATTCATCACTAGAACATACATACTACCCGACTACATACATTCCTATATAACTATAAACAATTCTACACCACTACGTACATAAATACACTACCCACATATAAACATACTCAACTACATGCATACCGACACAAATAAATACATTCATACACTATTACATTTTATATAATATCACAACTATAAAAAACTTACACAACCTACATATATAGCTACACAACATAAACACACCTACACCACTGCAGACATTATTTCAAAAGAACATACCTAGCTAAACAAATGTGAACTTACCTACATAAATACATACACAAATACATCATTACCTACACAACAACATACATACATATACAACTACTGTATATACTTTTCTACAACAATACATACATACCAATACAATTGCAAACATATTTACACAACTACATATATACCTATACAACCAACATACATTCCACTACTTCTACATAAATATCTACACCACTACATACATACCAAAAAACTACATACATAACTTCACAACTATTCACATACCTTCATAACTACATACATCCTTTCTAATCTACATTTATAGCTTCATAATTATATGCATACCTACACAACTACATACATTTCTATACAAATAAATACATACATACACCTCTTCATACATATCTACAACACTATATACATACAATACAAATATATACCTACACAAAAACATACATACGTACATCACTACATACCCATAAAATTACTTACTTATATACATAATTACATACATACGTACAGCACTACATACATAACTACACCACTACAAACATACCTTCACCATAACACACATAGCTTCACAAGTATGTACATACGTACAAAACAACATACATACTAACACATCTACATACATAAACAACCATATATATATTCCTACACTACTAAATACGTTTCAACACAACCTACATAATTCCCTACTCAATACATACATACATACAACCTTACATACAAACTTTCACAGCTATAAACAACCTACACAACATTATACTTACCTTCACTACTACAACTACGTATCCCTTCACAATTATTTAGATACCTACACAACTACACACATACCTACCCAACTAAACTAGTATCTACATAAATACAAAAATACATACATACTTATACAATTATATATATATATATATATATATATATATATATATATATATATATTCTTACACTACTACATTCATACCTACACAATTTATATACATACATACCTACAATCAGTCCTACACAACTACATACATTATTCCTTTACAACTACTGTATATACATTCTTACACCACTAAATATATACCTAACACAGCCAACATACATACCTCTACAACTAGATAAATACCTACATCACTACATATATTCCTACAACCATTACATATCTAGCTTGACAACTATATACATACCAACCCAACTACAAACATACCAACACAAGTACATTCATATATATACATCAACATACATACCTATACAACTATATACAATTCTACATCAATACATACATTCCTGTACAAATATATACATACCTTACAACTACATAACACCTACCAAACTATATACATACCTACACAACTTCAAACATACCTTCATAACTACATACAAACCTATACTATTATTATCATTCCTACACCACTACAGTCATACCCACACAACTTACATACATTCCTAAACAACTATTACAATTATACACCAAACACAGCCTACATACATACCTACAAAAAAACCAACCTGTACAACAACATAATACTTGCACAACTACATACATACCTACAAAATTATATACAAAAATACATACATACGTACAAAACTTTTTATATTCCTACAGAACTACATACATACCAGCACAAAAATACACTCCTACACAAATACATACTTTCCTATATAATTATATAAAACTCCTACAACACTAAATACATACCTACACAACCTACATACATACCTACACAACAACATATATTCCTACAACCATTACATATCTAGCTTGACAACTATATACATACCTACCCAACTACAAACATACCAACACAAGTACATACATAGACATACATCTATATACTTATATACATTTCTACATCAATACATACATTCCTTTACAAATATATACATACCTACACAACTACATAATACCTATCATACTATTTACATACCTACACAACTAAAAACATACCTTCACAACTACATACAAACCTATACTATTATTATCATTCCTACACCACTACAGTCATTCATACACAACATACATACATCCCTATACAACTATTACAATCCTACACCAAACACAGCCTACATACATACCTAAACAACTACATACATACCTACACACCCGCATATATTCCTACGTCTATTACATAAAAAGATTGACAACTATATACATACCAACACAACTACACACATACCAACACAAGTACATACATACAAAAATCATACCTGTACAACTACATATTACCTGCACAACTACATACATACCTACACAATTATATACACACGTACAAAAATACATACATACGTACACCACTTTTTACATTCCTACAGAACTACATACATACCAGCAAAAAAATACACTCCTACACAAGTACATACTTTCCTATATAACTATATAAAATTCCTACAAGACTAAATACATACCTACACAACTTACATACATATCTACACAACTACATAATACCTACACACCTACATACACTCCTACACTAATACATACATATCTTTAATACTATATACATACCTACACCTTCTATAAACATAGCTACACAACTACATACATATTAACACCACTACATACATACTTTCAAAACTACATATATATATATCTTTAGGATTATATTCATACGTACAACAACTACATACACATCCACACAACTACATACGTACCTACACAACTTTATTTATATCTATTTAACTACATACTTAGCTACACAACTAAATTCATACCTATCCACTACAAACATACCTACAGAACTACATCATAACTATATATTGATATAATTATCTACATACCTACACCACTACATACATACCTACACAACTACATACATACCCATACTAAAACATACATTTCTTCACTACTATATACACAGCTTCAAAACTACATATTTACTTACACTACTATATACATTCCTACACCATTACAATATTATATAGTTGAATACCTGTGTATATATATATATATATATATATATATATATATATATATATATATATATATATATATATATATATATATATATATATATATAACTACACCACAACATAAATACAAAGACTACTATATACATACCTTCACAACTAAATACATATCTACACAACTACATACATACATACAAAACAACATACATACGTACACATCTACATACATATACAACTATATATAATCCTACACCAGGTAATACGTTTCAACACATCCTACAAATTCCCTACACAATTACATACATACCTACAACCCTACATACAAACCTTCACAACCATAAACAACCTAAAAAAAATATACCTTCCTACACCACTAAATACATTATTTCACAACTATAACATGCCTACACAACTACTTATCCCTTCACAATTAATTACATACCTACAAAACTACACATATACCTACACAACTACACTAGTACCTACATACCTACAAAACTACATACATACCTATAAAATTATATATATTCATACCTACACAACCTATATACATACATAAATAATTACATACATACCTACACACCTACACATAGTACTACATAACTACTTACATTATTTCTTTACAACTACTGTATATACATTCTTACACCACTAAATATAAATATAAACACCACCTACAAACATACCTACACAACTAGATAAATACCTACATTACCATATACATATATACACAATTATATAAAAACCTACATAACTACATACATACTGCCGCGCCGCCTCTTTCCGCGTTAGTGTAGTGGGTTCGAGTAGGGTTCTTCTTGCCCCACGTTGGAACGCCACTTGCCGCGCCGCAAGTCTTGTCTGACCTCGACGCGAATTTAAGATTCTTGTTCCCTTTTTTGGAACACTATTATCACGAACTCTTAAACTCGCTGTACGATCACCACCGACTGGGCGAACCACCTTTCTTTTCAGAGCAGGCGCGGGCAAGGCCAAGATGCTCACTTTTACTTTTTTAAATCAAAGATTTTGCAACTCTTGGCTCTAATAAGTATGAGCTTGTCCTCATAAACTTACTAAATTTTAATTAACGCAAAATTCCCTGAATTTTATCTCAATGCTCGATTATTTAACTTTTTTAAGATTAACTCTCTCTCTCTCCAAGGTCGTGCCTTTTGGGAGAAATCGGCTCTTAAGTTCTGATGATAACTTTTTAAAATTTTCAAATTATATTACCAGAGCACATATATATAAAATTTATGTTAAAACAAAGTTAATAGCATACACAGAATGGATTTATATTAAAAACACAACAAAATTTAGAAATGAATTATTTGTATATTATCTCCTCTTTTCCACAGAAAAATTTTATATTCAAAACTTTTTTAACCACACAAAACAATTTAATTGAACAATAACACAACTATTTATTTATTTAACAACATTAATTAATGTAAGATTATCTATATATTAAACAAAAATAAAAGCGCTTGACTTTCCAGACAGAACCACAAACAGTTTTTCCTGTACTGAAAAAGTCGTATTTAAATTATTAATTATTATCAACACCAAAGCAGAGGTTTAAAAAAGAATTTAATTTTTAATAATTCCCCTAATGACGTTATATTTGAAAAGAAGTTAATATTTGCGAATTATTCCTTAAGTATAAGATACCTTCACACTTTAATAGAAGTTCTAGTTGGATTTGGAATTTGTTGTATTATTAGGATGATAGTGATGTGATGTTTTCTATCCAGAGTCTGTAAGCTGCTATGTAGTTGAATGCTGGTCTCGAATTCTTCTAAGTCGCCTTGAAGATCGATTAAAGTTGAAATTATTCTAAGTCCAATTAGTAGAGTGACAGTTGAATCTTCCTCTCAGCTCAGAGTCGGTTGCAGAAGAAACGTCCTTTAAGCGTCGATTCCAAATCAAAAGTAATCGTCTTTCGACGATTAAAACTCGGTCTCCCTGTCAGTGGGAATTAATCCACTTTTCTGGAGCCAATTTTCCTCCCTTTTTGGGAAAAAGGTATTTTCCATATATTATGTGTTTTCAGGCCCTTTTGGTCTGAAATATTTACACTATATGTTTTATTAGTCCTATTTTTTGACTAATGAATAGTTTTCTTCCTTAATTATTAATTAAAACACCTTTTAATTAATAATTTATAGTATTTTTTCTTTAACGTTATCTTTGATCCATGTTGGCAACATGATGATTCTGACTTTAGACTCTGCTTGAAGATGCGCGCGCAACTGTTCATGTTCTTGCATGAAAATCTCTACTTTTGACGTTTTTTCGTTCAACTCGCTATAACTTTCGAACGCTCGAACCGATTTTAAAGTTCCTTTCGGATTCTTCTTCCTTTCCATCTTGTGGGTCTTGTGGAACTTGATTTATCGCTCTACTACGCTTCGTTCGCGAGTTATCGCCCTTTTCCTGAAATTTGATTTTTCCCCTTTTCAAATTTTGAGATAAGTCCTTTCTCAAAATTCTTTTGACGAAATCTTGTTCCTCTTCTACTACGACGAAAAACTATGTTTGTACTTTTCCCATAACTCGTTTGGTTGTCGAGTTATTCTTCTTTGAAGTCCTTAAGTTTGTGTCGTATGAGTTTATGTTCATAAAAACCCCCCCATTATATATTATTACTTCTGCTTTGGTGTGTTACCATTTTACATACTAAATACATATAATTATCATGTTACTTTACCCCTTTAACGTTTATTTTACCCGCTTTTGGGCTTTGAAGTTTTACGTTTTGTAATTATTATATCTCCCTTATTTTATTTTCAAATTTGATTCTAAGTACCTATTATTGTGCCCTATTGTGGTCTCTACAATAGTACTTATTATTATTTTTTAAATGATCCCCCCTTCAACTCAAAAATTCCAAAAAACTCCCCAAGAATGACTTTCTAAGTCCATTCTCACCTGTTAATTATTATTAATTCATATTTTTTATTTGTGATTATTGTTACTTCCCCACTTGGTTATGACTCTACGATTTTTGAATTTTGAATTTATTCTTTTTCCAAATTTTAGGTTTTTGAGCCCTTCTAAAAACTTGAATAACTTTTTTGTTTTATGTGATTTTAAATTTATTCTTCGATATTATTGGTCGGTTGACTCTACTGAATATTTATTTATATTAATAATTTAGTTTCTTAATAAAATAGGAACTAAGGCAGTTTGACTTTTCACGTCCAAACAAGCAAGTTTGCTCCCGAGCTGGCGTGACGTCATCGCCCCACCTCGTCCCCACTCTACAAGGTTTTAGCGCGGCAATTTAACTTGTTTTAAATGGACTTGAGACGTTTGGCTTTTTCCAAACCGCCTCAAAATCCCCCCTTTGAACTAAAATTTTCGGTTAAAATGAAAAATTCCTATTTTTCATTTTTAAAAAAAAAACTAAAATTTTAGTATTAAACCCCTTTTTCGACATATCACATTTCATATTAACTATTTATTTATCATCTCTATTAATCATCAACATAAAGTTTGACATATTAACCTAACAACTTATATAAACACATTTATTTATATCCAAAAAACATCTCCTCCATCATTCCATATATTGATATACTCAAAACACATTTCATTCATTATAGTATAATATTTATATATTCAAAACACATTTTATTCATTATAGTATAATATTTATATATTCAAAACACATGTTATTTATGATAGTATAATATTTATATATTCAAAACACATGTTATTTATTATGGTATACATACAAATTTGCTTAAGCGTTCTTATAGTCCATTACAGCCGTTTCATCTAAACGTCCTTGCTGTAAATAAACACATTATCACACACAAAACATATTACATTTATATAAGGAATAATTCGTCTTATATGATTATATTTATCTGCTTTGGTTGAATTTAAAACTATGCCTACATATATATATATAGTACTTGGTAACTACAACGATTATTATCCTAATTGTAGTTAAAAAGAAAAAATTATTTATGCTATTGGAAATCTCCTTTTAATAAAAACAAAACAATACACATCTAAACATCCATTCATTCATTTCCATCACCCCTCTGCTAATTTGCTTGACAGGTTGTCGTTCAATATTTGTTTATCAATATCCTGTCTTCCCCTTCACCTCCTCGTCTATGCTTTGTTTATTCAGGTGCGGCCTGCAGATGCGTGTTACCGCTACTCTCCTGACCTTGTACACTTAGGAATTTATTCGGGACTTTTCCGGTTATTCACTGACCTAGGCTACCTTCTTTTAATCAGCTGAGAGTCCGTTATTTCCCTTTTACCTCACTCGCTTCTACACTTTACATATTACAACTTTTAAACATTACGACTTATAAATTTTATTCATGAAACTCCTTACGTTCTATTAATATCTCCTTAGTCCTTCACATTTAAATATTACTTTCCCTTCGGGCCTCCATTCTTTCATCTTACACTTCGTAGAATTTTTGAATTTGACTTTCTTCTTTCGATACCTTAAATTTCGTCCATTTTGTCTTTCCGGATCCGCCATTTGTATTATAGCTCTCCAATCACTCCCGTCTCTGGCGTCGAATCTGTCTTGTGTAAATTCCGAATCGTTTTCAGAGTTATTTTGCAAATTTTCGTCGTATTGTATTATTTTATTATTTTCGTCGATTATTGCCTTTGGCACATTTTTATTTCCTTTACTCTCCGCTCCTTTCAGCCCTTCATCTTTATTAATTAATTGGTTACCTTTATCCCACGCTTTTAACAGCACTTCATCATTATTAAAATTTGCATTTTTCCTCTTCGTCGATTCATTCCTTGCACTTAACTTGCTTCTTCGCTTTTGACCACTTTCTGATTTGTCACTACTCGGTCTAGACACGTCCTTTGCTTTTTGTTTTAGGTCCGTAGGCATTTTAACGGCCAACACACAAGCCCCTTTTGCTCGCTTGTGCGAATTTGAGCCTCCATTATTCGCTGCTGACGACTCTACCATTTTACCGGTTTCGCCGCCATTCTGATGTTCGGTCAGCGCGTCTCTATTGCTCAATCTTAATACCTTATTCTCCTTAAGAAAATCTACAACAATAAATTCATTTTCCTTTACCAGTTGTAGGAAACCCTTTTCCATATTAATTCGACTTCGATATTTGCACATTAAATCACAACCCATTATAATTTTGCTTTCCAGCTTTGGTACCACCATAAATACCCCTCTTATTGCTTGGTTATTTATTCTAATTTCCAATAATGCCTGTAATTTAATCTTCTGTCGTTGGCTTTTTATCGCTGTCACCATTTCCGTATTTACAACTGGTAATTCCATGATTTTATCGTTCCTATTTTTAAGCACATGTTTATAAAAATCCTCTTGCACACAGGACATTTGAGCTCCGGTGTCAATGGACATATTTACTTTTATATTTTCGATTTCTATCCCTATTTCCGGACATTTTTCGTAAACTTCATTATTTAAAATTTTATTATCTCTTTCCTCCATTAAATCTTTCTTAATTTCTGTGTTTAAAATCCCCAATTTAATTTTATTTATTTTCAGATCCCCCCTTTTAAGTTTGCTAAATTTGGTTTTATCGTCGATCTCAATTCCGTTTGTATTATCCTTTCTCTGCCAAAAATTTTGCCTTGAGATCTCGTATTTTAGTTTTTTGTGACCTTGGGCGGGAATTTTTGATTTGAAGGACCAGGGTTTTGAGGTATTTGTGGTTGAGGTTTATTCTGGGTTTGACCATAGGATCGAGGGTTAGGGTTTTGGGATGGTTTTGAGTAGTCTTGATTCCTTTGCCTGAAATTTTGATCTCTTTGTGGTCCGTCCCTCCTTTCGAAACTATCTGGTCGGCGAACTTCTCTCGTCATTCCGTCTACGTTTTCAATGGTCCTCAAAAACTTGATAGCGTCCTCCAAATGCTCACTAGCCCTACCAATACACGCTAATTGAACTTTTTGGTCGAAATGCCTCATTAGTTGGTATATAAGGAACTCTTCCGGAATTTTGGGTTCCAAATATTCGGCCTTTCGCACCATTTTACAAAAATAATCAACCCTACTCATATTTCCGTTAGGATTATATCTATGGTTTTCTATCTGATTCCTAACTACTTGTTGCGTTTGATAACCCCAATAATGCTCTAAAAATAACAATTTAAACTGGCTATATTCTTCTGTATCTCGCTTGATTATTTCCCACCATTCCATGGCAGCTCCTTTCAATTTTTTCTCCACTACTTTCAATTTATCACTTTCTTCCATCACGGGATTTATTTCTTGGAATACCTCTTCAATTTGTTTCAAAAATTGCACAGGATTTTCTCTTGAATTTCCCCAAAATTCTATAGTTTTTGACTCTAAATTTGCCCTATCTAAATAAATTATATTTTTAGCATTACCACC
Source organism: Aphrophora alni (assembly GCA_963513935.1). Classification (NCBI taxonomy): domain Eukaryota; kingdom Metazoa; phylum Arthropoda; class Insecta; order Hemiptera; family Aphrophoridae; genus Aphrophora; species Aphrophora alni. Next base: position 64,478,109 of record OY740767.1, on the reverse strand, counting down.
GGTTTCTTTAATTTTGGCTACTTCCCTAATTTTAACTTCTAATTTTTTAACTTTCTCCCCAATTTTTATAGTCGACTTTCCCTGTTCCTTTAAACTGTCCGTCATTTTTTTTATTTCCCCTACGCACTCTTCCACTTTTTCTTCACAAGTTTCTATTCGCCTCGTATTTTCGGCCATATTACTATCTATAGATTCCTTAATTTCCTCCATATATTTCCCTATTTCCTGTTTTCGGGCGTCTTCCCTTTGGATGCGTTTCGTTTCCATTTCTTCCTCTCTCTTCATCCTCTCTTCTCTCTCCTGCTTCCATCTTGCTTCCATTTCTTCCCTCTCCTGCTTCCGTCTGGCCTCCACCTCTTCTTTTTCCTGTTTCCGTAGTACATCCATTTGTTCTTCTCTTTTCAACTGCTTGGCCTCCATCTCCTCCTTCTCCTGGTTTCTCTCGATTCTCTCTTCTAATCTTCTTAACTTGTCCTCGTCTTCCTTCTCCTTTTCTTTTCTTTGTTGTTCCGCTTTGTCCTGTTCTCTCTCTTGCTTTCTTCTATCCTCCGTTTGGTTCAGGTACCTCACCATTTTCTGCATTTCTGTCTCCTGTTCCTTTGAACCCTCCTGTTTTGCTGGATCTTTCGCTGGTCCCATTTTCACTTCACTTATTCACTTGGTTTATTTAATTAGTTAAAAAATTTAAATTTCGGTTTAATTTGGACTCTACTTTTAATTATTATTATTTTTGCAATTTAGTATATTTGTCGTTGTAATTACCAGCACAACTTATTACTAACACACATGTACATATAAATTATATCAGAACTTAAGATATTCTCGTTCGTATGAAACACTAAAAAATTCAAAATTTTGAAAATTTGTTCCAAAACTTTGCTTTTTTGTGCTCCACGCTATTGGGCGCCACTTGCCACGCCGCCTCTCTCCAACTTAGTGGGTTCGAGTAGGGTTCTTCTTGCCCCACGTTGGAACGCCACTTGCCGCGCCGCCTCTTTCCGCGTTAGTGTAGTGGGTTCGAGTAGGGTTCTTCTTGCCCCACGTTGGAACGCCACTTGCCGCGCCGCAAGTCTTGTCTGACCTCGACGCGAATTTAAGATTCTTGTTCCCTTTTTTGGAACACTATTATCACGAACTCTTAAACTCGCTGTACGATCACCACCGACTGGGCGAACCACCTTTCTTTTCAGAGCAGGCGCGGGCAAGGCCAAGATGCTCACTTTTACTTTTTTAAATCAAAGATTTTGCAACTCTTGGCTCTAATAAGTATGAGCTTGTCCTCATAAACTTACTAAATTTTAATTAACGCAAAATTCCCTGAATTTTATCTCAATGCTCGATTATTTAACTTTTTTAAGATTAACTCTCTCTCTCTCCAAGGTCGTGCATACACAGAATGGATTTATATTAAAAACACAACAAAATTTAGAAATGAATTATTTGTATATTATCTCCTCTTTTCCACAGAAAAATTTTATATTCAAAACTTTTTTAACCACACAAAACAATTTAATTGAACAATAACACAACTATTTATTTATTTAACAACATTAATTAATGTAAGATTATCTATATATTAAACAAAAATAAAAGCGCTTGACTTTCCAGACAGAACCACAAACAGTTTTTCCTGTACTGAAAAAGTCGTATTTAAATTATTAATTATTATCAACACCAAAGCAGAGGTTTAAAAAAGAATTTAATTTTTAATAATTCCCCTAATGACGTTATATTTGAAAAGAAGTTAATATTTGCGAATTATTCCTTAAGTATAAGATACCTTCACACTTTAATAGAAGTTCTAGTTGGATTTGGAATTTGTTGTATTATTAGGATGATAGTGATGTGATGTTTTCTATCCAGAGTCTGTAAGCTGCTATGTAGTTGAATGCTGGTCTCGAATTCTTCTAAGTCGCCTTGAAGATCGATTAAAGTTGAAATTATTCTAAGTCCAATTAGTAGAGTGACAGTTGAATCTTCCTCTCAGCTCAGAGTCGGTTGCAGAAGAAACGTCCTTTAAGCGTCGATTCCAAATCAAAAGTAATCGTCTTTCGACGATTAAAACTCGGTCTCCCTGTCAGTGGGAATTAATCCACTTTTCTGGAGCCAATTTTCCTCCCTTTTTGGGAAAAAGGTATTTTCCATATATTATGTGTTTTCAGGCCCTTTTGGTCTGAAATATTTACACTATATGTTTTATTAGTCCTATTTTTTGACTAATGAATAGTTTTCTTCCTTAATTATTAATTAAAACACCTTTTAATTAATAATTTATAGTATTTTTTCTTTAACGTTATCTTTGATCCATGTTGGCAACATGATGATTCTGACTTTAGACTCTGCTTGAAGATGCGCGCGCAACTGTTCATGTTCTTGCATGAAAATCTCTACTTTTGACGTTTTTTCGTTCAACTCGCTATAACTTTCGAACGCTCGAACCGATTTTAAAGTTCCTTTCGGATTCTTCTTCCTTTCCATCTTGTGGGTCTTGTGGAACTTGATTTATCGCTCTACTACGCTTCGTTCGCGAGTTATCGCCCTTTTCCTGAAATTTGATTTTTCCCCTTTTCAAATTTTGAGATAAGTCCTTTCTCAAAATTCTTTTGACGAAATCTTGTTCCTCTTCTACTACGACGAAAAACTATGTTTGTACTTTTCCCATAACTCGTTTGGTTGTCGAGTTATTCTTCTTTGAAGTCCTTAAGTTTGTGTCGTATGAGTTTATGTTCATAAAAACCCCCCCATTATATATTATTACTTCTGCTTTGGTGTGTTACCATTTTACATACTAAATACATATAATTATCATGTTACTTTACCCCTTTAACGTTTATTTTACCCGCTTTTGGGCTTTGAAGTTTTACGTTTTGTAATTATTATATCTCCCTTATTTTATTTTCAAATTTGATTCTAAGTACCTATTATTGTGCCCTATTGTGGTCTCTACAATAGTACTTATTATTATTTTTTAAATGATCCCCCCTTCAACTCAAAAATTCCAAAAAACTCCCCAAGAATGACTTTCTAAGTCCATTCTCACCTGTTAATTATTATTAATTCATATTTTTTATTTGTGATTATTGTTACTTCCCCACTTGGTTATGACTCTACGATTTTTGAATTTTGAATTTATTCTTTTTCCAAATTTTAGGTTTTTGAGCCCTTCTAAAAACTTGAATAACTTTTTTGTTTTATGTGATTTTAAATTTATTCTTCGATATTATTGGTCGGTTGACTCTACTGAATATTTATTTATATTAATAATTTAGTTTCTTAATAAAATAGGAACTAAGGCAGTTTGACTTTTCACGTCCAAACAAGCAAGTTTGCTCCCGAGCTGGCGTGACGTCATCGCCCCACCTCGTCCCCACTCTACAAGGTTTTAGCGCGGCAATTTAACTTGTTTTAAATGGACTTGAGACGTTTGGCTTTTTCCAAACCGCCTCAATACCTCTAAAACTACAAACATACCTACACAGCTACATGACTATATAAATATATATATATATATAACTACACAACAACAAACTTACCTTCACCACTGCATACATTCTTTCAAAAGTACATACATAGCTAAACAAATGTCTACTTACCTACATAAATACATATATATATCTACACAACTACATACATACCTACACACCAACATATATTCCTACAACTATTAAATATAAAGCTTGACAACTATATACATACCAACCCAACTACATACATACCATTACAAGTACATACATACATAGACATCTACATACATACCTACACAACTATATACATTTCTACAACAATACATACATTCCTTTACAACTAGATACATACCTTCACAACTACAAATGCCTACCAAACTACATACATACCTACACAACTACAAACATACCTACACAACAACATACATACATACATACACCAATACATACATACCTACATCCATATACACACCTATATAATGGCATAAATATATACACATCTAGATAAATTTCTATTCAACTACAAAACTTCACAGCTATAAACATACCTACACAACTACATACATACCTACACAACTACATACATACCTACACAACTACATAAATACCTACAACACTACATACATACCTTTATACAACTACTGTATATACGTTTCTCAAACAATACATACATACCAATACAATTACAAATATATCTACACAACTACATACATACCTACACAACCAACATACATTCCACCATATCTACATAAATATCTACACCACCTCATACCTATTTAAGAACTACATACATAGCTTTACAACTATTCACATACTTTTATAAGTACATACATACTTTCTAAACTACATACATAGCTTCATAGTTATAAGCATACCTACACTACTACATACATACCTATACTATTATTAACATTCCTACACCACTACATACATACCTACACCACCTTCATACATCCCTATACATCTATTACAATCCTACAATTTTTTGTAATTAATTTGAAAAAAAGAAACTATGGAAACGAATCGGGGAAATTAAATCATTTGAGATTAAACTTTCAAACAAGTCAAATGTTTTTTTTTTGAAATACTAAACCTGTGATAGTTGGTCTATTGTCATTTCTGACCAGACTTCCTGCTATACTTGACATCATCCGATATTTGAAGTATTTTAGGTAAGGATTTTTCAAAATTGAATTATGTTATGTTATTTTATTATTACTTTCCATAGTCTATTTGGTTGTTATGCGAAAGTACAACAAAATTATTACAATTATTCATAAATATTTATAAAAATAAAAATAATCACCGGTCATAAAACAACTCTATTTAAATTCAACTGTGATAGATTCAAGGTAAAGTTTACGGCATAAGAGAAGAAGCACGCTTAGGCTAGACTTAATTATGTAAATATATTTCTTGACAGTTAACGGGAAGTCTTCTGTAGTAACTTATCTTCAAAAATACTAAGATAAATACCTAATTCAACTCCCGCTCTATAGTGATGATTTAATATATATATATATATATATATATATATATACAGGGTGTATTTTTTAAATGTGCCACCATTGGTACATTGTAAACCATTTACTGATATACAGGAAACCTAAAATGGGGGCATCACCCTATTTTTATTCCCATTTAATATATGAATAAACAATTTTAAATTCATCCGCCATTTTCCATAAGGCGGCCGACTTTGCAATTTGTTAGTGTATATCCTGTTTTTTGGGGGGTTTTCAGGTGTAAAACTATATTTAAAGAATGTTTTATTCTTAGGTATTTCTTTTAATCTATATTCGTTTAGGAATTACAAACAACTAAATTTCAGAAAAATAAACGTTTTATAGTCCTACAAATTGTTGATTCCCACCTAAAATGTTACAATAGCTAATTTTTTAACCGTTAGTGGTACAAATTCGTTTTGAAAACAGCACTAAATTTCATTACAAATAAGGATTTGTTTTTAAATCTTTTTTTTGTATCTTATTCACAAGATCTAATATATCCAGTAATAATTAAAAATTGTTGTATGTCGGTAGATATATTATAAAATTACCAGAAAATAATGATTTTATTTCAAACAATAACACTATAGTGGAAAAAAAAAAAAAACTAGATCTTTAAAAGGCAAACCATCCTTGAGGGCTGATTATAGGAGAAGCATTTCAGAGTAAGGATTGGAAATTCAAAAGTTTGAACTCAATAACGTAAAGTGTACAATGTTTTAAAGTTTTATTTTTTACATAGAAGTGTAAAACACGGACTGTTGCGAAAACATATTAATAATTTACAAATAATTCGAATGGAAATAAATGCAACAATAAATAATCATGACTCAAAGTATAATAATGGATATGATATAAAATGAAACCATGGAAACAAGAAAGGATTATTTAGTTAAGACTTTAACAGAAACAGAGCAAACTAGTTGATCATGTCGAGAAATAAAGAATGCTTAAGATTAGAAAGTTCTCTTTGGAATAATTTAAGCGATTACAGTCGTCATTGCAATAGGTAATTGTCAAGTACTTCAGGTAAAGACACCTTTCATTTATTATAGTCTAGTTTTGTATGAATTTACCTATGGTTTATTTTCGTAAGAAGCAACATTTTATTAGCAGTTATCACAATATTAGGCCTAAATTTGTATTCAAAATGACTAGTTCCTCAGGTAAAAATCTAAATTCGTTTTGATGGCCATATCTTTTAGTGCTAATTATGTGTAAATAGATTTATGATAGATAAAATAGATTTTGAAATACATTTTCTTTGGCAAGGAAGAACTTTATACATCACGATTGCTTGTAAAAGTGTTTTCTAAAACGTAAGAGGATCTATGTTTGTCCTCTCAGCTCTTAAAATACTATTAAACCGAATTTAATCAGAATCGGTAACTTTGAAGTTTCCACTTGTTGAGGTTTTTCGATATGCCAGTTAGAATTTGATTTATGAAAATAAAAAGGTTTTCCTATGTAACTTAAGTGAATTTTAACGCATTCGCAGTAAATAAATCAAGAATCAGTCGGAAACATTTTACCTTTAAAATCCAGTGCGAAATTTTCACAAGTTTTTCTAATTTTCATCGCTATCCATCAGTTTTAATAGTTCAACAAAATGTTAGGTTAGGCCTAGTCTAGACAATTGTGAAACAATTTACTAATAACAGCTGATTAGGTTCATCAGTTGTAATATTTTAAATCAAATTAAAACAAAATGTAATAATGAATAATAAATATTAAATAACTTTGATTGTTGAAGTGAAACCATGGAAATTATAAAATATTGATCTTTTTTGTATTTTCTTTTTAAACTTACCTGAATCATTTGTGGTAAGTAATTTCTCTTTGTTTAGATTTATTGTTTTCTGGTACTCTATTTTGTATTATTTAAATGTTATAAGTTTCAATTATCATATTCTTAACCCTCCCACTGTAAACTTTCAAATTCTCCTTAACAAATCTAATTCTACCGGAACAGCTGATAAATTACTGTTTATTTCTTGTATTGTATTTCTCTTTATTATTAATGGTTAAAAATCACATTTATTTTCTAAATAAATATTTTCAGTTCTCAAGTTACTTAATAATTGTTCTCTATGGTGTTGCACATTCATTTAATCAGTTTATTATCATTTTACTTACGTGAAAAGTTTGATTGTTTTTCGGTCTAAATGATCTTCACTAGGTTTTAAGGGTCATTCACCCTTAAATTTTATAAATTACATAAAGCGATTTGGGTTCTACTAGATTTACCTTTTAGCTACTATTCTAGAGGTAAATATTATACTTATCCTACTTTACTATTTATTTTGAATAGTATAAACGTCTATTTGAATAATTTTTATAGGTTAGGCCTAGTTTAGAATTAGGCAAATGTATAGAAATTGGTTATGATTGTGTACTTCAATGTTATTGAGGATTTAAATAATCTATTCATTAGTAGGATTATCTTCTGTTATACTATGATTTATTTTTATTCAAGTATACAGGCCACTCAATAATCGTAATTATATGTTTATACTTGATGTTAGCAATGATGTTTACGTCATAAATTTTTTCATTTCACAAAACTTGTAAAAATCACCTGCGTCGATTGTCAGAGTAGAAGTGCTTTATTTGAACTTATTGGTTGATAACTCTTGATCGGTGAGAGGACAACTCGTGCCTCACTGTCACTATTTTGTTGTTTTGTTTAAGAATTTATAACAGCGGTTTTAAATTACTTTTATGTTAACTTATTTAGGTGGTTACTTTATTTGTGAGGATTAACGTCGTGTTGTGAATGATTGTTTACATATTGTAAATTTATTAGACGGTTTAAAATCTCAAATACGTTTTATTTTGTTTTGTTTGGGAATTTATAAAAGCTTTTTTAAACTATTTTAAGGTTACCTTATTTAGGTGCTTACTTTAATTGTGGGAATTCACGTTGTGTTATGATTGATTGCTTACATTTACAACATCTAAACAGTTTATTCGGCTTTATTGTTAATGTGTGACATTTGGGTCTGTATTTTTTAATCTCGCAAATTTAACAATTTCACGGTACATACTGTACAGAGCTTAGTGTATTGATTTATTGTTTACATCTAGCAAAAGTTATTGGTTTATTTGGATTAGTGTTAATGAGTGACAATTGCATGGGAGGGTAGGTGTTTTAAATTTTATACAGTAAAAAAAATAATAAAAATGCCGTACGCAAGGAAAACTGCATGATTGCCAAGAAAATTCCAATAACAAAAATCGAAAGGCCCTGTACCGTGTAGTAAATCAACAGGTACAACTTTTCGGTACCAACATGAAGCTCAGACCTCGACTATATTTTAAAATTATACGTTCATTTTATATTACCAGTCCATTTTTTGATGTAGGTGATCTTTCTGATGAATGTAGATATTGCGGTGTTTTGATGTCCCGTTGTGAGATGTCCCATTAGGGTTAGAATAACAAACTATTCCCCAGGTCCATCCTGACAACAAATATAATTACAGGTGAAATACCACTTTCCCTTCATTATTTTGAAAACAGGTGTAGGACTTTACTGTTTTAGAATACTTCAAAATAAACACCATAGAAGCTCGCCCCCGTGTTTTACCAACGTTCGGTCTCATTTATTCGATAATTCTTAACAGGAGACAACTTTAATAAATTTATATATATTATAAATTTTAACAAATAAAATACTCAACAATTAGGAAATTATGACTGTTACTAAATTTTATATATTACAGAAACCATGGAAACTATAATTTTTGGGTTTTTAAAATAAAAAAATATAAAACAATCAACTGAACGTGTTTTGAAATATCTGTCAGCCATCCATTGTTATAGGTAGCTATATCTATAATTTATCCAATTTTATAAAAATCTGAAGTTTGACTATATCTCAAAATGTAATGCTACTTTTTCAGATCCTGATGCTAGGTTAATTTTGAAATATTCAAATATACTAAAAAAACCATGATATTTTTCTTTACGTTTGGCACATATAAAATAAACTTTCACTTTTCACTATAATTTGAAGGAAATAGTTTGAACTAAGTTTGAGATAATATTTTAGAAGTCTATGGTTGTGAGCGATAGGAATACGCCATCGGGTTCAAATGAATAAATGAGTCAATCACTGGTTCATTAGTGTCAGTATATTTAACAAAAGTTACAAAAGCGTCTTTCCTAAAAATTGTTTATTCGCAAATAATAATTACAAATAATTCGAATGGAAATAAATGCAACAATAAATAATCATAACTCAAAGTATTATAATGAATATGATATAAAATGAAACCATGGAAACAAGAAAAAATTATTTAGTTAAAACTTTAACAGAAACAGAGCAAACTAGTTGATCATGTCGAGAAATAAAGAATGAATGCTTAAGATTAGAAAGTTCTCTTTGGAATAATTTAAGCTATTACAGTCGTCATTGCAATAGGTAATTGTCAAGTACTTCAGGTAAAGACACCTTTCATTTATTATAGTCTAGTTTTGTATGAATTTACCTATGGTTTATTTTCGTAAGAAGCAACATTTTATTAGCAGTTATCACAATATTAGGCCTAAATTTGTATTCAAAATGACTAGTTCCTCAGGTAAAAATCTAGATTCGTTTTGATGGCCATATATTTTAGTGCTAATTATGTGTAAATAGCTTTATGATAGATAAAATAGATTTTGAAATACATTTTCTTTGGCAAGGAAGAACTTTATACATCACGATTGCTCGTAAAAGTGTTTTCTAAAACGAAAGAGGATCAAAGTTTCTATTCGTTGAGTTTTTTCGATACCTATGCCAATTTTAGAAGTTGAGTTATGACAATAAAAAGGTTTTCCTATGTAACTTAAGTGAATTTTAACGCATTCGCGGTAAATAAATCAAGAATCAGACGGAAACATTTTACCTTTAAAATCCAATGCGAAATTTTCACAAGTTTTTATAATTTTCTTCGATATCCATCAGCTTTAATAGTTTAACAAAAAGTTAGGTTAGGCCTAGTCTAGACCACTGTGAAACATTTTACTAATAACAGCTGATTAGGTTCTTCAGTTGTAATAATTAAACACAAAGATTAGGTTAGGCTTAGTCTAGACCAATGTGAATCAATTAAATTATAAAAGTGTCTTAAATTTTATTTTAATTTTAAACACGAATTGAGATGATATGTAGTAACCAATATAACAACACACGCTTGAAATAGTTGATTAGGTCCAAAGGTTGAAATAATGTAACACAAATCAAGGTTATTAGTACCTAGGCTAGATGTGTAACATAATAAGTGTTATTAACTTGATTTTGGTCAAAGTCAATATGTATCATTAAATATTTTATATAGATGCATAAAATATTTATATAAAATAAGATTTCAACAATTAATTATTTATAACTTAATTTATTAAATAGTTAATGTCACAAAGTAAGTCGAATCCAAAATATTTGAATGCAAAACCGCAGGTAACAACTATACTATTATCAAAAAGGGAATGAGGTTGAATGAAAGGTCGCCTTAATCTAACGCACGCGCCATCACACAAAGGTTAAGACTAACCGGTACCTGCTATTAGGGTCAACCGCATCGCTTACCTACTGTGCTTCACTGGATCAAACTTTCATTTAATTAATTTGATATTTTAAAATACAATCTGTAATATATTTTTATTCTACTTTCATTACCAGAAAAAATAACATCAAACAATGTATAATTTATATTAATAGAGTTAAAAATCAATAATGTTTGCTACAAAATTAATGACAGTATGTAGCTAACATTGTTGAATTTGGGCTATAATTTAATAAATTATACGTTAATTATGTGTACAAGTAATTTCGTATAGTTTTTATTTTCAAATATCAAAAAAGTAAAAGTTTTATAAAGAAAAGCCCGGAATTAGACTCATACGAGTTTCAGGTGGTTTATTTACCTAACGCCCTAATCCTCTGCGCTTTTGTGAGTGAAGTGACCCTTCGTTCAGCCGCATTATCAGTTTGATGCTAGTTTAAAACTACAATTCGTCATATTTGACCAGACCTCTGTCATTGATTTGCACAGCCGTTTATGGACCGGTTGGTGTAGTGGGATAACTCTGATTTCAGTCTTGTCGTGAGTTTAAAAATGGGCGTTTGGTAGTCTCAAACATATTTATTTGTTATTTTAAAATGGAAGGTGAAACGACAGAAAGTAAGATGACGTAATTTCATATCTATATACATAATTACATAACTACATACGTATCTACACAATTACATACATACATTTATAACTACATACATACCTACACCACTACATACATACCTACACCACTACTTACTTCCTACACCACTACATACATACCTACACCACTACATACATACCTACACCACTACATACATACCTACACCACTACATACTTCCTACACCACTACATACATACCTACACCACTACATACATACCTACACCACTACTTACTTCCTACACCACTACATACATACCTACACCACTACATACATACCTACACCACTACTTACTTCCTACACCACTACATACATACCTACACCACTACATACATACCTACACCACTACTTACTTCCTACACCACTACATACATACCTACACCACTACATACATACCTACACCACTACATTAATACCTACACCACTACATACATACCTACACCACTACATACATACCTACACCACTATATACATACCTACACCACTACTTACTTCCTACACCACTACATACATACCTACACCACTACATACATTCATACACCACTAAATACATACCTACACCACTACATACATACATACCTACACCACTACATACATACCTACACCACTACTTACTTCCTACACCACTACATACATACCTACACCACTACATACATACCTACACAACTACTTACTTCCTACACCACTACATACATACTCACACCACTACATACATACCTACACCACTACATACATACCTACACCACTACATACATACCTACACCACTACTTACTTCCTACACCACTACATACATACCTACACCACTACTTACATACCTACACCACTACATACATACCTACACCACTACATACATACCTACACCACTACATACATACATACATACACCACTACTTACTTCCTACACCACTACTTACTTCCTACACCACTACATACAAACCTACACCACTACATACAAACCTACACCACTACATACATACCTACACCACTACTTACTTCCTACACCACTACATACCTACACCACTACATACATACCTACACCACTACATACATACCTACACCACTACTTACTTCCTACACCACTACATACATACCTACACCACTGCATACATACCTACACCACTACATACATACCTACACCACTACATACATACCTACACCACTACATACATACCTACACCACTACTTACTTCCTACACCACTACACACATACCTACACCACTACATACATACCTACACCACTACGTACATACCTACACCACTACATACATACCTACACCACTACATACATACCTACACCACTACATACATACCTACACCACTACATACATACCTACACCACTACTTACTTCCTACACCACTACATACATACCTACACCACTACATACATACCTACACCACTACATACATACCTACACCACTACTTACTTCCTACACCACTACATACATACCTACACCACTACATACATACCTACACCACTACATACATACCTACAGCACTACATACATACCTACACCACTACATACATACCTACACCACTACATACAAACCTACACCACTACTTACTTCCTACACCACTACATACATACCTACACCACTACTTACTTCCTACACCACTACATACATACCTACACCACTACATACATACCTACTCCACTACTTACTTCCTACACCTCTACATACTACCTACACTACTACATACATACCTACACCACTACGTACATACCTACACCACTACATACATACCTACACCACTACATACATACCTACACCCCTACTTACTTCCTACACCACTACATACATACCTACACCACTACATACATACCTACACCACTACATATCTACACAAATATAACATACCTTCATAACTGCATACCTACCTAAACCACTACATACACACAGGTTTTGACACTACATACATATATTCCTTTACGTACATACCTACACAACTAAAAACAATATCTACGTAACTACTTACATACTTAAACTACTACATAATACCTACATTACTACATACATACCTTCATATTAAAATACATACCTATACATATAAACACATATCTACAAAACATATACACATACCTATACAATTACACGGATATCTACACAACTACATACATAAATACACAAAAACATACATACCTACACAACTACATACATATCGACACAACTACATACATATCTACACAACTACATAAATACCTAGGGAACTGCATACTAACTTAAACTACAACATACACACTTCCAAAGCTACATACATAAATTCCTGTATAAATATATACACATACCAACTTAACTACGGACGTACATACACAACTACAAAAAACATCCACGTAACTACTTACTTACTTACCTACACCACTACATACATACCATCACAACTTTATACTAAACTACACTACATGCATTACTTACAATATACATACCTACATATCTATGTACATACCTTACAACTACATACATACATATATACCTATGCAACAATATAAATTCCCATACCACTACCTACATACTTACTACTTACATACATAACCTCACAACTATATACATACCTTTAGAATTATATACATACCTACACAATTACACACATACGTACACAACTACATACATACTTACATAACTACGTACATACCTACAGAATTATATACACACTTAGACCACACAAAACATACCAACACTAATACAAATACCTACACACATACATACCTTCACAAGTATATACATGCCTATAAAAATACATACATAAATTCACCAATACATACATACCTTCACAACCATATACATACCTATAAATTTGCATACATATATACACAACTAGATACATACCTACAAATTTTTAAAAAAAGTTCAATGCTATAAATATACCTACACAACTACATACAAACTTTCACAACTAAATGGATACCTACACAACTACATACAACCTATACAATTACATACATAACGACACAACTACATACATACCTATAAAAATATGTACATACCTACACAACTACATACGTACCTACACTACTACATACATAGCTACATAACTTTATACACACCTTGACATCTACATACATAATTGTACAACTACATACATTCCTACACAACTACATACATACAATTACAACTATATACATACCAATACAATTACACAGATCTATATACATACCTACATAAATGCATACATACTTACACCACACAATACGTAGCAACACTAATACAAATAACAACACCAATATAAACATACATTTACAGTTACATACATTCCTACACAACAACATACATATCTTTATAACTACATACATACCTATACATCTACATACATACTTTCACAACTACATATATACACATACAACTCCCTTATGCACCATGCCCACACAATCGTGTGGGTAAATATTGACCCCCCAATATCCTAACTACCACAATTGTGTGGGTAAACATATGGATTTTTCTAAAGAACTGAGCACTATTTCTGAAGCTCAGACCTGTTCACATAGATTGTGTGGGTAGTACAGGAATCAGCTGGGAGTTTTGTCGTCGTCCCTTTTGTTTTGTTTAGGTGCAACACTGCTTTCTTGACAACAACTGCAAGCATCATGTCCGGAAGAGGTGAAGCACGAAGTACTGTAAGTATTAAATAAATTGTATTAATTGTTAATCCCTAGTAAATTAAAATATACCAGTATGCTTTTTTATTGTGTGGATTAGGACTAATAGTTTAGACCTGCATCCTAAATCAGGCATTTATATTATGTTGAATATTTTATCTAATGTGCATATACGTATGTATTATATTTAGGCAATATATGTATATGTATTTATATCTAATTTGTATATAAATATATAAAATTTACACATGCGGGCTTTAAGTATTGCATATTTTCACACTCTTGATACTGTTTTTTGCAACAATGCTTTAATGGTGTATTAACTTAAAAGTTAACTAATAGCTAGGCTATTCTGTTTTACATCCGACTTTTGAAGATGCCTAGGCCTAAGCGCAGTTTTTTTTTTTAATTATCACATAACACTTTATGTTTTTCCTTGAAATCATTTTCAGTTATATGCCCTAACCGTGTTGGGTTTTGTTTCAGATGTTGATCAGATGATTTTCGACGTACTTCTGGGCGATGGAGATGACTCGGAAATCGACGGAATGTCGGATGAAGAAGATGGTCCGAACAAAAATTCCACTGAATGCTCTAATCAGAATTAATATCTACTAGAATTAATTAATGATTGGGGAGAAGAGGAGTATGTTGAATAAGAAGGGCAAACTAATGATGGCGAGGTTGCAATGGTTGAGGATGTGACGAATGAGATTGACTTTTGCATGGAAGTGGATACCGAAGCTGAAACTTGAGAAGAGGACGCTATCAAAAATCCACAAAATATGGATCAGGCTGAAACAGATACCGGTAGGCCTATATTACCAAATATGAACTTTGTTGCTGAACCTAGAGAAGAGGATGCAGTAGGCCCGCCTATCAACAATCCACAGAAAGGTATAGGTAGGTCTACATCGAAGAAAAATGGTAATCCAAAAGTGTGTAAAAATAAAACAGCCAAGGCTAATCAAAAACCAAAGAAAGTTATTAAAAGTAAATCTCCTAAAAATAAAGTTGTAAAAATATGGCCGAATTGGGAAAAAGGTACATTTCGAATCAACTGAAATTGATGACACTTCAATACCTAATTTGAAAACGCCCCTTTAATATTTCAAAGAATACTACTCAGATATTTTTTTTACTAATGCGGCTAAGTTTACAAACATTTATTGCTTGAGTAAATGTGGTAAAGTGTTTAACACAAGTTCTAAAGAGATCAAAAAAGCCTAAAGAACTTTGTTGTGACTACTTTGGAGGGCATAATGGTAGATTTTGAAGTGTATCAGGGGAAAGACTCTGACTTTCCAATGGCAAAAGGCATGGGTCTGGGGCCAAGTGTAGTCAAAGAATCTCTGCCTCCTTTAAGTGTCTTATACTTTGATCTTTACTTTACAACGTTCAGGTTGATCGAAAAGAAGACTGCAGAACAATATTTTGCAACAGGGACCCTAATGCCTAATATGTTGCAAGGAGTAGAATTCACCATGGAGGCTACGACAAGAGGTGTATATCTCCTAACACACTTTCCATGGTAAAATGGCAAGACAACAAGTGTGTACTGATGTTGTCATCAGTATGTGGAGCTGAGCCAGTAACAACAGTGAAACGCTGGTCAAAAGTCGACAAAAAACATATCATTGTTGATTGCCCAGCTACAGTGGTAACATACAACAAACATATGGGCGGAGTGGACACTCTAAACCAATTGATTGAGGCCTACCGGACATGGTTCAAAACAAAGAAATGGCCATTAAAAGTAACTTTACACTTCCAGGACCTAGATTTGGTGAATTCCTGGTTACACTATAGACAAGATGCTATTCTAAATAAGCAGCCTAAAAAAGATATCATGGATCTTTTGAAGTTTAGGTTAAATGTTTCGGAGGCCTTGATGTGTTGCCCGACAGCCGAAAGAGTCCATAACCAAGTTGAAGAAGTTCAAGAACTCAACAAGCCACAAAACTGGTGCGCTCCGCTCCCAGGAGTTGACAAGAGGACCGACTGTTTTGATCACTGGCCCGTTATTGATCAAATGCTAAATGCCAAAACCTGCAGCCAAAAATACTGTACATCTAGGACTCGTACCAGGTGCCAGAAGTGTGATGTTTATCTATGCTTAACAAAAGATAAGAACTGTTTTAAGCACTTTCATATGGCCTAATCAGGCTTGGTAGCCTACTATTATATTTCAGACCACAAAGGGCTAATTCAAATGTTGTTGGCCATTTTTTAAATTATTAATATTTACTTCCATTTTCAATTTATATACCGTAAAACATCGTTTTGTTTAGTTTTATGTTGTAAATAAAAAAATTTTCAACAAAAAAAAAAATAAATCTTTTTTTTTAACAGCCTTTTTAGTAGTTTTTGACCTAACCCACACAATTGTGCGAGTCATTCTGTACGTCCAGTCTATCGGCTTAGACCTAACCCACACAATAGTGTATGTTAATTTTACGTTAACCAAAAACCCAAAAAATCCAAAAACTGTATAAAACACTTTTACTTGACCCCTATAACAGACTTTAAAATGTTAATCAAACTTTTTTTTAAATACATTCCTACACCACTACATAGACACCACCACAACTATACACATACCAACACAAACTACATAGATATCTACCATTCTACATACTACATTTATCTCCTCTTTATACATACCTACACACCTATACACGTACCTTTACTACTACATACGTACCAAAACGACTACAAAATACTAACACCAATACATACATACCTACATAACTACATACAAACTTACACCAATAAAGTAAATACCTTCAAACTATTACATATCTACACACTTACTTACATAACTTCACATCTATATACATACCTACATAACTACATACATACCTACACAACGCGATACATATATTGTCATATAAATACATATTTATACAACTACATACACACATTTACAAATACATACCTATACAATTACACACATACCAACAAAACTACGTACATATCTACACCACGACATACATAAACACAACTACATACATACCTAAACCACTACATACATACCTTCACAGGTATAAATATACCTACACAACTTGATACATATCCACACAACTACTTACAAACCTTTTCAATTATATACATACCTATCTACACAATAAATCTATTTCTACACCACTACATACATATTAACACAACTATATAATCTAAACATACCACACAACTAATACATACCTACTCCCTACATACATACCTTCACAGCTATAAATAAACCTAGAAAAGTACATAATACCTACACCAATACATACATACATACACCAATACATACATACATACAAACTATATTCATCCCTACAGAACTTTATACATTCATACACCACTACATACATTCCTTTACATCTATATACAATCAAAACAACTACATACATACCTACTCAACTATATACATACCTACACAACTACATAAATATCTACAAAACTACATACATACTTAAACAACTACATACATACCTACTCAACTATATACATACCTACACAACTACATATATCCTTTATAACTATACACATTTATACAATTACACACATACCTACACATCTGCATACATACCTAAAATCTACATACATGTACGTATGAGAAATTCATACATACACCACTACTTACCTACACCACTACATACATACCTACACCACTACATACATACCTACACCACTACATATATACCTACACCACTACATACATACCTACACCACTACATACATACCTACACCACTACTTACTTCCTACACCACTACATACATACCTACACCACTACATACATACCTACACCACTACATACATACCTACACCACTACATACATACCTACACCACTACATACATACCTACACCACTACATACATACCTACACCACTACATACATACCTACACCACTACTTACTTCCTACACCACTGCATACATACCTACACCACTACATACATACCTACACCACTACATACATACCTTCACCACTAAACATACCAACATACACAACACAACTGTATACAACTGTATACATACCTATACTAATATTACATTACTACACCACTACATACATACCTACACAACTTCATACATCCCTATTATACAGCTATTACAATCCTACACCCCTACAACATACCAACTCAACTACATACATACATACTTACAAAATACATACATACCTTTACAAACAAATACATACTTATACAATTGCATAAATATATACACATCTAGATAAGTTCCTACACAACTACATACAAACCTTCACATCTATAAACATACCTAAACAACTACATACATATCTACACAAATACATCAATAACTACATAACTACATACATACCTATGCAACTACTGTATATACATTTCTATACCAATACAAATACAAACATCATACAACTACATACATACCTAGATATTAACATTATTTAACCACTACATACATACCTACACTTCCTACATACATATCTAAACAACTATATACATTCCTACAACATATCACACATAGCTTCACATACCTTCACACATTCTATGTACATACCTACAATACTACATATATACGTACATATCTACGTACATATACAACTATTTAAATTCCTACACCATAAATACGTTACAACACAACCTACATAATTCCCTACACAAATACATACATACCGACACTGTTACTTACTTACATACACAACTACATTCATACCTGCACAATTATATACAAACACAACAACATACATACCAACACCAATACTTACATACCTTAACTACTATATACATACTGATACCATAAATAATATACATAAACAATTACATACATACCTACATTACTACTTACATAACTACACCACTATATATACATATCTACACAACTATATACATACTTACACCGATATATACATACCTTCACAACCCCATACAATATATGTAATTATAACGTTAACACACCACTACCATACCAAACCATTAATACATACATACCAGCACGATAAATCCATACCTACACAAATACATACTTTCCTATATAACAATATAAAATTCCTACAAGACTAATTCCGTACCTTGACAACCCACATACATACCTACACACCTACATACAATCTTACACTAATACATACATATATCTTTACAACTATACATAAATACACTATCTATAAACATAGCTACACAAGTACATAATAAATGTGTGTCTTTAGAACGATATACATACATACAACAACTACATACACATCTACATAACTACATACATACCTACACAACTTCATTTATACCTACACAACAACATATATTCCTACAACTATTACAAATAAAGCTTGGCAACTATGTACATATAAACCCACCTACACACATACCAACACAAGTATGAACTTACATATAAATCTATACACCTACACAACTATATATATTTCTACACCAATACATACATTCCTTTACAACTAGATACATACCATCACAACTACATACATTCCTACACAAATAAATACATACCTACCTACACATCTTCATACATAAACTACATTAATATATACATACTTATACAAATATATATTTCTCCATCAAAACATACATACCTTTAATACTATATATATATATATATATATATATATATATATATATATCTTTAGAACTTAGAACTATATACATACGAACAACATCTATATACACATCTACACAACTACATACATACCTACGCAACTGCATAACTATATATTGATATAATTATGTACATTCCTACACCACTACATACCTTCACAACCTAATACAATCTATATAATTATAACATTATTACAACACTACATACATATATACACTACCTACATACATACGAAATTACTACATAAATACCTACACAACTACATACATACCTCCAAAACAACATACATAGTACACATCTACATACATATACAAATATATATTCCTACGCCACTAATTATGTTTCAACACAACCTACAAGTTTCCTACACAAATACATACATATCTACACCCCTATATACAAACCTTCACAACCATAAACAACCTACACAACATTATACCTACCTACAGCACTAAATACAAACCTTCACAACTATATACATGCCTACACACCGACATATCACTTTACAATTAATTACATACATACACAACTACACACATACCTACCTAACTACACTAGTACCTACAAGACCTACAAAACTACATACATACTTATACAATTATATATATATTCCTACACCATTACATTCATACCTACACAACCTATATACATACATAAATAATTACATACATACCTACACACCTACACATAGTCCTACACAACTACTTACATTATTTCTTTACAACTACTGTATATACATTCTTACACCACTAAATATATATACCAACACCACCTACATTCATACCTACACAAGTAGTTAAATACCTACATTACTACATACATATATACAAAATTATATAAAAACCAACACAAATACAAGCATACCTACACTACTACATACACAGCTTCAAAACTACATATATACCTACACTACTACATATATTCCTGAAAAACTACGTACTTAGTTTTTCATCTTTATACATATCTACACAACTACACACATACATACACAACTACATTATACATACACCTCCGCATAAATACCTATTATACAACTGTATACATTCTTCATCAAAACATACATACCTTCACAACTACATACATACCTATACTATTTTTATCATTCCTACACCACTACAGTCATACCTACACAACCTACATACATCCCTATACAACTATTACAATCCTAAACCAAACACAACCTACATACATACCTACAAAAAACATACCTGTTCAACTACATATTACCTGCACAACTACATACCTACACAAATATATACATACGTACACAACTACATACATACCAGCACAATAAATACACTCGTACACAAATACATACTTTCCTGTATATGTATATAACATTCCTACAAGACTAAATACATACCTACACAACCTACATACATACCTACACAACTACATAATACCTACACACCTACAAACACTTCTACACTAATATATACATACTTTCAAAACTACATACATATATCTTTAGAATTAACTACATACGTACAACAACTACATATACATATACACAACTACATACATACCTACACAACTTTGTTTAAATCTACTTAACTGCATACATGGCAACACAACTAAATACATACTTATCCACTACAAACAGACCCACACAACTAGATCATACTATATATTGATATAATTATGTACATTCCTACACCACTGAATACATAACTAGACAACTATATACATACCTACATAAAAACATACATTTCTACACTACTATATACACAGCTTCAAATCTACATATTTACTTACACTACTACATAAATTCCTACACCATTACATATATAGTTGCACAACTGTATCCATAAATACACAACTACACACATACATACACCCACAACTACCTAATACAAACACCTCCACATACATACCTATAAAACTATATACATTCTTCACCAAAACATACATAACTACCCAACTACATACATTTTTATATAACCATCTAAATTTCTACACTACTACATACTTACATACCCTACCTACATACATACCTACACAACTACATGCATACCGACACAAATACATACCTTCATACAATACTACATATATAGTAACACAACTATATAAATACCTACGCAATCTACATGTATAGCTACACAACAACAAACATACCTACAACACTGCATACATTCTTTAAAAAGTACATACATAGCTAAACAAATGTATAATTACCTACATATATATATATATATATATATATATATATATATATATATATATATATATATATACAACTACATACATACCTATACACAAACATATATTCCTACAGTTATTAAATATAAAGCTTGACAACTATATACATACCAAACCAACTACACACATACCATTACAATTACATACATACATATACATCTACATACATACCTTCACAACCATATACATACCTATACATGGCATAAATATATACACATATAGATAAATTCCTACTCAACTACATACAAACCTTCACAGCTATAAAAATAAAATACAAAACTACATACATACCTACACAACTACATAAATACCTACAAAACTACATACATACCTATACAACTACTGTATATACATTTCTACACCAATACATACATACCAATACAATTACAAACATATCTACACAACTACATACATACCTACACAACCAACATACATTCCACCACATCTACATAAATATCTACACCACTGCATACATACTTAAAAACCACATAATATATAGCTTTACAACTATTCACATACTTTCTAAACTACATACTTAGCTTCATAATTATATGCATACCTACACAACTAGATACATACCTATACTATTATTACCTATCCTACACCACTACATACATACCGACAACACCTTTATAAATCCCTATACAACTATTACAATCCTACACCCCTTTAACATAGCAACACAACCTACGTACATACCTACCCAACTACATACATACATACTTACACCAATACATACATACCTTCACAACCATATACATACCTATACAATTGCATAAATATATACAAATCTAGATAAATTACTACACAACTACATGCAAACCTTCACAGCTATAAACATACCTACACAAGTACATACATACTTACACAACTACATAAATACCTACAAAACTGCATACATACCGATACAACTACTGTATATACATTTCTACACCCATACACACATACCACTACAATTACAAACATATCTACACAACTTCATACATACCTACACAACCAACATACATTCCACCACATCGACATAAATATCTACACCACTACATACATACTTAAATACTACATACATAGCTTTACAACTATTCACATACCTACATAACTACATACATACTCTCTTAACTACATACATAGCTTCATAATTATATGCATACCTACACAACTACATACATTTCTACACAAATAAATACATACCTACACATCTTCATACATATCTACACCACTATATATATACCTTCATCACTATTAATATATATATATATATATATATATATATATATATATATATATATATATATACCGATCAAATTAATACGTACACAATTACATATATAAGTACAGCACTACATACATAACTACACCACTACATACATACCTACACAATTACATACATACCTACACCGATACATACATAATTTCATAACTCCATTTATACCTAAACTATTACATGCATACGTACTTAGTTATTGGCATTATTACACCACTACATACATACCTACACTATCTACATACATACCTAAACAACTACATACATTCCTACACCATGACACACATAGCTTCACATCTATGTACCTACCTACAAAACTACATAAATACGTACATATCTACATACATATACAACTATATATTATCCTACACTACTAAATACGTTTCAACACACCCTACATAATTCCCTACACAAATACATACATACCGACACTATTACCTACTTACATACAAAACTACATACATACCTGCACTATTATATACATACTTACACAACTACATACATACCAACACTAATACTTACATGCCTTACCACTATATATATACCAATAACATTAGTTACATACATACACAATTACATACATACCTACAATACTACATAAAGAACTACACCACTATATACATATCTACACAAATACATACATTCGTACACCATTACACCTATAGCATCACATCTTTGTACATACCTACAAAACTACATACATACCTACACTACATACATACATACCTACAAACCTACATACATTCCTACAACATTACACATATAGTTTCACATCTATGTTCTTACCTACAAAACTGCATACATACCTACACATTTACATACATATACATATATATGTATTCCTACATCACTAAATACGTACCAACACAACCTACATACAACATACACAACTACATACATAACTGCACAATTACATACATACCTACACAATAACATACATACAAATAGAAATTTCAGACTTTTGGAATAGGAGGAACAATAATCCAAAAGAAAATTTCATAGTTTTCCAAAAATAAGGAAAATAAAATTGGAAAATTCATGAAATCTTAAACTCACCATAACTCAAAAAGGAAGGTCGCACAGGTTCAAATAAAGTTTGTACAGAACCTAGAAGAAAGGGGCTTAATAATGAGACAATCCAAAAGAAGATTACTAGAAGACTACACAAGAAGAGCGAAGCAAATGGGAGTTATGTCGAGTTGAAGAAATCAACGGTAAAAAATACAATTATTTTCAAGTTGTTGCAAGAAATGAAGGTCGAGCGATGACGTATCTTGCTACGCAGAGTGGTGAAAGGCGTACCACCAAACAGGAAAAATACAAGTAAATAATAATCTAAACATTGAAATTAATTAAAATAAAAATAAAAATAGATAAAGAAAACAATAGAGTAAGAGACAGAATAATTACATAAACCATGAGGAGGCAATAAACGTACTAATTAAGTGGGAAAACTAAAATAAACCAAAGAAAAAAGAAATTAGAAATTATGATAAAGTTGCTATAGTGTATAGGCAATAATTTGAAGATCTGGTTTGGAACGAATTATATCCTCAGTCTCGTACTAACATCCAGGAAGAAACCACGCTTCTAGTAAGACTGAAAA
The DNA here is from genome assembly GCA_963513935.1 of Aphrophora alni. NCBI lineage: Eukaryota > Metazoa > Arthropoda > Insecta > Hemiptera > Aphrophoridae > Aphrophora > Aphrophora alni. Next base: position 64,452,708 of record OY740767.1, on the reverse strand, counting down.
CGGAACTCGTCATAAATTATATTTTGTTAGTGTTCCAGTACTTCTCGAGGTTAAGTACGATTACCAAAAGAAGTGAATCAAATTCACTACATCCAAATTCAACTTGCCGAAGTGAATTTAGTACGAACTCTGGCAAATATTAAGGTCAATATTTTGTCGATATCACCGTTAAGAAGAAATTAATTAAAGAAGAATTTTAGAAGAATATACGGAACCAGGAGAAGAAAAGAAGGACTTCTGAAGATTTGCTGGAGGAAGACATCACTGGGCGAGATCTTCAGGGACCATAAACATCCAAAGTCTGAAAGTAGATCAGCTCTACTCAACTTAAAAAGGTACCGCATAAATCAAAAATAACAAAATAAAAAATCGTTCAATTTTTTTTAGTTAAATCGGGAATAAATAAAATCATAAAGTAAATATGCGAAAAGAAATAAACAATTAAAATATAGTCATTATCAATATTGAAAAAAGTCAAATTTATTTAAAGAAAACAGATTAGTCAAATTTAAAATTAAAATTTTAAAATCTAATGATTATTAAAAAGGAATTTACATAGTTTAGAATTTTAAGTTTAGTAGGATAAATATAGAATTATTAAGTGTATATCAGATAGTTGATAGAAATAACGTTTAGATTCATATGTTAGAATAAGTCAACTCAAGCAAGTTGTAATGATTTTACAAGAAATAAGGTCAAGTATTATTCAACATTCCAATCTAAATTTTGTTTCAAAATTAATAAATTTGCTATTTGTTCAAACTTGTTCTGTATTTTAAAAATATCCTTTATGCAGTAAATTTCATTTTTGGAAAAAAGAAATAAGGTGCTCTAAAGAAAATTACAAAAAATAAAGTCAATGTTTTATTTTGGTGAGATAACAAGAGCTCGAAAAGGCACACCTTTGAGAGAGGGTCTAAGAAGAAAACGTTAAGGTAAGATAGATATAGATATTCAAATTACTTTATAGCAATTTGTTAGCATAGGAATTTTCAGAATCCTGGTACTACTTAAATAAATCAGTGTACACTATTTTAAGAAATTGATAAGGAAGTTAGGGTATAGGCTACGAAGTGACAAATCGTCTACCTTTCTCTCTTATTACATTTTTCCGTTTGATCGGTGTAAGTTAGCGCTCAAAAAGGGGATTCTCACCAAATAAATTAATACATTCATTCTTACGCCGTTCGACGTAAACTCCATAAATACGTACACAACTACATGCATTTATATAACTCTATATACATACCTACACACTACATACTTACCTACACACCTACATACATTCCTACATACATACCTTCACAACAATATATATACCTACATTACATACATATCTACACAACTACATAAATACCTACAACACTAAATACTTACCTTCACAACTTTATACATAACTACATAACTACACAAATACTTTGCAACTATATATATATACATCCACAACTATTAAATTATCTAAATAACTACATACATACCTACGCAACTATATTCATACCTACACAACTACACACATACCTACACAACAACATACATACCTACACCACTACATACATACCTACACAGCTATACAAAATATTTTCACAACTACATAAATATCCTCACAACTATATACATATCTACACAACTACATAAATAACTACACAACTACATATATACCTATACAAGTATATACATATTTTCACAACTACACAATACCTACACAACTACATATATACCTACACAACTACATACATACTTACACCAATACACACAACAATTCACACCTATATATATATATACATATAAATTTAAATACATACATACACAACTACAAACATACTCAACTACATAAATACATTCTCAGCTATCAATATACCTACACAACTACATAATTACTATACACTTACTTACATTAAAACACCACTACATACATAATTAAACAGCTATATACATACCTACACAACTATATACTTAGCTTAACAACTCTACACGTAACTACACAACCTACATACATACCTACATAACTACATATATACCAACAACACTACATACATATCCTACAAAACTACATAGGTACATACACCACCTCATAATATCCCACACAATTACATACATAACAACACCACTAAATACATACACTATAAAAATAAATTCAAAATGCATACAGCTCTACACCATTACTTACACTTCACTAACAATATACATTACTACATACATACCTACAGAAGTAAATATCTCTATATATATATACACTACTACATACATACCTATACAACTATATGCTTTCCTACACCACTACATAAAAACCTTCACTACTATGTACATACCTTCGCGACATCATACATACCTATTAAACTAAATACATACATATAAAACTATATATATATTCCTACACCACTACATACATACTTTCACCTTTATATAAATACCTTTACAATTGCACACACACCTACACAACTACATACATACCTACACTACTACATACATACCTACACCACTATATCTATATACATACCAACATATATAATTACATACCTACAAATATATATATATATATATATATATATATATATATATATATATATAAACAACTATATACTTACCTACACAAACTACATACATAGCTACATAACTACATACATATCTACACCACTACATACATACTTTCAAAACGACATACATATCTACAAACTACATACATATCTACACAACTAATATATATATATATATATATATATATATATATATTATATATACCTACAAAACTACATACAGATACAACTATATACATAATTACACTAATACTTACATACCTTCACAACTATATACAAACCAACAACTACATACATTCCTATTCAACTATATACATTTCTACACCACGAAATACATACCAACACAACCTACATGTATACAAACATAAAAACATACGTACCTACACAATTATATATATACTCACAATTACGTACATACCTACACCACTACATACGTATCTAAACTACTAAAATTACATACCTTCACAACAACATTAAATTACATACCTTCACAACAACATTAGTACCTACAGAGCTACATACATTCCTATATAACTATATACATTCCTACAATACTACATTCATAAATGCACTTCCTACTAACATACCTACACAACTACATATTTACTTAAACATCTACATACATCCTACACTACTAAATATATATCTTCACAACCATATAATTACTTACACAACCTTTATACATAGCTACACAACTACATATACCTTCACAACTATATACATACTTACACAACTATACATACCTACACCACTACATACATACCTACAATACCTACATATAAACCTAAACAACTATATACATACCTACACATTTTACATACATTCCAACGCCACTACATAAATTGCTTAACATCTATATAAACTATATACATACCTACTCAACTACATACATACCTTCACCACTACTTACATACCTTGACAACTACCTACATACCTATACATCATATGATATTCTAGAGTAACCGGATATGCTTGAATAACTGTAGTTATTCACCCACCTTCGAGCTGATAAACAGATTAACCGCCTTACGCATATGACCAATGCATAGTATACTATGTAGTGCCGGCACGGTGACATTAAAATATTGTGTTTCTCGTGCGTGAATGTTATGTGTTACTTGTATTTTTGTGTTGAATATTTTAACTAAGTGTTATCACCCGACGATGGACGATAATGTCCGAAACACGTGTTGTGAATAAATACATGACAATATAAACAAAATAGAATTATCCAAGGATTGCTGGCGGTAAGTCAAAAATAACTACAGATACCTATACATTCTGTATTAGTTGTATACAGAATGTTGTATACAACTATATACATTCCTACAACGCTATATACATATATATACACAAATACCTCATTCACATGAATCTGCACAAAAATGATAAAATGCCAATTTTTAACAATTTGTAGTAGTCATAATTTCGTAAAAATATTTCTTTCCCGACGTATCTAATCTATGGCCCCACACACCCATTCCTAAGGCGATACAGACATTTTATTTCGGTGGAAACTCTCACGCAGTATCAGTATTTTGGTTGGGATATATGTTGCAGAAATAGGTCTTGCGTTGGAATATTTGCTGTAAACAGGGTATTTCGATTGGAAATTTGGATGCTTGAACAATATTTCGGTTATAAAATCAAATTCAGGGACAGTTTTCGGTTGGGAGATAGGTTGCAGAAACAGTATTTTGGTCACGGGTTAGTTCTTATGATAGTCTAATAAACTATATAACAGGCACATACTTACTCGAAATATGCAAGTGGTGTGCATCGTGATGATCGGCCAAAATCTAAACATGTGACATGTGAATATCAGTCAAAAAATTACCATGAAGCGTGAATATCATTGAAAAACGCCCCATGAGAGGTAAAAATCTATCAAAAACGGGCCAGGAAAGGTGAAGATCAGTCAAAACGGGAAGTGATACTTGATAATAAGTGTATAACAGGCCCTTAAAAGTGAAGATCAGTCAAAAACCGGTAATAAAATATGAATAACAGTCAAACATGAGATATGAAACTTGAATATCAGTCAATCAAGTGTCGTGAAACGTGGATATCAGACCAAAACGGGCAATAAATGTTATTATCTGCCCTCTAACTGCGACTCGACTCTATTTTGGGTTGAGTGTTGACGCATGGTTTAGTTCACCGACTCTAAAACAAGTATTTTGCAATTCAACATTTCGTCCTATCTATTTCACATATCTATTTCACGTCTATTTCACATAGAATCGTCCTATCGCAATAAATAAAATACCGTTAGAAATCTAATGTTCCGTAGATGCATAATCATGCAAAAAAAACACCACAAAACGTTATAAATAATGTTTAAAAAATTGTTAAAGTTAGCATATTTTTATGCGTAAAATCAATGATTTGAACTGTGCCGTTGTAAGTAGAAATGACGCCATTTTTCTCAGATGTTCACAAATCTATTTTTCTGCCAAACAGGTCGACTATAAGATTGTTCTGTAAATCACATCTTTATTTTTTGTGCTGTACTTTCCAAATCTTTCTATCTGTCATAGATCGCTAGATATATCTATTTTACCAAAGTAGTAATCAAACGGAAACAAACTCATTCATTCATTCGGTGCAGTTTACTAAATAAGAAATATCTAATATTACTTCGATATTTATTTTTGTAACGAACTCTAGACTACTTTATAGATGAGATTTCGTTCTATTTGTTGGTACTACTTATTATGTCCTAGAGTTTTTATTAGGTTATAAATTTTGACTTGCAAGTTATTGTGTTAGTGTGTACTAAAATGTCGTATTGTGGTGGGCGTTGTGCATGGGATTATTTGTTATTGTGAAGTTATTTTGTTACGTATGTATATTTATTTTTTTATAATTTGTGTACACAAGTTATAATATCTGTATCATTTGTTTGTAGAATTTATTGTTTTGAGTGAATGTTATTGTCTGACATCAAATACTAAGGCTGTCTAGAGATAGGTTATGTTATAATCTGGTCTACCGTTTTAGCAAATTTCCATGTGTTTACAAATAAAAATAATTTCGTCTAATGAAAATTTTATAAATTGATTATGTTTTTACCAAAATGTATGCAAAATGTTTATAAAATCATATAGGCCTATCTATTAAAGGATATCTAGGTTATGATATATCTGGTCTGACTTTATTAGAAAATTTCCATTTGTTTATATATAAAAATAATTTTGTCTAATGAAAATTTTATAAATTGATTATGTTTTTACCAAAATGTATGCAAAATGTTTATAAATTGATATAGGCCTATCTATAATTTTTTTATTGGTTTACATACCAATTTCTGTGGAATTTTGCCACGGTTACAGGGTAATTTTGTTGATTCTATACATCCATGTTAACTCCAAAATGTTTCCATCTAAACGTTTTTGCATTATACACATAAAATCCATGTATCTTTGTGAGAACCTAGGTAATAAAAACTTAGGTTTTGAAATAATAGGTAATAATTATCTTGAAAAAAGGTGGTAAGCTATTGATTTTGGATGATACAGGTTTTTCTGAAAAATGTTTTTTGACATCTAACATACCTAACCAAAACCGTTAAAAAAAATTACATAGATAAATTCTACGCACCTTTCTGAGAAAAATGATATATTATAAGTTAGATTTTGTATAAAATGCAAATAACATATTTCAAAAATATTTTGTATACTGGTAGAGTGTACAGAATAGCAAAAATTTATAATACAGGCGACCGGCTTCACTTTTTCGAAATGAAAATGTCAGGAATATCCAAAAAAAAGTATACGGATATAATGTGGTCTCCTGTGCTATAACTATTTTAAATATGTTTTGTAACTCTCATGTAGAAAGGAAGAATTAGCTTCAATTATTTAAAAATATAGCTATATATGATACATTTGAAAATAAAAAATGTAAATTCTGCATAAGTTTACAAGAGTGTAGAGATAAAGTTAATGCTTGCATTTGTATATTTCTCTGAATACAAATGACGTAGAAGAATACGGATATGATAGTTGGCTTGATTTCCCTAGAGACGTAAGAGCTACAGGAAATGAAAGATTTAAGTAGACGATTTGTCTGAAAACTGTAAAAATAGCTTAAATCTAAAAATATTATCACTAAACTTTATTTTTGTTTATAATATCCAGAATATTAAAAAAAAAAAAAAAAAAAAAAAAAAAACTAATGCATTATTGTGTAAAACAAGGGAAGGTAACAATTTTAGAGCCATTTAAAAGATCCTGAATTGAGCTAAATCTCAATAAAGTATTCTTGTATAGCTTCAAAAAATACGATCCCAAACGAGACACATTATAATTATAAAGTATATTTATACATGAATAACATTAAGCCTCTGTACTTTCAGAACTATTTCGACGTTCAACTGTATAAATTAGAAGTAATTCCAGAGCCCGAGAGATTCAGTACAGATGCAATGATGAATATTACCTTTTAAGGAGTAGATAATTAAAAAAAAATATAATATCATGATAAATTTCACAATTAATAACTGACCTAATGGCTTGTCTTTTTAATCTTAACTTATTGCTTAGGAGTTTTATAACTTTATATAGAGAAGTATTAAAATCATGAAGGATCATGCATGTTGGTAAAAGTCTTACAATGGTTGATGGTTATAAGGATTCTGAGTACATTCCAGCCGAGGGGAGATTTTAATTATGTGTAGTTTTGATGTTAAATAACATGTGTGTTTAGTTACATTTCATAATACAATAAACATGTGTTTTATAATTTATTTTACATAATACACAATAATAAATAATGGCGAAAATACGGAAAACACAAAGTTATCTTACTCGAACTTTGAAAAAACATAGATACTTAACTAATTCGAAATGAAGCAATATAAAGTTATGTTTAAGAATGTTCACATTTTTGCAAATTTATACTTATATTTGATGTACTTAAATATTTGTTTTGAGATCTCTTTTGTGTTTTATTTATTTGACTTTTTTTTTTTTTTATTAGTGAGTTTTAAAAATTATAAAATGTATGACTTTGAGGTAGACTGCCAGAGATAACAGAACGAAGAGATTACCTAAAACGAACGTTAGTTTATTCTATTCAAAACCGACAAATAAATATCATACATTGCGACGAATGTTTCTCACATCTTCAACTACTCCCAACCATAGAAAGAAAAATGTAATAATAGGGCTAGATAAAAATTTGTTTTTTCAATGAGAAAAATGGTTTTTATTAAAACACAACCAGGTATCAGTAAATCATAAATAATTTTGTTTTAAAACCTAACCACTTTAAATTTACTTTAAAAGTATTTAAAAATTATTCTATTTTGTGTTTTAATATCTCTGTCAAGAAAATGATTCCTTGTAGCTTAACCAGCTCCAGTACAAATTGGCTTTATACAATCAATCATTGTTTTTGAAGTATGTACAAGTTTCTTCCAGTTTTTCATATTACAAATTATGTAATAAGTAGCTTGATTGATGGATGCAAAGTTTTTATTACACTTCTTACGATGACAAGCGCAGCCAAAGTTATTGTTGATCTGAAATAAATGTTTTGCCTGATACGTTTACGTAGATATATAGTTTATTATTTTAAATAGGGTGTGCTTTAATTAATTTATATCTAAAAGGTATTTTGTACATTTTGTATTAGATGTTTATTAGAGTAAATTATATTATATAAGCTCAAATTATATTTTTTGTTTGTTCGTGTGTAATTAATTGAAGAATATAGCATTTTAATTTTGATTGTTCCAGACATTATACTTAACATTTAAAATTATCACAGTCAATCTTGAAGTCAACTATAAAAATAAATCTCAATACTTATAGAAACATGTATAAACCTTAAACATAGTACTTAAATAAGTGTTATCCTTAATGTCTATTGTATATGAATCCCAAAAAAACATATACATTTCAAATTCTCTCGTTAATAAGCAATAATTTAAACCTAAGTAGAAAGATTATTAATTTACATTCTTTCGTTTCAAAACCTAAATGGAATTCCCTAATAAACAATTATTTCTGTAAGATTTAAAATAATAATAATAATAAATCATTAATTGTAAACGTGGTATTTTCAGAATTATGTACAACAATGAAAACAATATACAATACATACATGATCAATGCATTTATTTTACAAACATAAAGTTTTGACTGGAAGCCAGTGATCCTCAGAGTTGAGAATATTTGGGGCTGATACAGTTACTGTAGTACACACGTTTTGACTTTCTACATTGTAAACAATATTCTAGCAAAATCAATATTCATGTTCACAATCATTGTGAAGAACATCTAAGAACAGCTAAAAAAAGGCATTTTTTTCTCCTGCGTTATTCCCTAATTGTTTTAATACAGCAACAGTTTTATAAATCCTAGTACTTCCTAGGATTTATAGACTCTCAATTAAATTACAGCCTCAGATATTTAATAACTCTCACCAATTGATGGGAATTTTCTTATTTACAAGTTTTATCACTAAGATATACAAATATTGTATGGGGAGAATTTTCAACCATTCTAGAAATAAAATAAAAAGTAACTAAACTGTATATAATGTCTCTTTAAATAATATATTTGTTTGAAACTTAAAAACTCTGATATTTTACTCGTGATTATTTTACTTCTAGGATTGACATCTTCAGTATAAATAATTTGCTGAGGCTAGTTACATTGAATTAAACTTTACGTCTATTTTAATTTCTTTAATTACCTTGCCATTAGCAAACATTAAACTTAGCTGTTTAAAAAGTAATTGTCAAAAATTTCAAGTGATATTGCATAAAATGCCCAACCACACAAGAATATCAAACTGTATCATAATATACTGCAATGAGCCTCACAACTCAAAATCCTTAGGAAAATTTGAGATGAGCTACCTCCCTTTTTCTGTACAAATCCCTTAAAAACATGCTTTGATAAGAGACAAGTATTAGATCTACCAAGAAGGAGTTTAAGACAATCACAGTTAGAAATTTAATATATATATATATATCACGGAAACCTCTTAAGTAATATATATATATATATATATATATATATATATATATATATATATATATATATATATATATATATATTACGGAAAACTCTTAAGTTAAATCACATTGTCCATGTTAAATTTGATCTGAAATATTGATTATTTTGAATTAAAATTTTAAGAGGTTGTAAATTTTTCGTATTGTAAATAGGGGGTGAGGGAGCAATTTTGTTGTTGTTTGTCCTAGAAAAATGCGTTAGAGATATAATGCAACAGATTGCAACAGTTTGCAACAGATTGAACAAGTTTGTTAGCCAATCAAATTTGGATAATATGAAGTGGTTTTATCATATTTATTTTAGGCAACAAAACTATTTTTAAAATTCTTGAACCGTTATATAAAACAATTTTAATATTATTAAGCTTATTATTAATTTAAGCTTACAATTTGGTTTATTTTCTTTAAAATTTTACAATTCTCTTTAAATTACTACCTTATATAATTAATAATACCCCTCTACAAATACATTCACAACATATTTATCGTATGTTTCTACTTTCAACTATGATGTCAAAATGTTGTTCCCTCGATTTATGTATCGATTTAATAACACATGGATTTTATATATTCAACTTTTAAGTATATTTTCATAATCTGTATTAAAATTACAGTTATAAAATATTTATCGTATTCGTTTTTCTAAATAATATTCTTTTAAGACTGTGTTCATACATGGTAAGAATATAAGCTCTCTTTACACTAACCATTGTAAATCACCACCTTTTACATCGGATATCGTTAATTATGAGGGAAGGATTTCTAAAGGACGTCTCCTTTCAAATGTAAAAATAATCAAGGAATACATTGGACTCATGCCTCCCTTGATTGTAATCACTTTATTAAACCCTTCTTATCAGGTATACAAAGACACTTTTTAATAGTAAAAAGTAAATAAAAGTTCCACTTGCGAAAATGAGCGTCCTGGAAAAGCATCTATTTTCCGTGTTTTGTTATCCATAATAATTCTGAAAACCTTTATAGCACTCGGTTTTCTTTCTAAAAAACATGCATAAAACCGTATGAGAAATTCATAGCTGATTTATGACTAATAATAAAATTGTGAAATGCAATAGATTACAAATTTAAAAATATATACAGTTCTTTTTCGTTCAAACTATTTTTATCAGGTTGATTATAATAGCATATAATAATTTGTATTCTATTACTAATTTTACTACCATTTCTCCTTCTGTAATTTTTCCATAGTCAATTTGAAACATAATATTGTTTTGTGATCTTGAAATGATATCAAGTTGTTTATTAGTTTCGGTAATATAAACACATTTCTTCTGAATAAATGAAAACTGTTTTTCTCACCACATTCAAATCATTGGGCTATTAATACGCGTTTGAAATCTTTGTACTTTTCTTATGAGATTGATTAATTTCCTTATTACATATCAATATTATCATTTCATCAGGATTTTTTTTTCGTTAGTTTGTATTCATGTTTTACCTCTTGCAAATTTAATATAGAATAAAACACTAATTGGTTGGAAATTTACCAGATAGAATATCATATTAACTCGTTCCAATAAGTTATATCGAAATGAGTATTATTATACTCACTCCTGAATTAATTGGTAATTTTCTGAGTATATTAATATTTTCTAAAATGAAATGTAATAAATGTCGTTCAACTTTTTACTAATATAATTTTTGTTATTGGTTTGAAATCGATCTACAATACTTGTAGAGTAAATACGGTTGTTACATTCTTACCCTCGCAGATAACGCGGCTTAGATTAATGTTTCATCTCCCTGTAAAGATTTACATATATATTTTGATATTAACATCATCGAATTAGCGAATTCTAAATCCTCCTATATAAATTTATATTATAAACCACCAAAAAAACCTAATCCTAAATGTGAGACGTCTTCCACTAGTATACCTTCTTAGATTCTCCACATATCTACAGGAATATTTTTTGTAAATAAAATTGAGGCAAGTTGCTTGTCGTCCACTTCCAACATTGCATTTTATTGTCTTTATATTGTGGTTTGTCTTAATTTCGTCCACCAGCAATAATTTAAATACATATTATTATTATATTTCTTTATTTTCTTAAAAATTTCTCAATACTTGTATAATATTATTTTAGAAATTTGTTATTTTATTGTATACTCGTTCTTGTGATCTAAATTTAGTTGGCTGTTCTGAAACACACAGCAGAAGCAAATGACAGGTCATCATTAATTATATGTATACCTTGTGGTCAAGTCCCTGCCATTTATACTTGTCACTTAGACGTATGTTGAGGCATAGCATTCTGTTAAAATGGTTGAATTATTTATTAAAAATCTTGACTTGATCGCACTTATATAAGAACGAACAAGCTGAAACAATTATTTCTTACTTTATTCTAATTATTGATAATGCATATAAACTATTCTGTGAAGATATATAAAACCTTACTTTTTAAAAATGTTAAATTTTTTCTGACCAAGAAAAAATACCTTCTTTTTTAACCCTTAAATTAATTGACATTAACTTTATATAGCAAGTTAGAAATCATAACACTCGTTTATTAATAAATATATTAATGAATATTTTCATTTTGTTTCATTTCTGAGTTGGAGAAATACCAGTTAATTATAAAATTATACTTGTTACGTAAATCGGTGTAGTAATAACAATACATATATGCAAAGTGCTTACAGTTTAACGATTTTACCCAAAATGACTCCAAAAAATAAATAAAGTTAGCTGATTTTCACCTTTAAAAGACGGCCATTGATGTTGGCCATAAAGCGTAGCCTACCTCGGTTAGTGCAATATTTATATATCAAAAATCCATCCTCATTCAAATTATAAAAAAGTGTCTTAAGACTATTTAAATATGATGAGGGTTGTCAACATCGTTTAATAGAGAGTTATCAATTTTTGTTTTTAATTAAGGATTTTTTTGGAGTTGGGGGGAGGGTGCCGTATTCATAAATGAAATACACAGACATAAAGTCACGTCACCTCACAATAGCACAGTGACATATTACTACAAACAGGTAAACAAAAGAACGATTTAAATTGGTTTTGGAGATGAAGAAACTAACTACATAATACAAATTTCAGATCTTTTTAGTGTCAGTTATTAAATAGATTCACGTGATTGTTGAATCCAGATATAGTTCATTTTCATACATGCTGATACAATAGCGTATGATTTATAAACTACAATTCAAATCAATTAATATTTTAAAGTTTAAATTTCTCTTAAATTCACAAAAATATCCAAAAGTCTTATTTCTGTGATAGATGAAGAGAACTACTATTTTGATTTCTGTTCTCATTAGTCTAACAGACATACAGTTAAAAAGTATTTGCCGTAAAATAAAAATATTTCAAAATTTTGTATTCCTATATAAAATAAAAATAATCACAAAAACACAAAGAATCAAATATAAATTTGACAAAGTTATTCTTCGTATTAATATATGTATCCTTTTTGTACAAACCTGTACTAACAAGATAAAATTCAAACGTCTACAACAAATCGTATTTTAAAAATATTATTCATATTCAACGAATTGTATAGCCTAGATTACTTCTAGAATTTTAAAAAATATCAATTGAAGTACTAATTATCAGAGTTGTCACCGACAATTTCTTTTTATATTGAGGTAATAAATATTATTATATTATCAAGATAATCATTCTCATTGTGTATTGTAGAAAACAAGTCTGAACATCATTGGGTCCAAATTAAAAGTGCATAAAATTAAAAAATAGCTACTTAGGGGCTATCTTAAGGTTGAGACTTTACATGAGGAGTTCATCTTAAATATAATCCTAGAAGAATGTAAACTTTAGTTAAATATTATTTAAACGATAAGTTCCACTTGTCTTATTTTAATCAAATATACTTTATTATATTTTCGTTATGCTACTTCGCATTCTGTCTAAAGATATTTAATGTGAAAATTTTACTTACATTATTTTTGATAATCATTAGTTTCTATTCAGAACACTATCGTTACGCTAATGAGATTTGTTTGGATTGTCGATTCCTGCACAATGCACTTTATTAAAAATATAACCCATATTTATATATTCACAATATTTACACTTTTACTTATTACTTCACAAATTATATTATTTACATTATTATTTTATGAAACACTCTTATTTATTCTCCTGAGATAGTAATGGTTGATCCTTTGATATCTGTTGACCAAATTTCAATCAGTTTGGTCAGACTTCTCTTTGATTTTACGTGTTTTGTTTTAGCGGCAAATCCTTATTGATTTCCATTACATTTTGAAATGATCGTGGTTCTTTATTATTGGTTATTTGGTTTACCTATCTTTAGTCACGTAGGCTAGCTTCCTGGATCCTTTTGTTAGGAAGTTTGGTAAATAAATTGCAAACACCTTCTTATTGAGATCAATTAATATTGGTTTGTTGAACTCTTAGAACAGTGATTAATTGGATTTGTTATTTCCCGTCATTACTTGATGCCTTAAGTTTATTTCTTAATATATAATATATTGTATATTTATGTATGTATGTATATGTTCCCTACAATACCTATTAATCTTTCTTATAGTGATATGTTTCAAATATTGCAACAAAATTGTTTACAATATTTAATAGAAATATATTATTGTTTATCCTATTCATAAAATATGCGAATACAAAATTATATAGATGATAAAAACCATTTGTTTTTGCATTTTTTCACATGGTATTTCATAGCCGGAAGTCACAGCAGTAACTTGAATCGTGAGCTCAAAAATAATGTTACCATTGCCGGTATGCAATTCAAGTGTGGTTCGCCTGTAACATGACAAGAGGCCAACCACATTGTCCATAAAAGAACTATTATGAGCGTCAATTTAAGATGAAACAATAAACGTTTTTCACCTCTTAAGGTATTATGGAAATTTTTGTACAGCACATGAATTGCGTATGATATAGATTTTAATCTATTAACTGTCAACTAAAAATAGATTTGTAAAAAAAAAATATTTATATTGTTTATACATTAGTTTAAAATATTTATACAACTTTTAAATCTAAATAAACAACAACTGTTCAAACTAAATAATCTAAAAATCACTGATACGTTTAAAATTATCGGTAAGAATTCATAGAGGAAAACTCTTCTTCAATCAAAAGTTGTGATATATAAACAACTTTCAACTCAAGTCTGTCAACCAAATATGAATTCAAATTAAGTACATTTAAGTAAAATGCATGTAAAATTAAATTGCATTACATTCGCAAGAAACAATCTGATATAAAAATGAAACTGTTGTCATGGTTTTATATGAAATGTGGTTTATGAACAAAAACCTAACTCTCTGTACCGCTAAAACAATGGCGTTTCATTCAATTTATAACATTGACATGAAGGAAGAGAAGTCATTCCCTCATCAGATAATGGAAAAGGGAACAGATAAGAAAACAATGTATCGTATAAGTGATACGAGGGATGTCACTTATAACAAAACTGTTGTCAAAAATAATGTACATGATTAGTTAATATGTTCTTTAGTCCAGTTTATTTATTGTTCTCAAATAATTACAAAAATAGATAAAGAAAGTAATGTTTTAAATATTTTTATTATTTATTTTTCTAAAAATAAATCACAAACCCCAACATTTTTTCAAAACATGTTAGAGAAAAAAGGTTTTTTATAATATTTGACACTCTCTAAAATAATGTGGAATAAAGAGAATTATTGTAATATGGGTCGTTTACAGTACCATGTTTTTTTAAGCAAAAAAAAAATAATAATAATAAAAACAAAATAAAAAAAATAAAAATACATCAACTTGAATTCACTTTGTATAGGAATTTTCTTTGATATTTTCAGAAAATCAGATTAGCACAATTTTTAAAAGATTATTTGATTAAGAACACAAGGTTGTCCGTAATAGATACACAAATATATAAAAAAGGAAGAAATATGAAATATGTTGTAATTATTTTGATTATTTGCTTTCATGTAGAGTGATTGTAGATCATTGTAAATGTAAAATATGTTAAATTGTAATCTATTATATCATTACTAATTTGTACTTTATGTAATCTACAATTCAGACAACCAATTTTGTTGAACCAAGTACCTTGTCAATTGCAATAATTTATCTGGTGACAGTCCACTCTGACAGGTGCTTTATGCAACTAATTACATAGTTCACCACTTATTACATAATATAATCATTTCAAAGTCTACGAGATATTTTACATTAAATATACGTAAATGCTTTATTTAATTTAACATATAAAATATCGAAATGTTTTAAGGTAGCATACCACATATAGATGTTCTGAAGTTGTTGAATGATGAATATGCGTTGTTCATATTATTCATATAGCTTAATTGTTGCTACGAAGCCTAAATCCTTCATCTAGTCCTTACAAATTGGCTTAGGAGCACTGATTAACAGGATTTATATCTCAAAGAATCTCTAAGACATAACTTCAGCTCCTGAATTGTGCAGTGTAGACAGTAAAATTAGACACTTTAAAGTTTCCTGCAAACCCTTGCTGTTTCAAAACAAAATTCGCTTCCTCAGTTTGTATTTTTGTTAATGCAGACGACAACATTGATAGCATTGTTGGGACGAATACTCTACGATTTAGGGACATCCAGTGTACAACTCCCTTAGCCATTGGAAATAAAAGGGTCTGTGGTTGACAGATTACTAAAAAATTTCTTTATAGCTACAATTGGGGAATTCGAGAATATGTCTGTTGTTGAAAATACTCAACCTTGACCAGTGAATGTTGTTATTTGGTAATTCTTCCTCTAACCAAATAAAATCTTTAACCAGTTACTTATTTTGAACGTTTAGTAAATGACAGGTCTCTTCGATAATTCCAGGATAAAATGGGTTTATGGAAAAGATACTGCTAACTAAACATACCGTGAACTTCATGCTACTACAGACTCCAATTGCAATGAATTTCAAAGTATCAATATACATTATACTATATACTATACTAGTACTAGTAGGTTAAAATGTATTTACCTAGTTTTAAGTTAATATCCCAAATATTATTCAAACTACAAAATTGGTTCACTGGATTCGCTGTGAATAGTATAAAAAAATAATACATTTATCGATTAAATTTACACAATTTTTGATATATTAACATAGAATTATCTCAAAAATTGTGAAAAAGATATATATAGTAATCTAGTGCATCTGTACTTGTGTAACAAGATTACAAACGATATCTCAAATACGTTTTTTTTTAAATGGGACAAGATTTGAAATCAAAATAAATTTCAAGTTTTATTCCAAAAAATTGTAGTCCGACCAACAACCATAATATTATATGAACACTCATGTGCTCATATAATAAAAACTCTTGAGTCAATAGGTGAGAGTATTGTTCTAGTTAAAAATTGTATATTTAATGAGACATTACAGCGAAATTACATTGCCTAACGTCACACTAATCTGAATGTAGACAATACATACAATGTTACAAATAAGACATATTCATACAGGAATATAATATTAACGATTTATACACCTACTGTGAATATTATATAATATATTATATGGTGATAATATAATAAATTATAAATACATCAATGACTGTACAATAACATTAAACTGTACATCTACGATGAGCAGTATTATTAATAGCTATGCTTGTAATGAGCTAATGTAATGGTTACACATGCACATTCACAGTTACGGGTATAATAATTAATGGATCTACAGAGCAAGATATATCTGATATATAACACATACATATGTTTGTCAGGAACTATCTCTTAGCCACCACAAAGACAGTTTTATCGTTAGATTTCGTTGTTCCAGTTACACAATCTCTTCATATCCGTTATTACCATTGAAGGACTTTTCTTAAAATATGAACATTGTGTTGATTTCCCTTGAGTCTGTCTTACGCAACAAACAATTGGACAGGTTAGGCGAAGTCTAAATCTCAAATAGAGTTTTCATTAAAATAAGAGCTTTTTACATTATGGCGATTCTGATTCTTTTACAGTATTATGATATTATATCTTTATATAGGTTAAACTTCCGCTAACCCTCTCTTTCATCTTTCCTATCGAGTCTCTCTTTACCAAATTTTGTTCGTTTCCGAGCCTAAAGCTATTAGAGTATAGGCGGGCTAGGAGTCAATAGTTTGGTACTTTTAATTATTTATTTTTTGGAAGGCGATTATGAATTAAAGGTTTTATCTTTATTGAACAATGGATACTAAATTTTTACAAAGATTTTTAATTTTGTTTCATTTTAACATTATTATTATACCATATAAATTACCAAAACAATAATACCTCTCAAGTTATTGAGCAAAAGTGGAAAATTTTATGTCAGAATCATATTTTGAATTTAACCTACTATTTTATTTTTAAGTTGTTTTGTAAGCTTTTTTACATTATGTGTTTTATAAGTCATTATAGTTTAAGAGTTAGTGCAAATTCTCTTTGGAAAATAAAGTTGTTTTGTTTATAAAAATTTAAATACATGAATTATGTTCTTAAAAGGGCAAATAATAATACTCACAGATGTCAATAATTTACTTGTCTGTGTGTGTGTATGTGTGTGTGTGTGTGTGTGTGTGTGTGTGTGTGTGTGTGTGTGTTTTACACATATAGTTAACATACTAATTTATGTGTAGTAATATTTACTTGCGAATGTGTTTGTGATAATCTGCCTCAATGTGTTTGTTTAAATATTCAACTCCTGATTTTATAAAAATATGTATAAATGTTAGAGACAACATATTTACTTTAATAACCGGTTTAAAGATTACTTTATAAATAAGTTACTGCTATTGATTTAAACAAATTATAACCAATATTTATTTTACAATGCCGAGTTTTTTCCAACATTCAATTACTCTCCAAAGGAAACTTCATAGTTTCCCATAATTTCTGAGTGTAACTGACTAGACTGCATAATTATTTTTAATTACAATGCAGTCGGAAAATCCTTTACATTCTTTGTTTAGTTTACATTGTGTAATTCAAAGCATTTAAAATCAACTGAAGGGACATACGTCGAAACGTGTTTTGGATTACAATAACAATAGTTATTTGTGTAACTAGTGCGCAAAGTGACACTTTGCTGCACTTGAGAGAAATCTTTACGCACGAGCCGCAGGCGAGTGCGGAAAGTTTCTCGAGTGCAGCAAAGACACTTTGCGCCCGTGTAACACATTATATTTTTCCTACAGTTACTATAAACCATATAAATAACAGGTAATTGTATATAAATTATATATATAAATTATATATATAGCATTTCATGATAACAGTATTTGCAATCAGCTGGCATCAGGAATTAAATAATCTCAAATAAGTTAATATGTAACTTGTATTTACTAATTATTTAGATGCAGAGAAGTTATTTGTAGTGTGTTTATGTAATTAATAAAGTTTTTAATAATATCTCTTTATCATATCAAAAATTATATCATTATTGAATAAATAATTCACTGGCTGATTATTCTGTTCAAATACCAAAATATAATTTGGCCTATTATAAAGTAAATCAACACTCAAAAACAAACTCGTTGCCTTGACAACGGATTCACCACCCAATAAGAATGGACGACTCAAATCAATAAACAAACACTCTTATCTATCAAATACTCAACAACAGGATATAGGTTAAGTTATAAGTCCAAAGCGTTGAATGACAACAATGCACCATTTGATCGATTTAGTCACACAGCTGATCGAGTTAGTAGTGTTGCCAACTTGTTTTCAAGAGAAACGTATTACGTCCCTTATACATGCACACTATTTTGTGTTGTTTGGTTGAAATTCTGGAGTGCGAGAAAGTAAAATGAGTGCGGGAAAGTGAAATGAGTGCGGGAAAGTAAGTAAATGCAGGAATCAGCTACTTTGCGTACTATAATCAGTGCAAGAAGACCCGCTTTGTCAGGTAACTGTAGGAAAAATAAATTACTTAAACGTAGGATTGCCTGACAGTATCATAAACAGTGAAACATATCTAAGAATAAATGCATTGTTTAACTATAATTAATTTATTGTTTATATGAAAAATTAAAAACCTCCTATATTTAGTTGAAAATGTACTTTTATGCGTCGTTATCGCTCTTTTAGATGTTGAATAAAACGTTTGTTTATATACCAGTAGTAAATAAGACATGATTTTTCAGATATTTCAAATATTTTAAATCTGTAAATGTATATACTGGTCAAAGAGCTTAACAGTTATCTCTATAACATAAAAATATGAGTAGGTTTCAATAAAACATCTGAACAGAAAATTCACTAAAATACCGGCAAAATATTAATAAATTAAATGTGGATCCATTAGTTACTTCCTATTTTCAATTTAAATGAAAAATTCTTGAGAAAACATTAATCACAAAATGAAAGAAAACACCATTTTGTATAATTAATAATTTATTTGTTCAAGAAGACGTTCCAACGGCAATGTTATGATCCATGGTAGTTTCATGCACACGAGTTTTCTTCGCACTTCTCAATAGTTCTTTTTGTCAAAAGAAAACTTGAATTAGTAATTGAAATAACATTTTTGAATAAATAAATTTATGTGGAATATTGTGTTTTCTTTAATTTATTTTAATCAAATATATCAAGTATTTCATTTTTACAGGAACAAAATTACATACATGTGACAAATAAGATTGTGCTCCATCTCAACCACAATGGATTTATTTTTCATACAATAACAATAATACATCCATACATCTTGTAGTGGTGTATTTTCATTTCACAATAATATGTATGATTGGGAATAATATAATATCTTAGACATTATTGTTATTTGTTTGAAAATTTTTGAAAATTAATATGTCGTTAGTTCTTAGTGGTTTATTATAACACAAATGTGAATACTCCCTTGTCTGTGATTGAAAATACTAATTTTGGTAACTTTTCTTATCGACTAAATATTTTACTATCGACATTGAGACGGGTTCAGTCAATTCAACTATACATCTAAAGAGAGTTAGGCTGTACAAAAATGTTTAAAAAACACAGACCACACGAAGTTTCATCCTACGGACACTAATAATTGTAAATAGTAATGTGAATCTTAGGCTATGTTGCACTAAAAATGGAATACAGAAAAGTAAAAGTAGTCTAGGAAATGTAAATAAAAAGACAAGCCAGGGACAACTTAAATAAATAATGTATATTTACGAAGGAATTTCAGAGGTAGAGATAATTAATTACTAAATGTAACTGGAAAAATAATTAAAATATATTTAAACAAATAAAATGAGAAGTATAAAAGTTAGGTAGAGGTAGGGCTAGAATAGATGTTTGGTTAGGGACCAAGAAAAAATAAAAATGATATAAATGGAGAACTATATGATATGAGACCATATTAAAATTAACAATTAACTTTCATTTAAATAATAAATAAATAAATCACTATGATATTATTAAACAAAATATAAGAAAAAACGAAAAGCTACCCTATTTTAAGAAACATTATCACTTGTAAACACACAGATTTTGTGACACGTTAAGAATGAACAACACAGATCACTAGATAAACTTCACTTTGTTAAAACAATAGGAGGATATATTTTGATATAAATACATCTGAAATTTAAATAATTCTATTAGTAAAGATGTGATGGGTTAGGAAGGACAATATGGACCATTCAGATGTAAAAGTAGGTCAAATAAACATATGGTGGTGTAAAGTTATTGGACTGTAAGGTAGACGATGTTACAATACTAAAAAAATTATAAGTTAAGTACGATAAGTGTAAATACAATGTAAAATATAATTAATAGACTTATTATAAACAAATGAAGTGGACAAAAGTAGTGATGTGAAGTTGATAAAAGAAAAAAAGTTATTTGTTCGAATTGCGGCAAAGTCTAAGCGTGCCCTATGACATAGCAAGATGGTGGGGACACCGAGATTTCTTCGTAAGTGCGAAAATATGAAATTTGTGATTAGTCAGTGATTTTGTGAGACGAAGAACCTGTTCCATTCAACTCCATAAAATTGATCAATTACCATTATTAAAGGAATCTTACCAATATGAAGCTATTTAAAAACCAAATATTAAATTTGATATTAATAATTAAAAAACAATTAATTGTAAGATGTGGTTATTATTGCACAATTAATTTAAACATGAGAAGAAATAAGGTAACACCTATACTAGTAAAAGTTGAACCATGGTTTTAGTGAAATGCAGTCGCAATTAAATTGTAAGTATATATATATATATATATATATATATATATATATATATATATATATATATATATTAAATTGAGCTAATGAAAAGATATTTTTAGACAAATTAAAAGTTTTGTAAACAATTTTAAAGTTCAAAGTTTATATATGTAATAGAATGAGAAACAATGAACAGTTTGTTGAACGGACAGATGATGTAGAAACTAGGATTTTTGTCTATATTTTGATGTTTAGTTTCTAAGATATCCAGCTGTAAGAATAATAATAATTTATTGAATGAAAATGATATCGAGGTATTAACATACCGTTATATGAGAGAAATGGTAGTGGACGTTTTGTTTTGTAAAGTACTAATTGTAATCTCAAAGGTATGTTTTATGTAATTTTAAAAGTTTTTCATTTCAAATGAAATTTTTTCAATAATTTTATTTTGTTGTTAAAATTTAAAAAAAACTTTTTATTTACAAATTATGTGAATTTACATTGATTTTTGAGTAATATTACTGTGTTCTAAAAGAAAATAATAAAAAATCCTTAGCTAAGCTAGACCAAATAAATGAGAAATATTATTATTATTTTTTTTTTTTTAATAATAGCGTTTTGTTTTATTACAATATAATTAGTAAAGTTACAAAATGACGCTGAACGTTGAGATTTATATAATTTAGCATGTAAATGGTTTTGTTCAAAAAATTGTTCTTAATTATTATTATTGAAAATAATAAAATAATATCGCATACTCTTAACATAACACAAATAATAATACCCGTGACAACGTTTTATTATATTATTATTATATTTGTTTGTTGGGCTCATGTTATAAGACATTTTGTTACAGTTGTCAAGACCTTGTTGCTCCATGTATTCAATGAATGATTAATAATTATTGTTTCTCAACTTTGATTGTTTTATATTATTTCAGTTTTAAATCGTTGTTTGTAACGTTTATAGTTTAAATGGGTTCATGCTCTCCTGAACAGTAGATTGATACAAAGATAAAAATGTGTTTAAGTGTCATTGGTTTAATAATACATTTAGATATTTTGAATGTTGTTTTGACAGTTTAAAATACTTGTAAATTGACATTATTTATCAGTATAATAGTAAAACCAATATAAAATGTTTATACTTTAAAAATAGAGAAAAAAATACATGCAATATTACGGCAAAGTATATAAAAGTTGTGGAAAGTTAAATTTTTCTTTATAATTCAAATTTCCTTAAAACATAATAATTTCAAGTTGATATTCGCAATAAGGAAAATAAGGTTTCACCAACCACAATAACATGAAACAAAACTAAGGTTATAATAAATATGTTAAGATAAACAGTTTCAATATTTATTATACAATTGTATCTGTAGGCCTAGTTGTTATAAAAATATTAATTCGTCTTAAATTAAATAATAGATAGTCTAAAAAAAGTACTAAAATTTATATTAAGAAGTTTCAATCAAATATTTAAAGGGCATGCCAAAGATCGAGAGCTACTATTTCAAATGACTTGTAGACATAAATCAACATTGGATAGAGTCCCTACATTAGAACTATATTTATCGTAAGAGAGAGAACGTTCTTACGATGAACTATCTGTAAATGTAAATATTACAGATATCTGGTTAATAGTTGTTGGTATTATTGTTTTGATATTTTATTCACTTCTAAGATCTTTTGTGACTTACGTTAATATGAATGAATGGATAACTATATATCATATGTAAACAAAACATATAAAACTAAATGTAAACTTATACAGTACTGTATGTAAGTTTTTGGTAAACTTATATTAAAGAACAACAAATATTAACAGATTTGTACACTGCTTTCCATAAGTAGAGCATATATATACATGAACGATAAATATAATATATTACGTAGAACTTAATAGTCCTAAACCTTTAGGTTTTTTTGGACATACTCTAGTGGCCATTTTTAACTGTATACGTATACGTACTTTAAATGCGCCGAGTAACGTTTTCAATTATTACAATATAATCATGAAAATAAAGTATATTGAATATACTATGTTACTAATATATTTTTTTAACTTTAGAATGACAAAAAACTGTAAACCAAAATTTTAAATACAAATACTTGTAATACAACAACTTATTTCTTCTAGAGTTTTAAATATAAAGCAATGTTTACTTTAACAGGGAATCAACATGTTTATAACTCTTTACTTGATTTCTCTTACTTTCAGTTCTAAGTCGATAAATTAAATTCATCATGAGATAAAAACACAATCAAACAAACGCACCAAACATAGAAGGGGTTTTTATATTATCCAAAGAACAATATTCTTTCATATAATGCCATTTCACACAGTCAATACTAATGCATTACAAATAACGTTTACTATATATTTTTATTTTAAAAACCTTCCTTGTAAAAGATGTTAGTTATACGAAAAGAAGTAATCTTTTGAAATTGTACTAACAATTTTTATTTTGTCTTTCTTTGGATTAAAAAATCATTTATCGCTTAACATGATTATTTTGTATATGAGAATTGTTTTATATATATTATCTTTTAGTTATAAAACTAGAATTTTCTGAATTTTTTCAAATTAATCTTAAATATAAATTACTTGTTCACTATAACGAAAACGTACTTTAATTTACAATATCACTGATTATATTATTTTCATACTATTAGTTTTGCTTATAGTTAGTTACAATACACTTCAATTTTGTTTCAGACCTTATTCACTATTCAGATTATAAATTATTACAAAGTTTTTTTTTATATTTTATTATAATCAAAAGCTTTCTGATTTAATTTCATAAAACTGTTAGATTTCACATCTAATTATTTGGTTTTAACTACAATGATATTCAACAATATTTGTAAAGTATTTTAATCTCTGCGACTATACGAACTAAAATGAAAGAATGTAACACTATTTAGGACAAACCCAAAACTACATGAAAAAAGGATTAGGTTATTCGGGGATGCCAAGCCCTTACACAAAAAAGTGAGGCCCGGAGTGGGCAAATTATTCAAAATATCTTAAGAAACAAAAAAGATAAAATATAAATTTTCTATTCATTTTTATTTTATAGATATCCCAAGAACTTCCTGTTAAGATACAGTTATGATATACTCTAGTTAAAAAAGAGTACAAATAAAAAAAGAAGGTAATTAGTAATAAATGGTCAGAGAGATTTGCAAAAAATATATCAATAAAAAAACGTATATTAATATTAGATGTAAGAGAAAAATAACAACAGTGATAATATGTATAAAAATTTAAGATATGTGACTGTTACCAATCGATTTAGAATTAAGAATTATTGGAACCGATTGGTAACATGTTTAAAAAAAAAGAAACAATTTCCAAACAGTGCTGAAATTTATTAAGCCGTAAAAAAAAATTGACCATTCACAAATAAATATCAGCCAACAATTAACCAATTAACAAAATACTCATTTATAAACAAGTTTCTAAAAAAAACAATTCTAAAAAAAGCTTACGAGCTTTTGGCGTCCAGGTAAATCATCGTAGAAAAACCACTCACAGAGTTTCGCAATGTGCACTAACAAGCCCTAATTGTACATGAGTTGTTAAGTATTTAAATTTTGAAACCGAAACCAAGGTAACTTTGAGTATTACATTTTTTTTTTTATCAAAAAGCGACTGATCTGCATTGAAGGTAAGAAGTGACTCACACAATCAAGATTGGCCGAGGTCAGAGTCTGATGTGCGGGTCGTCCGATGTCGTTTTCAATGCCGCCCACCAGGTGGTAGCATTATCCAGGCGCTAGCCTTATGCCTTTAGTAGGTAATTAAATTTAATCTGCCTTATTGGCAAGTGAGGTTTTACATGGATTTTTATTTTATGTATAACGGGCGTTACATGACAACAGTGTAAAGGTTTAGACAGAAAAAGCTGAAAAAATTAAACAAGACGTGGTGTTCTAGGAGATAGGATGTTTTAGAGACAAGACGTTATTTTTGAATAGACGAGAAATCAGATAATAAGTGATTTTCTCGGAATGAGACATAAAAATTGAATAACTTACATTTTAGAGAGGGGGGGTGATTTCAATAAGATACTTTTTAATAGATGTGATGTGAATTCAAAATACAACATGTGATTTGAACAAAGAAATAGTTTGAATCCAATGACAATTTTAAGTATATTACAGAATTTAGCTTTAATGTTAGTATGCTTGGTATGACATGCTTAACTTATGTTTCATAAAAAAAACTAAACATAAAAATAACTGGAACTTACAGTTTATTAATAAATTTTGGATAGCTTGTTTGCAGAGATATTACTATGTTTCAAATAAGAGAAAAATGTGTTTTAAAAAAATAATTATTATAAACTTTAATAAAAAACATTCAAGAGTTGATTTTTATTAAATTTGATTTTTAGAGAATAAGTAATTAGTAAAAAGAAATTTGGTTATATAAAAATATTGTAATTTTCGAGTAAATTGAATTTTTATGTATGAAAGATTTTTATTTTGAATTAGGTTGCAACCATAAAGTTAATTATAAATGAAGTATGGATAAATAATTGTAATTTTATGATATTATAAAAAAGTTGATGATTTATGTTTTTTTTTAGTAAATAATTTAACTTTCATACAATCTATATTATATTTTTATAAATAATTAAATGTACATTTCAGAAATTGGATTCAGTATTTTTATTTGAAATTCTCCAGAGTACATTATAAAAGAATTTACGACCCAATTATAAATTTTCTATGCTCTCTTCAAGAGTATATATTTTTTATTTTGTTTTTGTAATAAATATTACAAAATGGCTCTCAACTTAAAAAAATCACAAATAGCTCAAAAAACATATTAATTAAATTATTACATATTGTAGAAGGAAGGGATGGACAGCAGTGACAAGTACATAATAATATATGCTATATGCTGTCTCTAGGTAAGTTATGAGCAACGTACTAGGTGGGGTCCACTATGTTGCCTAGGGGACCCGACTTAGGACAGATAAAGAATGAAAGTTCTGATTCTCCTTCTTTCTTCGTATCTATAGATACAACTGACTTTAGCTGGGCTTTTTTAAAAATCTTAACTATAGCACTTAATCTCTTTAAACCCAACCCCAACTCAAGGTGGCTGCATGACTAAATGATAGTGACTCCGGGGGGGGGCTGCACAATAATTTCCTTTGACAATAAAGTCTTATGCCTTTCAGGAACTGGTCGATCGTGTTAAGAAATAGTCTGGCAGTTAGAAAGACGGTTTTATGTGTCATCAAACATATAAAGTTAGTTTGGCCAACAAATACTTCTTTTACATCGTTTGAGGTAACAGTGGCGAGACTACGTGAGCGGCGTTAATACCAGCATGCGCAGATGGATCGATTCTGTACTGTGTGTCAGGCGTATGAAGACCGCCTTACAAGGCGAATTTGGGGAGGTTTCCACTACAAGGATCCCACTAGAGGTTTCCACAGAGAGAGATTCTCTCAATCCACCTTTGGATCTTGGTGGTTGACTGATTCCTAGACGAACTTACAAGGTTTATGGATATGGCGACGATATAGCTCTAGTGGTTTCGGGAAGTTCACTTATATTTTTGCTGATCCCATGAACATTGGTTAACGGCATAGCATCAGGTGATGTACTCAGGAGGGACTGAGACTTAATCCTTCAAAAACCGCATAGTTCTCTTCACTAGGAAAATGGAACATATATTCTCTTTTCCGGCTGAAGTTTCGGATCGGTCAAGTATCTTGTAATAACTTTGAATTTCAAGCCTATCTGGAACGAACACTTGGTACTCGGCTAAGATAAGTTGACACTTACTGCCTCCATACGACTTGGTGCTACAATGTGTGGGATTAGGGTGTGCAATTCTCTTTGGTTCTACTGCGAGTTAGTAAAATCCCAAGTGTCCTAACGTGTCTTTTTGTGGAAATATTAAAGCAAGGCAGACCATAGCACACAGAAACCTAATTACCTTACAAAAACTGGCTTGTCTCTACGAAGCCTGAGCCTTTGTTAACAGCTACTATAGAGGTTTTACTGATACTTCTGACAATAGATAACTTTTTTATGACAGAGGCCTGGAAAATTGCCCATTAGCTTAAGAGTATAAATATTTAGAACAAAGCGAGCCACTACAATCAAATTTTCTTTGTGTGATTCTGTGTTGGACATACCACCTGATGTCATGGAAACGGAGATTGTCTTCAACAAATCGTTTCCCGTTGATCTGTACTCACGTGAAGACTGGAAAGGAAACAAGGATCTAGTGACTGGTAAAAGACACCTGTAATGGTACACAGGTGTTTCATATATAAAATTGAATTCAGGGTTTGATGTATACAGTTCGTCTCGCAGGACATCCAACATAGCATGCTTTGGAAGTCACTGTACAGTTTTCCAATCTTAAATATCAGAGATGTTGGTTTGCCCAAATCTATGATTAGTTAAGCTATAATCTGATTTGCGTATATTAATTCTATCGGACAGTAAGGCTGCCTTCAAGGCTCTTCACTCTATCTTGATCTCTTAGAGGCTATTTTGGGAATTTTTGAAAAGCCTTTTAACACTCGCCCGTCTAAACATGGTTCACTTTGGCAACGTGTCAGGGCAGAGAGGTATTTGCATACGTTAATATGTGATTTTTATTTGTAAATTTCGAAATTATGAAAATATAACTAAGGAAATATTTTAAATTTTTTAACTTAACATATTCTAATAATATATTTGTGAATTCCTTACATTTTTTAATTTATAGTCATTTTAATTTATTTTTGACCAGTCTGTAAAGCTGATATTTCATTCATGATTAACATAGGCTATTAAAAAAAATGTTCAAACATTCTTTTAAGTAATTTAAAAATTATTATTAAAATTATATTTTGTAATAAAATCTATATTTGATTCATAGTTATAAATATTTTAGTCAGAGAAAATAGTAGTACGATTTGCGTGTCAATACAATAGGTATATGACTTAATGACTTTAAATAACTCAGCACGGAGTTAGAGAAAAATGCGTTTTAATGTTTCAAATTTATATTATAAATAAACTATTTAAATCGTTGGAATTAAGTATAAATTCAAAAATGTAAAAATTGTAGATGGAAAATTTACTCATGATTGAAGGATTACTATCTCAGATAAAGATTTGTATTTCTTTTTTTATACATTGTTGCTCGAGGCGTTCTCCCATTTAAATGTGTTCACGACACGCCTGTTTTTATTACAGACAACCCTAGGGATGTTTTAACCCCATTTTGTCAAACTCATCTTCCATCCTATCTCTTGTTCTAAATTCACGTTTGTTTTTATTTTTTCACAAAGTGTGATGATATGCACATGAAATTCCCACACATGTAGTTAAGTCCACATTTTTAGATAAAAATTTGAGGTTATAAAATAAACTATTGGTATGAAAAGTTAAAATGCACAGTTACGTTTTATTATTTTCATGTGATTCAAAGAAACGTACGTGTGTGCACAAATTAGTGGCTTCTAAAATTAAATACTTTAGAATATATAATAAAATTAAATATAAGAATCAATAGCGATATTTATTATTCAATTTTCTCTATTCATATTTGTACTCTAATTCTATGATAATCGATATACATAATCGATTGTAGAAATTATTCTAGCTTTACTGTAGAAACACTAGGCTTTTTAGTTTTTCCTTAGCTTTCGCCATTTATCTACTAACAACCTTATTGTCTAAGTGAAAGGTAACCTCATTGACCTGTAAGCACTCTAAATATATATGGATGTAATGGATGACGTGATGAGATTTTGTAAAATATCCATCAATGAATATTAAAATTTTGTCCTTATCGTATTATTTTTATCTATAACTTTGCTTCTACATTATTATATAATATCGCGGCATAGTTAATTTTGTGCAGCTTTAAAATCACCTTTCAAAGTTCATATTTCCCTTTTCACGGTACCAATTAAATACGAAATGTGTTACAAAATTTACATAACCTTAAAGTCTATGCTAAAATGTTGTTTGCAACACAATTAATAAGAACTTTACACTATAACATATTTATATTTAGTCATAGTCACGAAATTAACATTTCTCACAATAAGTGGCCCATAAGTTATGAAATTCGTGTCATATCGACAGCTGGTAATTTCAAATTTACGGTGATTTATTTTCATGCAATAGTTTTTTTTAGTTACAAATCAACACTTACTGACGGTTTATAAATAAATAAAATTGTATTTAACATAACCGCCAAATATAATGGGAAATAATGTTGATTAGAAACAATTTTATTTAAAGTGTATCTCGTGCATGGATTGACGGATTTTGATCACCTGTAATAATGTTTCCTCAATACACACCATAAGTATGTTGTAAAAAATCATATCATATCTCTAATGAAATAGCCATTACTGGATCACCAAAAACAAACAAAACATTCCTGAACTTTTGGTTATTAATACAACATAATATATTATTATGTAAAATATATGGTTGGACATACCTTATCAAGACCTAATATCAGCTATACAATAAACTCTAAAAATCACTTAGGGTGATACATAGGTGGAATAAACCAGCTATAATGAATTTTGAGACTAGACGTAAGACATTGAGTTGTTTGTTAGTCAGCTGCTGACCCCATCTTATACCTAATTACTCCACTTTTACTTTTAAGTAGATATACGTTATTCACTAGCCAAGGTCTGCATTAACTACAAGGCGTTATGTGTACTGTCACTAAAACTGTTGCTGAGTTCATACGAATCAACAATATTTATTACGCAGTTTCAACCCATATCTTAATTATTTATCACCTACTATCGTGTGGACAAAGACGATAATTACAACAGACGGACGTAAATTAAAACTGCAGACTCATATTGTGTAAACCTCCATGTATCCATCTAAGCATACAACAATTAATTAACCGATTTTTACATTATTTTTATGTAGATTCAAAAGCAATTTTCATTGGTTTTGAGTCGTAACCTATCTTCATAGTAATGAATTATAAATATTTAACGTATATTTATAAAAAGAGAAAAAAATGTGTGCGACTATATTTTTGGATGTGGCTCAAGCTTTTGATAGAGTGTGGCACGAGAGCTTGGAAAATAAGCTTGATCGTTATTTACCGAGACAAATGAGCGAGATTCTAAATCATATACATCTGACAGATATTTCGGAATAAAACATGATGAGGAATATTCTGCATTTAAAAGTATTGCTGCTGAAGTCCCTCAGAGTAGTGGCCTTGGGCCTACTCTTTATTTGCTATACACAAGTGATATCCCAAAGAATGATGGGGTTTTAACAGTCACATTCGAGGACAACACTGCCCGGCTTGCTACTGGACAAGATATGGAAACAGCTACTGCAAGTTGCAATCAGCTATCGATAGCGTTAACAGCTGGACTAGGGAATGGCACAATAAACTGAATGAGGAAAAGTCTACTCATGTTAACAAGCACTGTGTGTATCAGCCAGTGATAATTAATGGGAAAACTGTTCCACATGCAAACGAAGCAAAGTATCTAGGGATGACTCTGGATGGTAAACTTTGTTAGAAGTCACGCGTAAAAAAGAAACGTGAATAACTAGGAATGAAGTACAGACAAATGTAGTGGCTTATTGGTGGGAACTCTGAATTGTCCGTACATAATAAACTGATTTTATATAGGCAAATCCTAAAACAGATCTAGATTTATCCATAAAACAACTCACGGCATTTAGTTGTGGGGATGAACGAAAAAACGTAACATCCAAGTAATTCAAACATTTCAAAATAAAGTGCTTCGTAGTATTGTCAAAGCACCATGGTATGTTCACAATAGATTTGTATGTCCGCAATAGGTATGTCCATCGAGACTTGAAGATGCCTTTGGTGCACGAAGAGATACAAAAGTATGCTGGAAGACATGTAACGAGACTCCTTGATCATCAAAATGTAAAGGTGACACATTTGGTTAGCAACGTCCCTCAGGTGCGGAGGCTGAAGAGAAAGAAACCTGTTGACTTGGTGCAGGATTGATACACGTGATCGAAGTGTAGTTGCATTGTGAAGGGCGACGCTGGACTTTTTTCACCACACAGCCAGTCACATCAGAGAAATATTGCTAGATAGTTGTTAACTAGTTGCAAATTGTACATAAATAATAATAATAAAAAATATATTAAAAAAAACTTGAATTTATCCGTACTGGTGTAAGTAATTACCAAATATTTAATGCAATAGAATATTTCTGGTTTTCTTATTATTAACAGTGTATATGGAGAAATGGCGACCAATACTTTTATGAAGTTTTTTAAATTTATATTTTGGCAACACTTTAACGAGATAACTTTAGTGTATTTTGAGATATATATATATATATATATATATATATATATATATAATATTTTGTGTTTTGTCTCACAGCTACCTCCAAACATTTTGGTGAAAATAAAATAAAAATTACCATATATATAAAACATAGACAGATGCAAGATATACAGAAATAATTTACCCGACCAATTTGTTTTGGTTTGGAAGAAATTAAAACAGATATAGGTAAAAGGTGAAGTATTTTGGAAATATTTGTGAAAACTATCAAAACCAATTTGTATAAGTATTAAGCTTTAGTACTCCTAAAAGCCGGTGAGGCCGGTGAGGCCTCTGAAGGAGGCTTTCACAGCCCAGACCGGAAAAAAAGCTTTAGTAGGTAAAACAGTATTAGTGTCTCTTTATTAAATGAAAAAAAAAATAAATTACATATATTTTTTGTGAATAATTATTGAACTTGACTTGTGAGATAATGTTAGATAGAACAAAAACTCGATCACAAGATCTCCCAAAAATTATGTTTACTTAATCAAACATGTATGCCTTATAAAAGTAAACATAATTTTTGTGAGATCTTTTGTTTGAGTTTTTGTTCTATCTACATTTTTGACTGGTTTATTTAACTAAAAAAGGTCTCAGTAAAATAAAAAAAAAGCGATTTTTAACATATCATTCGTCCGTCGTCATAGTCGTTGTGGTCTGTAAGAAAGCACAATAACGTCCACACAAAAAATGTTTTGAACATGAGTTTTTATATAGAGGGCTAAAAATCATATTTATTTTAAACCAATCTAATTTTAAAATGACAAAATGGTGGTCATTTTAAACTTTTTATCTTATATCCCTGTGTTATTCTTCTTCTGACATATTAAATTAAATTAATATTTGCTCATTTCTATTCAGCATATAGTTTTACCAACGCCATATCTCTATGATTACAAATAGAACATTTATTTGTTCTATATATATAGCTATGAAGGCAGCGTCACGAACACAAGCGAAGTGAGTAGAAGATTTATTATATATAATTTTTATCTACGAAAACAGAAATACACAATTACAAGGTTCAGACAACCTGTTTACCATTGGTTTTATATACACCTACCTTATTGGGTAAAATCCCTTTATCTAACGATACAATTTAACATTCTCTTCAAGGTTCAAGAGAACAACTTCTAAGGATTACATTTAGAAGATGCAGCTTGTATTACATTGTATGAGTAAGTATCATGATAACGCCATTACTAGAACTAAAACTTTTCAGTATTAAACTACTTTGAAATGTGATTAATTTTAATGTATCCGGATTAAACATAATTTGTTTATTTGAAGTAATAATGCGAGATGGATTGACGTCATTTCCTTCCTTTACCATTAAAAGGTTAACCTGTCACTCAACTTCCGATAAAGCCGCGCCTAGTTCCTTTTTATATCAACATATATTTTATATACATAAGCTTATCGAAACAGGTAGCCAAGTAACAAACAAGTATTGTTATAAAATAAAAAAGAACTATTATTTTACTTACACGATATATGAAGATTAAATTAGGTAAGTATGGTTTCAGATTAAGTTGCTATCTCCATTTTGTGATTTTCATATTGAATCTAATTTAAGTAATATTATTTCGAAGAATCCTCAGTCTTTGGTTGTCTTCACCTATATGCAAGCACTATAACAGAAAAATAATTAGGAATGAGCCATGAAAACTAATATGGAGGGGGGGATTTTCATTGAGGT
Source organism: Aphrophora alni (assembly GCA_963513935.1). Taxonomy (NCBI): domain Eukaryota; kingdom Metazoa; phylum Arthropoda; class Insecta; order Hemiptera; family Aphrophoridae; genus Aphrophora; species Aphrophora alni. The sequence goes on along the minus strand of OY740767.1, from coordinate 64,418,959 downwards.
ATTGAGATACATTATATATTACCGTATTGAACTCTAGAAAATGTTGACTAAAAATATTTAAAATTGTTGACAATTTCGGACCATGCCTTTGAGTTTTGAAACATATATTCACAAATTGTACCTATAAAAATACGCATTCTACCCCCGCTTTCTCTCCAGTGTCGAGTACCCAATTAGAATGTATTGAGAGAAGGCACACATGTGTAAGATACATTTCTAGCCACGTTAGGTTTGAACAATTAATCAACTGAAAAAAATATTTACTCATAAACACCAATTATAAATTGTAATACTGTACGGTTTAAATCATTAACCTTCATAATTCACCAAAAATTAATAATTGTAATCGTTTATCAGAAAAATAATATATTTAAAAATCTATGCAGAATTGTTTGATAGTAAACGGGTTGATATATCACCATTCATGAAGTGAAGTTTTTAATGGACGTGTATCCAAACAAAACCCACCAAATCTAATCTTGACCCTCAAAAGTGGTACTACTTCTAGCACTACTACGAAAATTGAAAACAACGCTTATGCAAATAAATAGTTTTTACCCAAGGTGTAAGAATAAAGTAAAAATATTGCAAAATAATCAGTCTCATTAAATTTATGCCACACCACGTAATCGAACATTTCACTGATATTTCATGCCAATAAGATTATAATAAAGATTATAAATTACTTAATAACATTTTATTTTTAACTGTACTTGTATGTTACAATTCTCATACACTATAAAGCTATTAATAGCTGATCTGAAATTATTTTAGGTAGATTTACAAAGATTACTGAATTAGTAGTTTATTCTTTTGTTGACTTGTATAATATTAGAACAGTATTCTTAAAAAATTTAAATAATTTTTAACAAATTATTTATCGAGTAGTTACAAACGAAAAGAGGTTTATCATTTACGTTTTTTTACAACATTCTATTTAAAACTCACATTTTACCAACAAAACAAAAGATCAAAACTTTGAAACGCATACGGCTATCACGATTGGAAATTTTGGAGCACTTCTGGTCCATAAATTAATAAACTACTGCATACATTAGTTGCCACTATAAAATTCATTTCATTCGCTGCTAATCTGACTGATCTGTAACGTTAACTTGCGTTACACAACGCCGCCGTTTTACAAGCTCAGTGTATACGTCTCAAATAGATTAACCCTAATTCAAGATTGGATTCCACCCGAAAATTAATCTCTGTTTCGTTCGGCTAATTGTACCATTCAATCTACTACTTGGACTACTAAACTGTCGTAGTAGTAAATAAAATTAATTTAACGCTGTCATTTTCTGAAGACATAATAAATATTAAACTATCAAATTGCAAAACCTTTTCACTATTTCTGGACAAGGATACAATTTTACTTTTAGGAGGATTTCTTACACAATCCTCCCTTAACTTTAACGCCTCGCAGTTATTACACTTCCTTAAATCATCACGTAACTACATTCATAATTATTATAAGCATATAGCCCTTACATAACTACACGCAGGTGCTCAATTGCTAAAATCACTCATAACTCTAAAGCTCTGGATATCGTCAGCTAGAAGTGTAATTCGCACTTGCATATTCAAAATAAATGTATTCTATGTTTCAATCCAAAATCCTTTCAGAACTTCCGCTAATGGGTGGTTTCCAAAGGACATAATAACACTTTCAAACGTGTTTTAAAAACCAGAGTCAACTATGTAAGTTCATTTTTTGTTTCAAAATTCAGACTTTTAGCAGAACACAAACTGCGAAAATATATTTATAAATTGTTGTATGTTTGTTCTATAAAGCAGTCCATTTATTGCAATGGACTTATCTACTGAAGTTTTAACCAGACCCATTTCACGCAGAGCAGTGTGTGCTGACATTTTATCCAATTTTGTAACTATTTTCACGGCGATTCAAAATTAAATAATATTGTTAACAAGTTACGAAGAATTCAAAATTTCGAACGTGACATAAACAGCTTCGCAAGCCGAATATAGTATTCAATTTTTGTTTGTTTTACCTCATGCCGCAACGCATCAAGGAGGTATTTGGGAAAGCGTAGTTAAGAGTCCCAAACATCATCTTACAAGAATCCTTGAACAGCGTGTATTTCTCATGGCCTTTGTAACGTTAACTTACTTCGCAACATTTGGCGAGCACTCTTTAATGATCAACAGAATTTGCCGTTCTATCGCCAGGAAACTTCTCAATCGATCAATCTTTATTAACTCTGCCAGAACATAAATTTATCAGATGTGTCCGAGCTTAAATCGAATTGTCTGAAACATTGGAAACCTATTTGTCGCTTCACGGAATAATTATGGAAATGATGGAGTTAGGAATATCTTTACACTTCGCACCAACGGTTTACAAGAACTTCTCTATGTTCCGTATTTATTCTTATAATTCTTCCCTCTTAATGAAGGACTGCAGATCTCAATTTGATGTCAAATATCCAATCAAAGCTCCAAATTGTTCTCAATTTCTAAGTGGTCAATGTCCGTGTACAACGAAGACGAGAAAGGACATTACGTCTATATTGTTCTATAACATATAACTAGTTAATATAGACAAAGGTTTTTAATTTCTTTTTAAATTTTGTGTCTACTATTAAGAAGAGTGGTCTTCAGGAAAATTCATTAATCTTATTTATTATTTTTTATTAAATTTAAATCGCTGGAATATTTATACATTAATCATGTTTTAAACATATTGTATTGATAAATTAAATTGTGTCGTAAATAACACTTAGTTTTTAGAAAGGTATCACTATAATAGTTACGTACTTGTATGGACGATTAATAAAATTTACAAACTACCCTCAGTGTTGATTAGTAGTATATAAGAGTTATAACACTTCTTAGTGAAGCTCGCGAGGGATAGTGTAAAATTAGAGTCAAGGGAAGGAACCGATGTTATTCTCACTTTGTCAAGGGAAGCCACAACAATACCTTGAGACAACAACTGGCTGTTGATTTTTGGTAACTTTCTGTCATGTCATAAATTATCTTTCGGGAATCGGCGCAATGGCTTCAACAAGTCAATCGACAATTAATTGACTATCTGGTACTAAGTTGCCTTACCATCCATCCTCTTTTTTACATATTCATATTGATTCAACACGAATTTCTATAACTGCAATAAATAATTATACCAAAAAAACTCTCTCACAAGATTTTTTACATCATACGGAAATAAACACATCAAATGCTTTTAGTCCCCTTTATTGTAATAGGCGATGAAACATAATGTGAATTTACAAATTCGTTATTTAGGCAGATTAGAAAACTGGATTATACTACTTATAAAATATAAGGTTAAGTTAGGTTAAAACAGTATTTTGAGGAAACTCTTTGTAATCCAAATTCCAACGAGTTCACATAGTGAGATTAACAGAATTTCTACATCCCTACATCAATCGAGGCTTACGATTTCTGCAACCTAATACTAAACAAATTCTTAATATCCCAAACTTGTTGGTACCAGTTACTATTCGATGGGCTCTGGTGAGTTTAGCGGACACCACTTAAACGACTAGTGAGACATCAGCTGACATCACAACCTAAAAACTGTTGCAATACACCACGTACTCAACATCTATTGTATACAGAGAATCCCGATTCTGCCAATGGCTTCTTTGTATACTAAAATATTATAAAAAATGATAGTGAAATAATTTTAAAAAAAATATAATCTTAAGTCCTGGATCCTAGCTGTTCCCTAAAATCTTTCCTCATACTCATTTTTATCCTGTAGACGTCCTGCAGAAAGTGTAAACAGCCGGTAGGCCTTTGATGAATTTAAAGAACTGGTTTAAATATTCATTAAAATAAAACTAAGTAATAAATTGATATAATTTAAAACAAACAAATATACCCGCTCACTCACTCATATAAGAACGGAGAATTTAAAAGTATTTATAGCTATTCAACTTCGTTATATTGGAAACGAAATTTTTACGGTATTATAACATAATTTTTTTCTCATTTTTAAACCTGCAAAGAAAAAAATTAAATGTGAAAAGGAGATAAAACACGCGTGCACTGAGGTAATGACGTCACAGCAGGACTTTGAACTATGGTTCAAATAATGCTGACAGAATGCATTTCAAGTGTTGAAGTGCCTGCAACATGACAAGAGGCCAACACATCTTTCATAATGAACCTCAGTTAAGAGTCAAATTAAGATGAAACAAATCAGCGTTTTTCTCCCCTCGTAATAGTAGTGAAAATTTTATAGAATAAGGGAGTAGCTTATGAAATAGATTTATTCTTCTAATTATAGGTTAAGAAATATTTTATAAAAGTATGTTTATTTTATTTTTTATTAGTTAATCAAATATAAACAGTTCAAAATTCTAGGTATAGTTAAATTTATAACATTGATAGTTCATATTATAGTACCTAATTTAACAAATTCAGTACACATTAAAAATACTTAAAATGCAATCATAGATTAAAAGTTTGTAGAAAACTAAAACTAGATAGCAATCATACCATATATATATATTTTTTAAATGGTAATAATATATAAAGCTCTGTAGACTAACCACGAGTTCAAAAAACATTTCAATTACTCTAATAGAATCTACACCTTTCTTCAACTAGGGTTGGGTTATATCTCACTCATCTTTTCTATCAGGTCTCTCTTGACCAACTATTGTTCTCTTCTGGAACTATTAGAATAATCAAGAGCATGTGTGGGATTGTATGCTCTTTTTTTAGGCTATTAGACTGCATTATTGTTTGCCTTTTAAACCACACAAATAATAAATCGATATAAACGGATTTAAATTTAGTTAAGTTTCAGTGCAAGTCAGAAGTCTCTCCTCGTTCTCAAATTAAATGCATCCGGGATTTGAACACATAAATAACATGAATCGCAATCTTGTAAAGGATAAAAAACCACCTATAGTCATCGTGAAGTACATGACACAATAAGCACGTTATTTTCGAGAGCATTGAAACGTCAATAGATACCTTATAATGAAAACACAAAAATATTATGCTTCCATTAGACATTAATTGGATAAATTATATCATATGCATTTTGGAGACATTCTGTACAATATGGTACCTAATTTCTGGTTTGCTATGAAGATATGGGTAGTCGATTTCTACAAAATTCTGTTTGGTATTTCTATCTAAATTAGAACCAGAGAATAGAAGTCGTTTTTTTCTATTTTTTGAGCATTCTTTAAAGTTCTATATTCATTTCATATAATCCTTCATATAATAAATAGTGTGTTTGATATAAATCAATATAGAAATGTTATATATCTGTGTAGAATATACAGGGAAATAACATAATCCTTATTTGGATAGTTTTAATTAATATCATTGGATTTATAGAAGTAACTAAATTTGATTTTGCAGTAATGAGAATTGCCTCCAGTTCTGCAAATGAGTAGGTAATGATAACGTTTATGATTGGTTAAACATATTGAAGAGTGTTCCCCGACCAAGAGTTCCGCGTTTGTATTTAAATGTCGCCTTTTCTAAAAGGGAATTTCGCTTACACGTAGAAAAACCTAATCTCATAACTGAGACGATGATAATATAAATAAACGTTTAATAACTAATAATTACTTAAATTAAGTTTCTTCCATTTTTATCTATTTTACCCTTATTTGTTTACAAACAAATGTATTCTTTTGCCATAAGTTGTACATAAATATAATAACACACACTAGATTAAATATACCATACATGTTTATTTATATTTATATCTTATATCTGTTATTTTATTTATTGAATTATATATATATATATATATATATATATATATATATATATTGAAATACATTATCACATTCATTTTTTAAAGAATATACATGTACAGTGATGGCCAAAATGTGTCTCCTGCAATACAAAACAAAAACAGTTTTAATAAAAACAACATTTTTGAAAAACAAAACCTCAAAATTAAAGAGACAAAACATTATTCATAAATTAGTAATAGCAATGCAACCCTGTATAATATGTGTACTAAGTTACAGTATTAATTAATGTGTTTGAAATGAATGTTAATAATGTAATAAACAATATTTTTTAAACCTTTGACCTACATGAACAGCAAATAAGTTTATATTTGAAAATACTATGGTACTCAAATATATGAAACTTTTTCCGACTTTAAGATATAAACAACATAATTTAAAATGCAATTTACAATGTAATACAATAAAAACAAAAAAAGCAAGTTTAGTTCGTGATCTGTAATGACTGTGGTATCGTAAAAATTGAATCTCGTTCAGTTTCTAACATTTACTTTAATTAAGAGGTTGATACTTTATGAACTATTTTCTATTGATTAAAATTATAATGCATTACAACAAGAGTGCTGTTGGAGTTTTTTTTATCATCAATAAAATATGTAGAGTCCTGGGTAATTTCTTAGAGATAATAGATTAGGTTATATCTGCAACTTATTTAACGATGGAGCATGTAAATTACTTTGTCACTTCAATTTGTAAAAAGATAAAAATTATTTATAACACAACTAATTAAAAACAATTAATAAATAATTTCATGAGATATTATCATCTTTTTAAGTCCACAATAATGTAATGAGTTCTGTGATGTTGGTATTTTTTGTTTAAATATTTAAGCCATAACAAAACACAAACCAAACATACGTAGTGAAAATAAAGTTTCTCATCCCACAACATTTTCCCACAGATTTCAAAAAATCGATTTCGAACTAAATGAAATTTGTGTATAATTTACTTACACTAAGTTTTGTAAATTGTTAAAATCTTCAGTCGCCATATTGGATCAACCATATTGGATTTGAATTAATTTTTTAATAGGTAATATGGTGTTTTGAAACATGATTTAACTTCGTTGTTCAATACTGAGATTAGTGGCATAAATATTTTGTGTAATATTTCTCACCTATTTTCAGTTATTCAAGAATAACCACTGGAAATGTTTACAAATTGACTGTTTTTGAAAACTACTAAATTAATGCTTTAGTTGTGTAAGACCCATGTTACTGCACTAGACTTTGATGTTCAACTCAATAGAATGTAAAATTCGTTTTATATCTTAAAACAACTTTCAAATGGTCTTAATTAACGTTTTAAATAGGAAACCAAAACAATCATTATTATTAGTGATAAGTAATATTGTTTATACTGATGACTTTGTATACTTAATAGAATTCCACGCGAATAAATTCTTTTGCTAGTTCTACATTTATTAGGTCTAACCAACCATAGTTTCGCCAGTTACTGTATTGACATGGCTTATACAGAGACTAATATAATTTTAAAAAAATCACTTTAAAAACTCAGTCAATTTAAAAGTTGTGATTGTTATTAACTATCACGTTGTAAAACTCAAATGTTTATTACGTTTGCTTACAGGCAGAATATCACAAACACATTCGTAAGTAAATATAAGTTCATAAATTAGTATGTTAACTATATATAAATATGTGTAAAACACACACACACACACACACACACACACACACACACACACACACACACACACACACACACACAAATATATATATAAATATATATATATATATATATATATATATATTAACCCATTTTATCAGAAACTATCTCTTAGCCACCACAAAGACAGTTTTATCGTTAGATTCCGATGTTCCAGTTACACACAATATATTTCTGTCCATTATTGCCACTGAAGGACTTTTCTTAAGATGTGAACATTTTGTTGATTTCCCTTGAGTCTGTCTTGCACAACGAATACTTTTGATTTGATAGGCGATGTATAACAGACGAATATCGTTTTATTAAATATAGTGCATTTAATTTAGCAATTTCTTCCCCTTTAAAAATTGACACTCACAGATATGTAACTACTTAACCTAATATAATAAATATTGAATTACCACCCTTAACGAATAGCCAATTTTATTTGATGAACAAACAAAAATAATATGTGTATATTACCAATAACTGTAAGATATTCAACTCCTAATTTTTAAACCTGATCAATTCTTTTTTTGTTGAAAAAATAATTATATTAAATGTCTTATTCAAAGAAAATTTTAAAAACAATTAAAGCTTTTGTTTTTGTTCGTAAAAAAACTGTAATTATAGTTGTTTATTATTTTATCTCATAGTTGGTTTGCATTTTCTTGTTACTTTTTCTTTTAGTCTGATCGAACTAACTAAACTTCCTATTATGAGCGGAAATAAGCCTATTCAATACGAAACTAATTTAATAACAAATTTGATTAAAACTAAACATCTCTTAGGTTTATTTATATAAGAATTTGCATTTTTTTTGTTTGTTTGATTTTTGATATTTTTGTTTATCTTGTAAAAATGTAGTCACCGCTTAATGTGTCTTTCCAAGACACGATTATTGAGTAGGTTTGATTAAAATTATAATAATATGTATATAAGGTAAGTTATTAGAAAAGTCTCTAAAGTTTTAACACAATATTTATGAATTTACTGGAAATATTTTTGCTACTCTTTGATAAATAACTATATTATATTTATATTTTCTTTTACAGACAAGATATTATAATTACAATTAAAGTTCTACTTCGTTCAGCAATAGCAAAATTATTGCTCGTGGTATAATAAGAGTGTTATATTGTAAACTTGATGTCATTTAAAACTATAAATAATTTATTTATCCTTTGAAAGAAGACTTGATATGGAATTTGACATGATTGGAGAAATCAATTTTTTGAGTAAATTTGTTTCATTAAATGTTTTGTTAACTATTTTGAATGAAACAGGTAATTATTATAAATCGGAAAACATTGTAGTTCTTAATGTATGTTAAAATAAATAATATTTCATTTAACACGTTTAAAACAAGAACAGTTATTACAACTAAAAACTCTTCTATAAATAAGATAAAATTTTAATATAGAAATCACTTAATTTCTTAACACATAATAATTAACACTTCTTATTTAAACCCTTCTTAGCCATATCTGAAGTTGTTTTAAAATAATTTACCTTCATTAATTTTTTTTTAAACAATACCAATTTAATGCATACGGTTTTATTATAATTAATCAAAACAAACAAAATAATACACCATAATTTGAATATAATACAAATAATATTAAAACCATACCAAAGTTTGATTGTGCTATTTTATGTATAATAAAGTATCAAAGCATTTCATTATAGATGTCAAGAGTGTTTCAATGCAATAAGTGTCTCTAGCAATTTGTGTGTATTACGATGTTGGCCTTAATCTGGATATATGCAAAGTTTTGGTAAATTAACAAATATAGAATCTCTTTCTTAGGCAAGTATTTTGTAAAATACATGAAATGATAGTCTATGATTCCAAGATTATAAGGCTTAAAATTCTCATTGTATGTTAATAGTGAATCAGCAAAATTAAAGATACAATAAAAAAAATAATTGCTGTAGATATAAACATGTTCTTACTACTTGTAGTTTATCTCTGTCATAATATTATAAAAATGATTGGTATCATTGGATTATTTTATATTTAGTTATTATTTATTCACGGTCAACTTATTTCTTTAAGAGGAGGTTATAAATTAATTATAGAAGCATATTAAAGGAGGAATGGAACCTTCTGGTATGATAAACCCGTGTCTCTTTTAAAAAGGGGGGGTGTAGGATGTTTTGTTATTTTTTAGCATAAACTCTAAAACAAAGCATTACAGCATTTATTTAAATACCCGAAGACCTGATATTGCCATTACTTACGACATTTATATGTTATTTAACTTTTACAATTTTTTTTACACTCCACTATTGAATTTTTAAAATTTTTCTTAAAAAAAAATCAAGTTTGACTATAGTTATTTGCGTCAAATACTAATTTAAAGCGGTTTTTGGAGGAGAAGGTTGGAAATTTTAAAGTTGTGTGAAATATAATTTTTAACGATTTATTGTTTGTTGTCAATCTTTAATAACAATATTAATATTTACCATAGTTATGAAAATAATTCTTTAATGTTTATATTCACAACAGCTAATTGGGTGTTATTTAAATAGTTCATTCAGTTTACTTTTTAAAATTGTATTTGCAATCGTCCAATTCCTCTTTATAATATTTTTTTTTATATAAAACAGATACAAAGGGGATTATTAGATTGAACAAAAGTTGATTTACAACAGCAAACGACATCTTCGGGGAAAGGTATTTAATACATTAAACACCACTTCTGAAAATCACAACAAAAGGAATAAGAGACGAGTTGTGTTATTAATAAGGGTATGATTACCCTTGAATAAATTAAAAAATACAAGCTGTGCTGTCATTACAAAGATTCCCCAAGAGAATAAACGAAAAGTAAAAACTGTACTTTTACTGTTATGTGTGATAAGTCCCATGTGGAGCAACTTACAGCATAATAGATCTTACTTCTTTTGACGGGAAGGTAATTTAAGGAATTTATTAGCCTATATAAACCTCTAAATTTTAGAGATATTGGACAGGTTTTGATATATATATATACATATATATATATATATATATATATATATACAGTTATCATGGAATAATCAGTTATCCTTTTGATTAAAACAAAAACAAAGATGACATATCGTTGAGGATAAAATATTTCTTTCAAGTCACAATTTAATTAAAAATTGAAAGTTTTTTAAGATATTTGATATTAAAAAATTGCAATGTTCTCAAATTTTGAAACGGAGTTAAATACCAAAACATAATTTTTCAAAATGTCTTAATGATATTGTTTTTGAGTTTCAGTATACAAATCTATGTTGGATGATTGTGGAGCTTTACTTTTTTTATAAAACATTTATTCTCTTGCTTAAGTTCTAGTAAATCATTGGTTTTTATTTTAAAATCGAAATTATTGGATTAAACGTTTCACATAACGGTTTTCAAAACGATGCCACTTTTTAACCCTTATTTCATCATGTCTGTAAATCAATAAAAATATCACTTCATATCTGTCAGCTTTTATTTTGATAAATGATGAATATCCATTATCAGATTATTTCAAGTATATTAATTTTAATAGTTACACAATCACCTGTAACACAAATATTAAACTTACAGAAATAAACTACTGACAATTTCAGAAATTATTAGATATACAATTATAAATTATAATCATAAACTCTTTCATACAAATTATATATCATTTACATTTTCCGTTACAGTTCATTTTATTAGAATAATATTTTTAATTTATAAATATCATGAGAAATGATTATTCCAAACTGAATCATTACAATCATATAATTCCACTAAAAGATGAACATACAAAAATGAAGGACACTAGATGTTAAATATCTTTCTACTCCTGTCTTTGTCAACAGACCCTCTCTAACTTTTTGTCTTCAAAGGCAGGAGCCAAAATATATTGGGTTTTTTTTTCAAATTTATCTTTTTATTTTACAAATTCAAAATAAAATTGAATACATTTTATATAAAAATATAATACATAAATTATTATCGAAACATATTTCGTCGTAAGCTAATACTACTTCAAAAGATTTTAAGTTTTTTTTTTAAATGCAGTCCATCCATTCCAGATTTCATGAGACATATTTTAGCCTAAAATGATAACTACAAATAATTTTCATCCACACTGCTAAGCACAGGTCCCTTATAATACAAAATTATTGAAAAAATGGTCGTATATTATTTCTGTGTAAATGTAGATGGAATCATACACGAAATCTAACTAAACATTCATAACAATAAATAACTTTAACAACACTTTTTATCAAACGTTTATTTAAAATAGTGTATTTTATTTATAAGTGTTCCAGGACTCTTAACTTCTTATATTTCTGTTCGTCTTGAACTTGATAATAGCTAAGTCCAAGTCAAAGTCCAATTATAACTTTTTTCTATAATGTTCTTTTTACATAAATATTATATTCAAGTTATTAAAACTCGCCCTCGGATATGTAAACAAGTTTAAATATCCTATAATTTTTTTATATTTATAACTTTAAAAAATTTTACCCTACAGATTAAATATATTTATTCAATAAAGATTTTTGTAGGTCAAATACGGGAACAAAATAAATATGAAATACAAAATACCAAAAGTATGAAAAATTCTATATACCGTCACGAAAAAGTTATTTAATTCGTACAAATATGAAAATACAGTATAAAATAAATTTTATGAATATAGCAACAAGAGCTTCTCCTGTTTTAGAGATATTTGACTAAAACTTGTTATAACGTTTATTATATATTGTCTACTAAAATACGTAACTTTTACACGATATATAAAAAAATCGTTTGGATACAGATTCGATAACGCTATTGTATTTCGCTGTCGCTATACAAAACTCCTTGTACATATAATTGTTTAAGTATCAACTTCAAACTCGGCATAGTAATATGACATATTGTACTACAATAGTAAGTTGCAAGTTCCTAGTTCATATATTAAGAAAGAATATATTAATAATTATTAGTAATAATAACTTAAAGTATTATATTATAATTGACTATTGGATAGACAATTTACTTGTTGTTTAGTTCCAACATAATATACGTTTTAAGAATGGTATACAAAGTCATAACACAATTTTCCATAAAACATGTCTTTGAATACAAATAGTTCAATAGTAACTGAGTTGTAACTTGTTTTGATGTTATTCTTATAGGGAAAATGTATAAATGCGCCGAAAGCATTGACTACAGAGATTGTAAGACAAACCGAGTTTTTTTTTGCTCTATATACTGTAACACAAAGCACGACAGTGCTGTATTTAAAACTCCCTAAGGGATGATGTTGTTGTAATTTACCACTTCGGTATTGCTCAACCCCTGTAGCACTCCTTTTAATTTTTTATAACTAATAAATTTAATTGAATACAACACTTGATTGTTTCAAATTTTAACCTGCGAATGTTGAATTTGTAAATAAATTATTAATTTAGTTACTTCTCAATTTAGATATCGATTTTACGTATCACAAATTTGTAGAGACCATTTCTTTAATTAAGTTTAATTGGCCTTATAATATGCAGGTATATATGTAATCTTTTTTGGTGAAATGCTTGTCTTTAAACAAAAATATTCAACATACCCTCTAGGACAGCTATAAGGTTGATTAGGTAATGGACATAGAACTAAAGTGTTAAAAAGCTTCTTACATCATTTATTGTCACTTTCAGACAATTTTTAAACTTCCTCTCTTTGAAAAAAATATTATATTGTATATTAAAATTTATAAAAGCAATATACGAAGGACGATAAATGAGCATACATTTTATATCTGATCAAGTACTTAGTTTTGTAAAGCAACAAGTTGTATTATTATTAAATAAAAGCCTGTCTCTACATGAAATCAAAAACGTGACCTGCATTGGTTACATTGATTCCCCGAGAGGGTTAACAAAGTATTTACACAAAATCGTTGAATTTGTTTGTGATAAGTCTCTTGTGGAAACAACTTTCAGTAAAATATATCTTACTATGATTGACGTGAAGGGTGGTTATATTATTAGTTATTCATTGATCGATTATACGTAGGGCCTATTGCCTTGCAAAGTGTTATTTTATTGTTTAAAATCAAACATATTAAATCACTAATATAGTACATCAAATTTTATATTACAATGTTCTATAAGCAAATTGAGCCTGACTGAAAGTTGTATTGCAAAAATCTTATGTATACTATATCCTGATGGCAACTTTAACTTTCCAATGAAATATATGAAGATTAATTTACAAGTCCCATACTATCTTTAGCAATTGACCAAAATGATCAGACACAAAAGTATAATGACACACAAATAGAAATACATTGAGAGTTGTAAAATCTCTGAGAATGTAAAATTTCGTTTTATGTCACAGTCAATTCAGTTTCTTCATAACCCTGAATATGTCCCACAGGCCAACAGGTTTTATTACAAATATCCGAAAGAAACTTTAAGTTTTGACACCAAACCATTTTGCATTCAATGAACTTCATTATTCATCATCTTTATTACTTAGATTATTATAGTGATATTTAACTTCAAAGCATTATTTATACGATATTTTGCCTAAGACTTCCAGAATTAATTGCCTAATAAAGGAACTTTATTTTATGTTAGTAACTTCTCGCAATGATTGTTATTTCATCCTACACAATACGTTTATTTATTCCATATTATATTAGTTGTACTAATGAAATCACTAAGTTGTAGTTCTGTCTAGTGGAGGAAATTTAATCTTACATTAACTGTGTAGTCGTCTACAGCCCAAAGACCTGGACCGACTTTAGTATGAATTAGGCATATCGAGTCAACATTTTGTTTAAATCAAAATAGTTGGAATACTTCCATAAGATTATATTGTGGAACTGTGTGTGAACAAAATTGCTCCTATTAATATTTTAAAACGTAAAAACTTCATATTTTTCGAAACTGATTAATTATTTTAAGTATAATCAGATGTGTGAGTGTTATAGAAATGTGTTGAGTATTAGTTCACACGGCGTCTTCAACGGCGCAGAGTTTCAGGAGTTTTAAAATCAAAGAAACCCGTTTTGATTATTCTAAGAGGATTAATGTGAGAGATTTCTGTAGACCAGCATGATTGATTAAATTAACGCATAAAGTAAAACTCAAAATAGATCAATTTTAAAATTTACATTTATTTAGGAACAATATTAAACATGTATAATAGAATATCATAAACGCGGAATACAAATACATTATAATGAAAGTATATTTCGAGCACTTATTGGTACATTTTAAACCAAAATTAACCAGTAGACCGAAATGAAAAAAACTATACCACAAAAAGCTATATAACACATATTCGTATATTTTACCTTAAAATAAATGAACTTACGAAAAGTAAAATGAAAAGTAAAATTATCTCTTGTAGATAAAACTCTTTCTCTAACTTTGGGTTGTTAAGTGAAAATATTTCTTAAATGTTTCACCATTATTTTAAAGATCTTGAAACAAATGGCGAAAATACAAAGCCGTATTTCAGTTCCCGATTCATAGACTAAAGCTATTTAAACGCGGTATGCACTGCTCTGGCTTGAAGTTATATTAACTCCCACAATATTAAAAACAAGACATCCGTTCTTGAGAGAGGCTTGAAAAGTTTCCTAGCTTATCGGACAATTTAATCGGATAAAGAGAACTTGGAGATGTACAAATATTTGTTTGTGTTATTTATTGGTTTGCTATGTTTGTATATTTATTTTGTTCAGTGTGTATAATTGTGACAATAGAAATATGCAGTGCAATAATAATATAGTTCTAAAGATACATATTGTTTCTAATACAGATTTATACTTTTAAAAAACAATTAAATATAAACTTCTAAAACTTCAATGCTATATTTACATAATAAATTCATTACAATTTGAATAGTAGTAACTAGTTTTACAAAAATAAAAGTAATTAAACACGAGGTGAGTTGAGAAAGTACGTATGATTCCCAAATGTGGCTAAGGTACTAAAGTGTTTTCGTAAACTTGGAGCGCATGATTGCTAAGTTCCTTCCTAAAATAGCTGACTGCAGTACACACACCATTACGTGTTACTATCCAAGAAATGTGTAACCAGCAGATATTTATATCCAGATTAGTGATGATCAGTTGATGTGTATTTGTGATGAAATAGTGAGGAAATGAGGTAAACATAGAGCGTGAGTGTGTGCTTGATGAGAAACGAACCGTGCAAAAATCTGTTAATGATAATTTGGTAAACGAAAAATTTCGTGGGTGCAGACGGTTTCCTATTTTGACGATTTCTTGTGAATTTCTACAAATTTCAAGAACTTTCGTGTACGAAACTCCTTAACATCGTTTAAATTATCGAAAGAATCATTTTAATGATGTATCATTATTGGTGACGGAACGTAGGTGTTTCTCATTACGGCGGAGTAAGTAGTCGTACAGATTCTACACAGAAGAGTACATAGGCTATTTCGGGACAGTTTGGGAGTTTTGCTTGTAGAGCTCTTGCCAAGGTCTACAACTATCAATGCGACACCTTAAAGAAATTTCGTCGTGAAAGCGAAACTGTAGGCAAGGTATGCTTAGTCGCGGTGTAATGTGGCTTCACGTTAATGTTCGGACACACACTGCTGCTAAAACACACCAAGAAATCATAATTGCATTTGTTGAAAACAAGTGATTATCCCCTATAAAACCTTCCGCCATATGGCTTTTATTTCTGTTTTGATTAAAAACCCTACAAAATGTATACATTAAAATTTTTAATATTATATTATTATTGTTATTATTAAGGTAAAAAATATTACAGTTATCATTGCCCTAAATAAATAGAGCATACAATTATAATCTCTAAACAGGGTCTAAAGAGAACAAGAACTGGTCAAGAAGCACTTTATAGAAAT
The DNA here is from genome assembly GCA_963513935.1 of Aphrophora alni. Taxonomy (NCBI): domain Eukaryota; kingdom Metazoa; phylum Arthropoda; class Insecta; order Hemiptera; family Aphrophoridae; genus Aphrophora; species Aphrophora alni. The sequence continues at coordinate 64,402,669 of OY740767.1, read as the reverse complement.
CATCGAACCCAAGACAATAAATATAAAGAAGCGTGTAGATCCACCTTGAAACATAAGGATGGCTACACTTGTAGTTAATGTGAGTGAGATCCTGAGGACTTGTACAATACTAAATATGCTTCTTCATTAAACCATAATAATTATGTTTGGTAAAAATATATGTACGATTGTAATTAAAATACGTACGTCTTAAAATAACTCTAGACGAATGTAGAGAAAATGTGTCTTTACTCTTAAAATTTGTATTACTTTAAATATTTGCATATCTGAAGTTTATGAGAAATTCAGAAGTGTAAAATTCTTCAAAGAAAAATGTGGTCATGATTACGATGTTAGAAGATTTACAATTTTTGTACACTCTTAAGGCGTTCTACCATTTAATAGTGTTCACGACATGCCAGTTTTTATTACAGACAACCCTAGGGATGTTTTAACCCCATTTTATCAAAATCATCTTCCTTCCTATCTCTTGTACTCCCTTCACGTTTGTTTTTATTTACATAAAGTGTGATGATATATAAATGCAATTCCAATGCATGTAGTGAATCTGAATTTTGTAGATAAAACTTGTTTATTCTAAACCAAATAAACTATTGATTTGAAATATTATAGTATGTACAGTTATATAGTCTACTTATTATTATGTTTCTCTATTACATATTAAGGTCATGCATAAAACACTTAATACTTTTAGAGCAGATTGATATTTGATCTTCATGAAAATACATTGATGGAATTTAAACGTTCAATTAGATAATTTATAACTCACTTTAATATACCATAAAAGAAAGTAAGACATCAATAAATCTGTAAAATTGTTTATGATGCTTCAAAGGAAATGTATATGTATGCACGCGCACTTATATGTGTGTGTGTGTGTGTGTGTGTGTGTGTGTGTGTGTTTTAAAATTAAAATTAACTTAAACACAGTTGGAACTATAGTAGTTATAGTTGATAATTGAAGCTCAACTCACTTGTATCACTTAATATGTCAACATTGTCGTTGAAACGGGTTTTATATAACAAATCTATTTGTGAGAAACTGTGTTCCAGCTTTATTTTAGTTCCATATTTTTATCAATATTTTTCTGTTAAATATATTTATATATTAGTAGATCAAAGCAAACAAAAACTTGAATAGGTGAAACCAGCTTACCGATTGGTTTCTAAAAACGTACTTGGATTTATAAAACACGAATAATGTTTTTTTTAAATAAAAGAGTCAAGTGTGTGTTAAAACCACATGACTAGGGTCCGTAAACATATAGGGACGATTATTTTGATAAAGTTTAAGTTTTTTAGCACCAACACAATTATTTATTCGTCAAATAAACTTGGATATTTCAAATCAGCATAACTTTCAGTTTTATTTATACCCCACACATAATGATTCCAAAAATAAAACTTTTCAAAGATATGATGTTTTCAACCCAAGGACATTTTTTGTTATCGCTATATTTTTCCTATATTTGGAACAATATAGAGAATATGAATGCAAACTTTAAAATTAATAGGATTTATCGTCTTGTCTGTGTAGGCTGGTTGCGACTTACAGACAGGCAAACATGCACGTGATATTATAAACATCCTTGGTTTTATTTACGGAGAATAATAAAGAGAAATTGATGAAATTGCAGTCCATCTTTAATGGTCATTTAATTGATTGTTTCACATATCACAAAAACTGCTTTTAAAATGAACACGCTACGCATTTCTCATTGTATCGTTAAATTAAGTCGTATTTACCATACAAATAAAAAAATATATAAATTATGATTATTCAGTGCATTGTAATTCCCTTTATTTTTTTTCTTCTTTTTTAAAAATTTGTAGATCACGCAGTGTTCAAGTTAGAGGGGAGGGGGATATGATATCTGTCACTTTAAATTTAACATAGTACCAAGATATTACTTGTTATTCGTAATCAGAATAACTTCTAGTTTGATTAAATACTCAATACATAATATTTCAATCACAACGAATTTTTAACTCAATAATTGCAAACTTCCACAAGCCTATTTTTTTGTTACAGCTGTACGCTAATTTTAAATAGCTCATAATATTCAAACCATAAAGAGTAACATGCTGTATGTAAGCACAAGTATTACATTCTTCACTTTTGCCATAAACTCCTTTAGAGCATAGATATTATTAGCATGAAATCGAATTCTCATTGTCACCGGTTAAAGTTTATTTTAAATATTTGTCAAATAATATTTTATTGTATTTTCTTGCTATTTCACATAATGGTTTCAGTCAATATTCTTCACCTTACTTTTTTTTTTTTTATTATTAGTTTTTATAAGTCATTTTCACAAATAAATTTCAGGATCTAAATAATGCTAATTTTAAGTAGCTCATAAAACTCAAGCCATAAAGAGTAACATGCTGTATGTAAGCACAAGTAGGCTATTAAATGTAAAGTGACGTATATCTTGAAATAAAGCCTACTTGCTTTACTAGTGCCGTAAACTCCTTTTGAGAATAGATATTATTAGCATGAAATCGAGTTCTCAATGTCAACGGTTAAACTTTATTTTAAATTCATGTCAAATATTCTTTTATCGTTATTTTCTTGCTAGTTTCAGTCGTTATTCTTCACCTTAATTATTATTATTATTTTTTTTTATGGGACAGAAATCTGTTTTACCAATTTTGTTACTTGTCTTAACAGCACCACAATGGATTTTATATATATATATATATATATATATATATATATATATATATATATATATATATATATCTTGGTTTATAACCGATAACTCCCGATACGGCATGTCTGGATTGATGTATATCCTACCGATAAGTTTTGTTTGTGATACTAGTGGCTTTTTGTAATAAACATTTGATTAAAATGTTACAGCCGATTTTGATATAATCAGAATTTTTAGTTTTGGTCTTAAGGCAGCTACGCTAAATTTTATGGATTATAAAAAAATTTACGATAAGTAGCGAGATGTTATAATATGCCCATATACCAAAATTAATTATAATCAGTTCACTTTTAAAGGTTATCATTTACAAAATTTAACAAAATAGTTATAATAATATTTCAAGTCGACAAAAAATTATCGTTATATAAGAAGAAAAACGGTGAGCTAAAATATACCCACGTACAAAATTTATAAAACCCGTTCAAGCTCTCTTTTTCTTCTAGAGTAGGCCTATTACACACACGACAAAGGAGACAGAAACACAGGCATTATTCCATAAACTACTTTTTGGAAACTCAGAAACCACGTAACGGATATATCTCAGATAATTTTGACATAGATTTTTGGAACCACTTCATAATATTCTTTGTAACACTGTTAAAAAGCAAAAATAAAAAAATAATTATGTCGCAAACTCATATTTAAACATTTATATGTTAAATTGAAAAAAATAAAATAGGCCTAAGTATATAAAAAAAAAATGTATAGGCCCACATTTTATGGTTTATAATCACTATTAAAATATAAACATTGCTTTTGGTGGCTCATCGCAATGTTTCATTGGTTGCGTGTTTATTTCTAATAACTTATTTTATACAATACAATTACCAGAAAATAAGATTTTCGAAAACTATACTTTCATTGCTTTGAGTTGTGTTGTTTGTTTTATATATATATATATATATATATATATATATATATATACTGTATATACATATATATTATATTTTGTAATATAATTATTAAGACATAATATAAAGACTGCCTATTGGAACAGCAGTATTGATTTAGACATGTATTTTAATGACACTTCCTCGTTCGTCAGTCCCCTAAATAATTGTTAATCTAGATAACAAATGTTGCTACGACACTGAGTTCTTAAAACGACGGTCAAGTTTTCATTAAACTACATTATACTCTGATCATTATTGTCGAAGGCGGTTGGAGAAAGGCACTACCTGCCCCGCACCCTCTCACACGCACGCACACTCAAGGGGCAAGATACAGTGACAGCCCCCTCTCCCCACTCACACACACAAACGCAGGGTCATAATCCCCTGCGCTTGTGTGTGTGAGTGGGCTGTCCCAAGTCCGACCGCCTTTGTAAAATGAACAGAGTAGGCCTATAACTAACTATAAAACTTGTTCCGTTCAAAGTAGAAGAATCAGATTTTTTTTTTTTTTTTTTTTTTTGTGCACTCAAGTATCCGTTTGTAGACCATTGAAGTTAATTTACTTAAGCTTTGGTTTTATTTTCTAGTAATCCAATAGGCCTAAGTATATAAAAAAACAAACAATGAAAGTAAAAAAAGTAATGAAAGTAAAGAAAGTTTTTTATTTCCATATGGTTCGAAATATAGAAATATACTGTATATAATTCTAACATTAAGCTGGCTACGTTACTCACCCTAAATGCAACGGCTGAAAAAAAAGAAGATGAAATTGAGGCCTATTGCACGTGTTATGTGAAACAAAATAATCTGCCGTCAGCCTAACGAAATCAACGTTTATAATATATAACGAGGTCTTTAAAAAGGTAATAAACAATATATACTGTACATTTTTAAATTTGGGTTTTTACAGGTTTTATTTAAGTTTCTTATAAGAAACAAATGCCACATATTTGTACAATGTTAAAATAAATAAGACAAAATATTAATTGTAGTTTATTTTATGAAATTCGCAGATAATAAATGTCCTATTTTTAATTTTAAAGTAACAAGGCATAAGTAAACTTCAATCATCAAATGAAATAAAACCCAATTGTCTGTAATAAACACTGCATCCGAAACAAATAGCAGAAATTAGTGTTTTTGCTTTCATAACTTTGAGTTGCGTAGAGTGTTTAATAGATAACTTATGTTCTTTAATTAATGCAATACAGAAAAACATGTGTTATAAAATATAAATTATTTGTAGTAAATTGTTTCCTTCCATTTTGTGTATAACGTTACATAGCTATAAAAACTATGGCAATAAAAACTCTATGTATTATTCATATAATATACGAATCGAGACACAGCCTTTTATATAGTAGTGAAGATAATTTGTCATTTCAAATCAGCTGTTTTTATTAGTTGTTTTAGTCAACACTTTTCCTTGTAAAATATATCGGTAAGTGTTCCTATTTGAAAGTTTACTTTTAAATATTTGGACATTGCTTAGAACATTCTTTTATATTTAGAGGAATATAAAATAATTAAAAGTTAAAATTTAATTTATATACAAATATATATACCTCCGCCTAAGTTGGATTGTGAACATAAGTTAACCTACAATATGAAAACATCTATTGTTCAAATGATAATTATATATACACTGTTATTATTGTTAATTATGAATGTTATACAATCAAGAGAACCTGATGGAACATTACAATGTTATCAATGCCAAACAGCTGGAGATAAAACTAGTACATGTGCTCTTAATAACTGGAAGCATAATAGCTATGCAGAAAAACGCATAATGATAATGTCGTGTACTAGAAGAAAGTCTTCGTTTTGTACTATAATAACCGCTGACGGTGGAGATTCTACAACTAGAGGATGTGCTGGTCCTAGATACGCTAATGGTAAAGAAGCTCACGTTGGTTGTACAAATATGGGAGACGATAAAAGGTTATGTTTGTGCGACACAAATCTCTGCAACAAAGCAGTAAAGCCCGTGTCTCAGTTAATTCAAATTTTAATAATTGTTTTCTTTATTGTGTTCAATATAATTTAAGTATATTCAAGTACTGCTAGAATAAAGCATATAATATATAATTAATATATATTAATTCCGTACGAAAATATCATTAATGTCTACAAGATTTAAAAAAATTAACCTAACTCATCATAACCTGTTCTTTTTTTTTTAAATCGCTGAGGAAATTACGTCCCAACAGGGATTACTTTTTGTACCAAAAATTAATGTGTAAAACATATTGGAAATAAAATGTGTATTAACATTGCACGAACTTTCCCATAAATACATGAAAAAAATTATGGGTAGTTATTAAACAATAGTCTTCTTTTTTTTTAATTATGGCCTACATAACTCTTTTAGTGTAGTTTAACGATTGCATATACTAATACAAAATCGACTAAAGAATTTTGTAACCTATTATGCTAACTTATCTAATGCATACCGTGTATTTTACATTGGAGAATTCACTTTACTTAAGTAAACCAACCTTAACAGGAAAATCGGAATTATTAACAAAATAGACCCATATAGTTTTTTTGTGGTTATGAAATTCATCACAATCGCAGTTTAAAATGGCAAAAGAAATCAACTCTACATCTCACTTTTTGTGTGGTATTTAGGAAAAATAAATCAAACTGTAAACATTCCGCGAGACGATCACCTCCACACTAAACTGGAAATTGTTGATGATTCCAAACTTCCCATTCTTGAGGTATTCACTTCCACACTCACTCTATTTTCACTTAACCCAACATCACATGAAACTTTAATATTTTGAGTCAATCGGAACTTTGTCAACTAGAGTCAACCAACAGGCACCGTGTGAATACCCAACTTAAATGTTGTTGAAGAAGCCTCTGTCTTATACTGTAGGTTATAACCTAAAATATAAGCGTAAAACCAGAATTCTGTGCCATAATAATACAAATTTATAAACATTTTTACTTGTTGGATTGTAAAATATTAGCTTGAAATTATCAATCTCAAAACCAAAGAATACTGTACCTATATTTCGAACCATACATTTTGGAGTGTGAACTATAACTGTTTTATACTGATAATTAATTGTATTAGTGTTGTTTAAGCTATTTGGTAAACCGCTTCCTTGCAGTGTTTTGGTTATTTCAAAACTAGATTTATACTCTTAATTTACTGATAAAAACACAAAAGTTGTGTGAAGATCAACAATTTTTTTGGTAATGTTGTACAAGATTGAGTTATTTTCTTACATACAAAACTAATGGTTGAAGCAATGTGACAAACAGATGTGCCAAATTAAATAAATTACACCAGCGAGTAAATTGGTAGAAACTAAATTCACCTGACGCTTTGACGAAATAGCTTTCATCAAGTTCCATATTTATATTCAACTTTCAAAAACGATATCGATGCTTCGTTTTCATTTTTGAACGATTATTATAAAATATACATTTTCGGGGAAGTAGCAATTAATATGTTTTTTTAGGTAAACTAAAGCCTTTAATAAAATGTTAATAAAAATCTTTAGAGCCAATATTGAGACAACTTTAATGTTGTTTTCATTTTGCTTTTAAGTTCACGACCATATTTTATGAAATAAAAAAGTATATAAATAATATAAATAAATTATTACACAAATAAAGAAAAATAAAGAAATGGACATCGGGCCCCAAAGGCTAGTCAAGGGACTTCTCTTTCGAAGACTGCATCTGGGGCTGCGCCCCGGTGCCCACTTCTCCACCCAACGATACCGTTGGCATGTATGCGAGTATAAATAAGGGTGGGGGAATGGTCAGCGGGAGCAGTCTGACATGAGCGATGAGAGAAAGTTAGTCTCCAACAACAATAAAAAGTTGTTGGGGTGTACTACCCGTCTGTTCCCAGTCAAGACTTCCAGGATGATTTTCCTGTCCCTCCTTTATAGCGAGTAGCCTCCGGTACAAAATTCTGGGAAGTGGAGGAAGCACCCGGGGCTCAGTCCAGATCCACAAGCAGTCCATCAACCCGGGAAGCCCCTTTAAGCGCTGTACCAACTTTTAATTTACATTTTTATTTATTTTTTTATTTTTTTTACCTTCGGTGCCATACAGCCTATACCTATGAAAATTTAATACAATTAGTGCAAAGTGTGAAAAAAGTGAAACTTGACATGTGGTAAACATAATCATTTTGGTTATTTCAATATTCTGTTCGTATGTGTATTCTAAATGGAATAAAACTATAAACTAAATCTTTATCTTAGGAATATTTCATTACCTAACTCTATACTAAGCTAACATTATTAATTTATCCTACGCAAGCATTTTCTTAAAAATAAATAAACCTTCAGATATATCCTAAACAAATCTTACAAAATTTGATAACAATCCTTTTGGTCGACATACAGACAAGATTCCCATTCTTTGACCTATTTACGAATAGTTCATGAATAACTCAACAGCAATTTTCTTGATCTATAACAAAGCCATCTCTAATGGCCTACTACTTTCTTAGACCTAGTTGATGCTACCGATATTGAACTAAACAGGAAATCTGATCCATATGAGATATCTGAGAGCAAGTATAAAGAATTAGGTCAAAATTTTCAATTAAAGTTTAAACCAAGATCATTCTAAAAAAGAATTCATATTTTCATTACTTACTTAATGTCACCAGTCCGTCCTTCGAGTTTATAACAAGCATTTTTTTTTTAATTACTAGAAAGATTTTAATTTATAAGCCTATATGTTATAGTGATAGGCCTACATTATATTTATTATTCTTTACATTTCTATTGACTAGGTTTGAGAAATTACATTCATTTACATTGCAGTTATGTATACAAGTCAACTTTATTAGTTACTATTGATCAGAGCTAAAATAAATCTTTATAAGATTACAAAATAAATCAATTACCTAATATCATGTGGTTTTCCTATAGTTCAAGTTCTGTGTAACAACTGGTGTATATATTACAACCAAGGTCTACATATAAATTACAAAATAATCATAATCATTTTTTCATAAAATTAGTATTTTTCAAAATTGTTAGTTTATGACAATGTTCTAATTAATTATTATATATCCAGTATTCCAATTTACGTACTACAATTAATTCCCGTGTTTTATTAAGTCTGATATAGAATAAACAATGAATTTGTGATAATTTTATTCCATAAACCCAGTTATTAGAATATTTATAAAAACCATGTCGAATGTTAAGAACCTACAAACAACAGGAAAATCTATTGTATCAATACTTTTGTGTCAGTAATTTACTAGTACTTTATGCAAAGTAGGCCCTATGTATTTTCTTATGCAAATGTATAAGAAGTGGTTTCTAACCTTAAAATAATCATCAAGGATTGGTGCGGGAACGATAACACGTAAATTATTTACCTCAGTTTTTACTGCGATAATTTTAAACCAAAGATTATACATAGATATGTAATATAATTGTATTTAATTTTATTTTTATTTCTTCTTAATATTCCTTTTCCTTAACCAGATAAGTAATACAGTTTGCTATACATGGCACTGATAAAAGGTATAACAATGAAAAAAGTACTATTATGTTTGTCACAAGTATATGAAAATAGTTTTTAAATAAATAGTTTGTTCATAAATCTAATTTTAGTAGTTATATTAATAATAATAACAAATATAGTTCATTGTTCCATAATTTAAGGTATCACATAGTGTTGAATTACTTTCAGTTTAGTGTGTTTTTTACTCGAGAATTACCTTGTAGTTTTTTAATAGTACCTTTAAAACTTCTAATTCCATGTTATTTGCGTAACCGATTCTTACGTATAAAACAAAGAGTATTTTACTCATATATGGAACGTTCATCTCATTCTGAATGTTCTGAAGTGATATAATTTTGGTCACGACCACTATACACTAAATAGGGGATACTTTTAATAAATTAGAGATATTCTAATATTGAGTATAGATCATAAGTCTCCATTAAGTTGTTTGGAGATTGCTTGTTTATTAAAGGGTAAATACGGAAATAGGCGTCAGTCAGATTATGGTATAATAAGATTGATATTGTGAAAATCGATAGTTAGGCTTCAAGTTCTGAGTGGACTTTTCGAACAAGCCAATTAAGTGTACGTTTAACATATCTAATATACGTCTATGTTGCCACTTTCTAATATCTTGTTTTTCTTTTATGAGTTGTATATAATGATTTTTTTAAATTTTGTTGTTATTTTAGATAGTGTTTTGTGTTTTAGGCTTTAGGGATGCTCTGTTTACAGCTGTGCTTATTGACATTGTAAAATGTGTAATATAATAATTATCAATATCTTTATTACATACAAGAATAGGCTGTTAAATGAGAGAATCTAATTTAATCTTGAAAGTTGCATAGTTAACTTTACCATAATTTATATTCGGCTCGGCTTGACTTATTTCTGTTTTATTGTAGAACGTAGTAATTACTGGAACATGGTCTGAATACATTTCTTGAACAACATTTACAAATAGAGGATGGTTAAATTGGTTCTATAACAAATATATCAAGAATATAAGGTTGATGTGTAGGATAGATGTTGGTTGATCAGGAGTTGAAATATTACTGTTCAGTGTTGTAATGAAATCACGAAGTTTTTTGCTTTTTGGATTGGTTACCCTTCGGGACCAATTAGTACTTTTGCCATTACAACACCAAAAATAAGTGTAGTTTGGGAATTATAAAAATAAAATAAAGATCATGTTGTTGAACTCTTATATTTTTAATTTCTTTCTTTTTTTTCGTAGGGTGAAACAAACATAAATTATAATATTTAAATGATTTCGTAGATTAGACTTATAGCAACTGTTTTTAGGCTCTGCAATAAGGTAGCAGCTGATTTTTTTTTTTTTCAAAATTCGTCTTAACCCTAGATTACTACTCTTAGTTCATTGTTACTTGATCACTATTCATTCGTAAATTTTACTACTTTCTGTTTTTATTTTTATTATTATTTTTTAAACGTTACTTTAGTGTTGACTATTTTTTATATTAAATCCTTTATTGTTTTTAAGTGTTTTTAAAAATATTTAACAATAAACTCCTACATATTTTAACTGAAAAAAAAATGTCTTTTACCACCACTACAAGTACGTTTTAAAAAATAATTAATCTGGGAAAAAAATCGAAAAAAATATAAATATTATTTTATTGAAAAAATTAATCGGATATTCATAAAATACATCATTTATAAGTGTTTAATTTATATAAAAAGAGAAAAATGATTTACAATAAGTTCATTAGGTAGAATGCCAAAAATGCCAAAATTAGAGCCCTGTCTTCACTGAGAATCACATTCCTTGCAGTGATTAATATACACTTAGTAGCTAAATCAAACACTTTGAATTCTAAAATCACTATTTACACAATAAACTATTTACAACACTAAAAACTAACTATATAAAAACAATAATTTACAAAAAAAAAAAATTCAAACACTTAATAGTTAAAACTTTTGCAAACACTATTCTTTCGTAAAATCAATGACTACATAAATACTATAAGACACGACATAGGATAGGGAAATAGTCTACGCTTTACGGGTGCTGTTCGTCACAAGTTTGACACACAGCTATCAGAAAGCGCTAGCAGCAGGTGCTTGACTGTACGCATCCCACTTGGTTGAGACTGTACAACTGTTGACCTCTCTCTCACAAACCTTCTCACTTACTTCCGTCAGCATAGTCAGTGTTGTCAGTTCGTGCGCTGAGATAAGCGATTCTCGACCTTCCCTCGCATCTCTGGTCCCATATGTGGCATCAGTGCGTTTTCTCTTACCCGCCTGAAACATTGTTTGACCGTAGAGCCACCTAGCGCCAGTCACATCAACTTCAGATTCTCTAGCAGAGCGACCTAACGGGTATTGGACAACTCAAGAATAAGCGTAGAATATTTAACATGGCCATGTCGTGCCTTTAGTATTTATGTAGTCATTGGTAAAATATACGACACGAGCTTGAGTACGGTAGTAACGGTTCAACTTTGAGCTTAGCCGAAGAGACAGTGGCCTCTATTCACAATGGCAGGAAGGTAAACAAAAAGACAGAGCGTGTCCGTCTTTTGTCTACGAGTTCTCTGAATTTTACAAAGGGCGGGTTGTAATTTTTACGAATAATGAGTAGTGTTCTAGGGTTAATACAAACAGCTAATAGCGTACACTACTGCTCTGTCAGTGCTGTAAGTGTGATAACCAGGTAATGAGTTTCTGTGGTCCAACCTACATCTATGTTGTGACGATCTAAGAACTCAATTAGTATTTATCAGTTTTCGTTAAGACCAATAGCATTCCAATTTCATATTCCTCAATTATGAAAGAAGACTAGAATGCTATTTGACTTTTCCAAGAAAAACCTACGAGATAATAGAGGCAAACAAAGATTTCATTTTCCCATAAATATGTATTGATAGCATCTTCAGCAAAATCAATCATTGTTTGGACTATTCCTGATATTTCTTGAGTTTATGATGTTTCATGTGAAAATCCACTCTTAAAATGCTTGAGTATAAGATTTGTTGTTATTATTAAATTTATTAGTGGTTGTTAGTGGGTTGGCTACTTAGAAACATTCAGAGGTGGAAATGATGTTCTGGAGAGAAAATTCAGTGTTGTTGGTTTAGGTATAGAGATTTGACTTTAAAGTTGAGCTTCAATTACAAGATTCAACTTTTTCCTTAAAATATTATTAATACTAAACGTACAACTTTTATAGTTGGCTGCATGACTTTCACCACAGCTTACACATTTTTGCTTGGGTAGTCATACTCGTACCAGGATTTGTGTCGTAGCTTTGTTAAGCTTTGTGAAGTAGTTCTTCATACACAGTTTATTGAATATTTTAATTTATAATTACGAAGTTTCATAATTTAAAAAAAAAAAAACGATTGGATGGCTTAAGAATGACATTAATGTGTTCGTTTGTAATTCATCAAATATGGCGTCAGTTGTGCTTCCCGATATCGTGGTGGGTGGTGCCAACGCTATCATTATTCATTTTCAAATTAAATTCACGTACTGAAAATCAATCAAAGCTAAATTTACATTAAAATCACCACTCAAAAAGATAGACACTCGAGAGGGGTTTTTATCAACAAATTCTATCAAAGACATTATTACAGTACAAGATTTTTAAATTGGTAAATGATATACATCATTGTAGACATAGCTAGATAATGATATATATATATATATATATATATATATATATATATATATATATTTACGTCCATGCCATTCCTACCGCTTTTCACTCACGCGCACGACATTTCTGCCGTCCCAAGACCTTTCTGCCAGGCGGCAGAAATGTCGTGTTCATAAATGAATGATGCGTGAACATAACAATTTTTTTTAGTTTTTTTTTTTTAGAATGGTAATATTTTTTAAGCTATAATAATCTTTAATTATAATAATGTTACACATTAAATAGCAATTTTCCATTTATTTTTTCATTTTCTATAAACGCTTGTAAAAATATGAAATGTCAGGGATAAATCTGAGAAAGTCAATTCTTAAATAAAGCAATAAAACTTGTTCTTTATTATTAAAAAAAAACTTAAAATTGACGTTAAAATTTCATTAGTATTTTGTTATGATTTAGTTGTATATCATTATTTAAAGAATTTTTCAAAATAAAGTTAATAAATCAACTTAAATATAGAAAATGTAAGTAATATTTATCTTATAATGAATGATTTATAAATTTAATCTTCAAAACACATTTAATTTTGGTTTCTTCCTTATAAAAAGTAATGAGTTTAGTTATAAAATTGAGCAGGAATATAGGCCTACTAATAATTATTTGTTCTACATTTATTTTAAGACTTTTAAATAGATTCAATGTAAAAATTGATATTCGCATCAAAATATTAATTAACAGAATAGTTACTAATTTTTTTTAAAACTACAATCAAACAATTATAATAACCTTTATAAAATTCTAAATTATTCAAGCTTTTTAGTGAAAAAAAAGTTATTTTTTGGCACATTATTTTCCGAGATTAAGTTAAAAATAAAACTTTGGTTATGGCATCTCTTTTTCAAATTCTAATCTCATGGGGACCTGATTATATTACTACAGCTATCAAATTGTTCATTTTCAATTTGCATTTAATTATTTTCACGTTTAGTGTTAAGGAAAATAGATTTATATATATTGTGTAGTATTATTTGTTATGGTAAACTATGTTATTGTTGTAGACTAGTTTCATAACCTCAATAATAAAACATAAATCTCATTTTCAGAAAGCATACTGTAAATGTATATTATATAAACTATGCAAGTATTGAATAAATAATTTTTAATTATGAACAAAAAAGTAAAATTTTAATTAACCTACTATTATGATATTTTTGAAAGAGTATTTACGATTAATTAAATTCTTTATTACTTCGGCTATTATTTTTACAGAGAATTTTGTAGGACTCTCCAATTATAAATAAATACGCTGGATAGTTAGTACTTAGTGTAAACTTTTTTTTTAAATTAAAGATGCATAGCCTACTATTTGAAAGTACAGTATACCTATTTTTAATTATTTTTTCTCAAATGTCCCTGAAATTATGAATTTTGTTTCAAACACAGATTTTGCCAAAAAATCATTTTCACAGCTTTTGCTTAATTAAATGATTTCATTATAATATTTTCCGAAAGTTTTTTAAATTTCTATAATAAAAGGTAAGACAACTTAATGTTTTAAAAAAAAATTTTTGATGACAAAATCTAAGATTTTAAATTGAGTTTATCTTTTATAGCCTATTTGTTTTTATCCATCTAAATAAATATAAATATATAAATATAAATGTTTCATATAACTTGAAAGTTACGATACTTTAAGGAATAGCTGACTAGAGCGTTTTAAAACATTTTGGATTTTTTTATAAAACTATTTCTATATGTTTTTAAAATTAAATCGCATCCACGGGAATTTTTTATATAAAATACCACAAAAATTATCATTTATTTGGATACAAACTGACTAAATTACCCTTTTGGCAGAAAAAAACTATCTTTTTAAAAAGATTTTAAAAGTCATAATTTCATGGTGGTTTGAAATAAAATGTGTTTTACTCCAATTGTTTACAATTATTGATAAGTACCAGCCATCCTGTAAATCATCAAAGGTTAAATTATATTTAATAAATAAATAATAATTTATAACTCACCTTCTGTGACTTAACTTTACAAACAATATGTAGTCCTATTGAAAATTCCTATACAGGTTTATTACAGGTAGAACTGAGTTTGGATATACTTTCAAACATTATATTTAAAAAAAATATATTAGTACCTTAAAATAAAAAAATTAAGACGTTTATTTTCATCAAGACTTCATTTTAATACCTTATAAGATAATATGCTCACAAATTTGATTGAACCGTTAATATTTTTAAATGACATTGAAAAAAAAATCTATTTATTAATCATGCACGGATATTTTTAGAATTTTTTACTTAATTAACATGTAATAGATATATAGTCCTACAAAAAAAATGTGAGCACTCTAGTTTGAAGGTGAATTGAAAAATAACCAAATGACCTAGCTTTATTTTGTGTCGGTAGTTATAATTTTTGAAGTTATGGCTCATAATTATTAAAAGAGGAAGAGCGTAAATAATGCATATTTTAGATATATTTCAAACATCTTAATGAAATTTTAATAAATTTGATTTTTATATTATGGTGTACAAGTTTGAGCTTGTGTTATAAGGGCGTACCCAGGATCAAAACTAGAGGGGGGCAAGCCGGTCATTCAATATAAAATTGATTATTAAAATAGTTATTTCAAGAATTGTATTAAATTCCAGCAACAAAATGTATAATAAAGATTTATTTTTGCTTCCAGGGGGGGGGCAGCTGCCCCCCCTGCCCCTCGCTGGGTACGCCCATGTTGTGTTATCCTTTCAAGGAAAATATATGTTTATTTGTTGAAACAACATTTTCTCCGGAGTGGAATGTTGTAAGATTACTTGTTTGGTCCTGTAGTGATTACAAGGCATGAAGATTAATCAGATTTAAATATGAGGATAATATAAAAGAAACCACTGGTTTGATTCATTGATATTTGTATCAGTTAAGTAAGGCTGCGCACAGCAACAAACGGTGTGCGAAAAGTTAAGAAACGAAGTAAGTATTTAAAATTAAATATTACATGCTGGTATTATTTATTGTTGGATGTAGACATTTGTTGTTAGGTATGGTTATAGAACTAGGCTGTTTATAGAGATTTAAATCACACCAATGTATTTCGGATATGGACTTTGTTTAAAACTTACCATATGACTAAAGAGTAGGTACGGTGGATATTATAACTTCAGATATATTACTATAGTAGTTTATTTTATGTTTAGATAAATTATTATTGTAAGTTTATTTATTTTTTTATGGGTGAGGTATTAGACCTACCAATAAGTAACTATACAATCGACTTATGATAATTAAATATGGATTTTAATCTATTAATGAAATTATTTTTATGAACTCCATCTGATTGTTCCAATGATTGCTTCCATCTACATCTTTTGTTAGCTAGTTTTGATAGTAGGCCCCTACCATTAAAATGTACAATTCAGTTAAAATTATTACATATCCCTTTGAAGTTTACATTATTATTTTGTTCCTTACTTTTCTATGATACATTTTCACCTTTCCATACATACCTCTTTCCACGTCTAGCACACAGTTTCTCTTTCTCATATTTCAGTAAACAATCTAAGAATTTTGTAAGTTATAATAAAATGATAATAAAACACATTTATTTTTATTTTTTAATATCCACTTTTAAAAAAAATTGTGTTTTATTATCTTTAAACACGGAATTCCACTAAGAACCATCGGTCTCAACAGCAATGAAAAAAAAAAATATAATAATAATAAAATGCATTCTCTCTCTCTCTCTTTTCTTACCCCTCCCCACTACTTCCCATCTACTGTCAGTTTTTTTATAGGCTTACTCACTTTTCTATCACTCACTCATATACTACCAGTGTTCTATTCTAATATTTTGCATTCCAAATCTTAATTCAAGATGCCTTATGTGAAAATCAATGCACTGTCACAGGTCAGAGGCGTCGGTGTGAGCTGATGGGCTAAGTGAACGCAATGAATTAAAAGATTTGATCACTTAGTTAAATAACATTGTGATATAAATTATTTCAGCAATATCATCTTCATAAAACTTCTAATATGTATTGGTTGTAAAGTACTTTTTATTTATTACAATTTAAAAAAAAATTTAAAAAAAACAAAGCACTGGTTTTGGTTTTATGACAATAGTAAAATTCCAATTCATAATATTTTGAATGTATGCAAACTATTTTAACTTTGAAATATAATATATATGATAGGATTACATTTCTATTAACACTTACAAGTATTTTTATAGAATGTAAAAATCACCTTTGGAAGTAGAATCAGAAGAAAAATGCATTCTAAATATTATTAACACATTTTTATTAACTCGCTTTCTTGTCTGTCTGTACAGGTGGAAATTTTAAACTAACTTCTAAATGAGCTAGAGACTTGAAATTTTAAACATAGCTCGGAACTGGATGACAATGCAATATTAACTCGTTTTCGGCCCCTAATTCTCTCTCAAATTCAATATTGTCTTATACAATGAATATTAGCTGTTGTTGAAATAAGTTATACATGGTTTAGGATATAAAAATAATAATTAGATTTTCTTAATGATCCCTCTAATTAAATATTGTCTTATACAATGAATATCAGCTGTTATTAAAATAAAATATACATGGTTTATGATATAAAAATTATAATTAGATTTTCTTAATTCTTCCTCAAATTAAATAGTGTCTAATACCATTAATATCAGCTGTTATTGAAATAGGTTATGTGCATTATTGACAGCTAGCTTAGCACTTATGGGATACGTTACGACATGGTTTAGGTTATAAAAATAATAATAATATTTTCTTTAAATGTTTTTTTTAATTTTTCATGGCACAATACAGATTTATAACACCATACAGTTTGTCCTGAAAATTTGTGTAAGTACAAAGTAATAAATTGAAATAATTAAACTATTGAAAAAAGATAAAATAATATGAAAATTTGTGATTTTTAAGTACAAAGTTATAAAATGAAATAATTATACTGTTGAAAAAAAGATAAAACAATATGAAAATTTGTAATTTGTAAGTACAAAGTAATAAAATGAAATAATTAACAGATTTAAAAAAATAATAATCATAACATAGTATTTTTTTAAAAAGTATACTCATAACTAAGTAAACATAATCTCATTTCAATTATTGTTATGAATCTTACACCAAACTTGACACAATACCGCTAGCCCATCTAATGGTTTGAACAATGTTAAATTAAGTTGAGTTAAGTCGTGTGGGTTTTTAAAATACTTTTTACATGGCTACTTTCAAAATATAGGGCCTATTTAAGAACAACAAGGACTTAACCCAATTTAATCTAACACCTTTCTAGACCAAAATAAAGTACGCAAATACAACACTAAAAATCATAAAATAATAAAAAATCAATTTGCCATGTTTATAAAACGCACTAAAAAGTATTAAATAAATAATCATGCCCCATAAAGATTTTTAACTCTGTACAAATTGACCTGAAAATATGGGACTGTAAATTTTTAATGGTAGCTTTTAAAATAATTGTAAGATTTAAAATGAAAAACTTGGAGTGCATGGAATAGATGAAAATTAAATTTATAAATCTGGATAGAATTTATATAGCACAGGGAGAAAATATTTAAATTTAAAAAAATTTAAATTAACTTCAATGTCCTATCTTACCAAAAAGGGTTAGCATGTTAACTAACTCTGTGGGTTCTTCCTGGAGTGGCGGAGGAGAGAAATTTTAACAACTATCTTACGATTATATATATTTATAAAAATAAAACATAATTTACAATACCAGAGCATCATATTATTATAATGAATAAAATTATCAACAATCTTCAAGGTCAATCTTGGTTTTAACAAAGAGAATAATCAGGAATTCGGAATGGAGCCTTTATCAGACTTTATTTATTTTGTATTGTCTGTTCTAGCTATTAATATGCTTCCATAACTGTTTAATAATTTGTTAGAAGAAACTTATGTAAATTAAAACAACAATATTTTTTTAGTATAAACCACAATATTTTAATTGAATTCTTGTATAAGTCCTTGACAATGCTTTAACTAGCGAATCCATGGTCGGCAAGTTTCAATTAAAATATTGTGGTTTATACTAAAAAAATATTGTTTTAATTTATTTAAAATGGAATACCACCAAGTACCTACGGTCTTTAGCATAAATAAATAGAAACTTAAGTTATTATTTTACACTATTGATTTCTGTGACACGTTTAGTTTTGTACAGATGTTCGGTTAATCTTGATTTTTCGGGTCTGTAGTATTTTAGATGGGCTAAATGTTCTTTAAACCTAGTGGTGATTTTTCTCTTTGTTTGACCAAGATAAGTCACAGTCATTAGGGCTACATTTAATTTCATAAATAACAGAAATAATAGAAGTTAAATTTAATATAGGCTAATATTTTATGATTTTTTTAATATTGAAGCTGACTTGTTTTTGTTTTATTTTTAATAGATTGTCAATGTAGGTCATCATACTACTAACAGATCTATTTTTATAAAAATGTTTATTTATTTTTTTTTTTGATAAAAATTATAATTTTATCTCTTAGAATTGTTTTTCCCCAAAATATCATTTCCGAACTCAGAAAAAAGACGTTCTTTCTCCAGCGGAGTCTACGTTTTGCTAGATATTTTAACACTTTTAACAACTTCATTATCTTCCGATGATTCTGAATCTTCTTTACACTCATAATTAGAATCAGAATCATCGGTTTCTAATGGATGTGCATTTTTATTATTAGAAAGTGTTAAAGGAAGCAGGAAGTTCTTTTTTCTGAGTTTGTTTGCCAACCTATTAAAGTATTCAATTTTGGCTTTTTTTATAATGTGTACAACAAGGCTGCTCAAAAGCTCATCATACACATTATGTTTATCCTCAGCATTGTTATTAGCTTGAATTTATAAAAGTACAAAATTTGACTATGGCTTCTTCTAAAGGCATTTTTTGGAAAGTTTTTATTTTAAGATTTTTTTTTTGGATTTAACAGCCAACCTTCCAATTTTACTTGACCAACGCTTCTCTAACAATGTGGCAAAATCGTCATACATTAATATAGTTTCTCTGTCATTTCCTTCCCCTTCGTAAACCTTTGAAATAGTCTGACTCCTAGCTAATTCAAGAATCGACTTTAGAGCTGGGAGGACCCTATAAGGTATTGACGGTTTTCCCAAAAGTCCTGTCTCATCATTACAACCCGAGATGTCCAATACAGCTTGTACAATTGTATTGAAGTACATCGGGTTTGAAATATTAGACATTGTTTTGGTACCACTTTGCTCGTTGGTCGATAGCTTATCATTAACTACTTTAAGGAGACGAGAAAGTAGTCTCATTTCACTACTGACTTGGTGTCTACTTTCTCGTCTGCTCATATGAAACTCGCTTATGTAATTCATAATTAAATTATCTGAAATGGCTCTCCTCCAAGTTTCATCTTGATTCATAGCTGGGAGCACTTCATTTTTTAAATGATCACTGACTTCTACCAATGCAGAAGCCGTGCTGTACACCCTAACAGCCTGAATCTTTGTTTTCCCTATACTTTGAGCCTTAAACTCGGAACAGCTATGTTTCAGGTGAAACCATAACTTATCTCTGCGGTACCTACCACCACAGTATTTACACAGTTTAGTGTTTGTGAAGGTAGGTACCCCAGAATGCCAAGTTTTAGGCAACAGTAAGGTGCATTGTCCCCCACTTTGTAATATTTGTTTATTTACAATTTCTAAATTCAAGTTTCTCATTTTTTTGGTAATTACCAACATTTGCTTCCTTTTTTTCTGCTTTAGAAAAATTACTGTTGGTAATTAACAAAAGAGCCGCCCCTTCTTATGTATTAGAGTGTTTGTTTTCAATATGCTTTGCAAAATCCCGAGGACACAAGTTACAATAAAGGCACTTGTGTCTCCTTCTCGGATGTTGCGGTGCTTCCGGTGAGGCTTCTGGTGGGGCTTGCGATGGGACGTCTGATGTGGTTTGTGCTGGGACTTCTAATGCTACAATCTATAAACAAAATTAGGTTTTATTAAAATGATATAAACTAAATAATTATATTACTTACACCAATCCCCTTAATAGTAAGTATATATGAAACTTCAAACGACTAATGTCTTAAAATAATTGGGATTGGTAAAATAACAATAATAATAAGGCCATCAGAACCTTTGCTACCAAAAAAGTCATTGCATTCATAGTGAATGACTCAATTATTACATGTTGTCTTCACAAGAATATCAACTCGTATTTTGCTTAAAAGTCATATAATTACAATTTAAATTTCAATAGATTTAAGACATTTTTCACAAAGAAATTTTGTAATGAAATTTGTTATACTTTTTAAAATATAAATAAATAAAAACAACTAATCAAGTTTATTAAAATATTGTATTAAATGCTACAATATATTTTATTTTTACAAAAAAAAAAAAAAAATTGTTATAAAGATTACTACACTTGCACAACAGCACTAAAATACAAACAAATTGCTATGGATCTTTGGTCTCAAACCGCATAGAAGAATCTTACGTTTGAACCTTTGGTACCAAAAACAAAATCATTAAATTCGTAGTGCATGAAGTAGTCATGGAGAATAACTAATGCCTAGACCTTTAGGAGCTACGACCTACAGTACCTTTTGTATCGACACTCTAGTGCCTTGGATAAAATATCCGGTGGCCGCTATCGCCCGACACATTTAGTCTGTACGGTTTGCTCCATTTGGTTCGGCGCTTAATTTTTCTCTCGTAATCCTCATTATTATTTTCAATCTGCTATATTTTATGCTTAAATCACGGATTTCAGTTGTTTTTTTTTATTTATATATTTCTATATTGTAATTTTTGTTACAAAACAAATTCCTACTTAATTTTAATTGTTGATTTAATTAAAAATCAACAGTTTTTATATTAAAACATAACTTTCTTTATTGTAAACATCATCTAAATTATAGCTGTATTTTTCAATTTTTAAAGAACAATATCGAGTACTTACTAAAAAACTTCTATTGCCTGATGATAACGTGGAAATTACCTGGTTAGTCAAGCTGTCATTTTTATAAGGGTCACTGGGTATTTCAAATATATACCTTCACCCATCTTTGTCTTACTCTTTTTCTTTTATTACATGTTGTCTTCACAAGAATATCAACTCGTATTTTGCTTAAATGTCATATAATTACAATTTAAATTTCAATAGATATAAAACTTTTTTCACAAAGAAATTTTGTAATGAAATTTGTTATACTTTTTAAAATATAAATAAATAAAAACAACTAATCAAGTTTATTAAAATATTGTATTAAATGCTACAATATATTTTATTTTTACAAAAAAAAAAAAATTGTTATAAAGATTACTACACTTGCACAACAGCACTAAAATACAAACAAATTGCTATGGACCTTTGGTCTCAAACCGCATAGAAGAATCTTACGTTTGAACCTTTGGTACCAAAAACAAAATCATTAAATTCGTAGCGCATGAAGTAGTCATGGAGAATAACTAATGCCTAGACCTTTAGGAGCGTACGACCTACAGTACCTTTTGTATCGACACTCCAGTGCCTTGGATAAAATATCCGGTGGCCGCTATCGCCCGACACATTTAGTCTGTACGGTCTGCTCCATTTGGTTCGGCGCTTAATTTTTCTCTCGTAATCCTCATTATTATTTTCAATCTGCTATATTTTATGCTTAAATCACGGATTTCAGTGGTTGTTTTTATTATTTATATATTTCTATATTGTAATTTTTGTTACAAAACAAATCCTACTTAATTTTAAATGTTGATTTAATTAAAAATCCACAGTTTTTATATTAAAACATAACTTTCTTTATTGTAAACATCATCTAAATTATAGCTGTATTACCTATAGCCTACATTTATATATAAGTAACATAAACATAAATAGTGAGTACCTGTAATAAATGAATAGTCTGACACAGCCATATTAAACAATAACCGTAAAATTAAATATATTCAAATACATATCGTTTCATAGTGCTACAAGTATAAAAAAATAAATTTTGATATTAAGAGAGAGGAAGGGAACCTATAAAGAAAAGATATGATAAGGAAGACATTGTGAACCTAAAATAAGAGTGTAAACAAAGACCAACTCCCATAACGCATAAACCGCAATTTTTGTAGATTTCGACCAACACGTTTTTTCGGGACTCTTGAGAAAAATTAGATCAAAATAATATTCTTGCAATAAATTATTGTTTTGCTTTGTCAAAATCTAATAATTTTAATTCTTACCTGATGACATTCTAGCCGTGGAGATTTCGTATGTTTCGGTGAAGATGGATTTTCATCATAAGATGTGTCTTGAAAAAGGCGTCGTGTGCAGGTTCCTTGTAAAAAGAAAAGACTTAGTGTAGTAAAATATATTTTAATTTAGGAAGTATTAAAAGCTAGGCTGTCGACAAATTGTACAAACACAACTAACCATTTATTAAATAGAGCAATAAATACGAATACCACTTTTAGCATCATATGGTGCTTTCCATCAGGGTCACGGGCAATTTAAATGCCAAGTGATGCTGTATCATTTTTATATGATAAAATAATATTATGTACGAGTAATTATTGAAACAAAATTTCAGTTTAAATCAAAACTTATACCCGATTCAACCGTCACTGAACACTTTATAATAAAGCTTTACATAGTATAAACATTTTCCAACACGAAAAGGAACTACTTTTATGCTGACGGTTTAAATGATTTGATTGATTTTATAAATATCAAAAGGTTTAAGGATAACGTATATTGTCTAACTTACAAAAAATTCGAGTTAACCATTTGGCGATTAGAAACATTAAGTCTATTTGTTTTATTTTCTCGTAGTGAAATTAATAAGTTAGAAAAAAAGCTTTATTATATTTTCATAATTTTTTACTGTCTTTTTCCCAAAACATTTATCATGCCTAAAAGTCTAAAGAAATGTTTAAAAGGGTTGGGTTACATTATTTTTCTTTGAAAAATTATCAAAACTCGTAATCGAACTTCAATTATCTAGTCTATATGTACACAAATCAAATTACTACAAATAATAATAATAATAATAATAATAAGCTTTAATAATAAAAACTTTAAGCTATGCAATTTGTAACAAATTTTAATTTTGCAGTGTCCATAGATCTTATTTGAAATGATTGAACAACATCGTCAGAGATATTAGGATTGAAAAGAAGGGGGTGAAATATGTAAACATGAAAGATATAATAATACAAATATATTAGGCTAAACACTACATCTAAAGCAATTGAAAATATTTCTTACCCTTTTTAGGGTTATGTTCCTTTGTACCCTTTTTAGACAGGCAGAAAATATTCAAGGAAAAACGGAACAAATGAAAATGGCAACTGTTAACATGTAACGAATACAAAACTAGTCGATAGTCCCATCACTAAACATAAACAAATTTACACACTTTCACGGTCAAGATCAAACAGTAGCTAGAAAAAAGGCCGCGTTATTAGTTCACACGTGCCAACCCCTGTCGTGAGATTTATAAATGGTTAATGATCTCTGGTTAAACAAAAATATTTCACTAATATCAGTATGTCAAAATATATCTTGCATACATACCTACTCTAAAATATATTTTTTAAATTTTTTTAATTTTATTTTTTTATTAGATAGGTTTATTTCAAATAAAAATTATTATTAATACATTTAATAAAATCAAGATACATTACTTAATTAATAATTGATTAAAGAACGAGAATAATTTAGGAGATAATAGCTATATTATATATTATTTTACTTACCTAGTAACGTATTACCGCTTCTAACTCTTCTACTGGCAAAACTAATCAGCAAAGCTATAAACAGCACTTATTTATAGGGTACGTTAAGAGTAGGGCTAAAGTTGTTTTCAGAGGAAAAGATATGTCTAAAAAAAGTTCTAAAATAATTTGTTTAAAGGCTACAAAATTTGTTAATATTAAAATAACGTTTTAATTGTTCACTTTCTTCAATAATTGACACAATCACAAAATGATGATTAATTAGTAAAGGCGCAATTCCACTAAGGCACTGTAACTGAGTCACTGCACAACTTTACTGTGAGTCAAGCCATTGAATACTTAGGAAGCACGGCTGGAGCTCGGCTCTACCTGCGAGAGACTAAAGAATCTGCTGGACCGGAAGCTAACCTTCCGGTCCATATGTTAGAACTACAAAAATAAAACGAAAATGTTATATTGCTAGTCTACAGTAATTTGTTTGGGATACCGATGAACTACCGGTAACAGAAATACAACACCGGGGGGGGGGGGGTTAGGAAATAGGAGATACAAAATTATAGTTTATTCCCACGTTCTAATAATAGAACGGCCCAACGATTCCTAAAATTTGGAGAGTGAATCGCTCTCCCACTCTCAGTTATTCTCTCGCTCTCTCTCTCTCTCTCTCTCTCTCTCTCTCTCTCTCTCTCTCTCTCTCTCTCTCTCTCTCTCTCTCTCTCTCTCTCTCTCTCTCTCTCTCTCTCTCTCTCTCTCTCTCTCTCCCTCTCTCGCAAGCAAGCACACTCAAAAAATCAACGTTTTCAGAATATCTTTCCGATCATGAATCAAATTACTTCTTTCCATAAACAATACGTTTGCCAAATTTAGTCATAATCGGTCAAAAACTATGAAGAATGAAAAATACTCGTAGACGAAAAATCGGTTAAAAATAAGCAAACATTTGATAAAATCAAAAGAAATTGCCATCCAATATAATATTTTTAACCAGGGAACTTAATCATTTATAAAAATAACAATGGTTTTACCACATTTGCTAGGAATTTAACAATAAACATACGAGGTAGAATGAAAATGATGAAAAATTGGTCAAAAATAGAATAGAAAACAATCTTCCGATTACTCGGTTTTCTTGTGACAACAACAATTGGCTAGCTGACGAGTCAAATATTATCCATTTCTACTCCTTCCTTCCGTTCTAATGGTAGCTCACTGCCAGACAGTGTAGACTGTAGAGTATAAACGTTTACATAAGTTAAAAACATAAAACGTTTTATAAATGTTTTGTATCTTTTTTTAATGAATAATGTTTATCCCCTACTAACGGGGATTCTAACCGAAATTAGTATTTTAATTAAATAGTAGGTTTTCAATTACATTATTGTTTGTATGTAATCATATTTTTGAAAGAAATATATTTCAGAAACAGTTTACAAGTGTAGCCTACTTTCATAAGTTAGGTGTTTTATTTTCGTTGAATAGTTTAAATTCGATACTTTGGCGCACCTATATGTTTAAAAAAAAATTGAGTTGGAATATTGCAAACAGTATTGAAAGTAGTGCCTTTTACCTGTAAACCGTGGCGGATCCAGTGAGGGGCGATTGGATGGATCGCGCCCCCCCCCGTTAGCAAAAAAAAAGTTAATATAGAAATTACAAGTAAGTAAAGTAAAATACGACTATGCTGCAATACTGTATACAAGGAAAACTAAAGACGTTCTAAAGTCGGTAGTATATTGTCAAATGAAGTACTCAGTGATCAGTGCCGGATCTACAAATTGAGGGCCTCCAGCAAAATTTCTCCAAGGGCCCCTTGAGCAGACATGGATAGAGGGAAGGAGGGAACCGTACACAATTTAAGTGTAAAACGTTTAGAAATTAACACTTAATCTCTTTTCTTACACTTATTTAAATTATAACTTTTGTGTTAAAAACCTTTTCTGCCACTGCTTGAACTCAATATTTTATATATATTTTTTATTTTAGCCTCATTTATTTTTTGAGTAGAGGACCTTTGGGCCCCTAAGGGCCCCCCCCCCCCCGAATTGCGGGGTTTCGCGGGGTCTAGATCCGGCCATGTCAGTGATATGAAAGCTTATTTGCGAAATAGCGCTAAGGTACAGAGGTAGGCGAGCTAATGGCTAACCTGATATTCGTAGACATAGAACACGTAGGCCTACGAAAACGTCACGGAAGGTCGACGGCGCCGGTGGCGATAAGGCGGTCTGTTTGTGTTGAGTTGATTGAGTGACAGTACTTTTGTAGGCTTACATGTTCAGTGTTATGTTTCTTATATGATAACGTTTGTTTAGTTTGAGCATTAGACTGTCGTGCCTCATGATCGTTGAGTTAATTGTTGATAAATTGTTGATTAGATAATACTTGATCATAATACTATGTAATCAATTTCGGGCACAAAACGGTAAAATAATGTACTAAATCCAAATTTGTTAACATTTCATTGCGATTCAGCCGATTTAATTTCATGATTTTTTTTATCTATGAAATAGACTATTTAAACTAACTATAAATGTTTATCTAGACAATCTCAAAACCAACCCCTCACTTCTCCAACCATCAAATGTCAACCGATTCTTACTTCATAGAGCACAAGTTTATTTGTTGTTAAAATTATATAATATTTGTAATGCAATTTTCCCTTTTCTGTTCAAATATATATTCTTTTACTGCCACAGTAAAAATATAAATACCATATTGTTCGTCATTAACAAATAAAAGTTTCACTCTCTTGTAATTGTTTTATAAGGTTAACAAGTTTTCAATATATACGACTTTAACATTTTAAAATGGAAATCATTTTCAAATCTCGTGTAAAACGTTACATGAAAAATGCGTTTATCAAATCTGAACTCAATATCATATATATTTCTAAAGTTATAATGTTATTTTATTTTTATAAAATGGTGGATATTCGAAAACTAAGCACGATAGGATTATCCTACATGTTATAATTATAGCATTTAATGTATATATTGTCGTACTTAATCTGTTCTATTGTACTGTACTATTGAACTTTTGATTGTTCTGAAATTTGATTAAGTAATTTCAACTTATTTGTCACAAACGTTTCTTTTGGATGAGTTCGATACAGTTGTCAAAGAATTCTGATGATATTTAACCGTTTTTTTAAATTCAATGTTTAATATAAATTACTAAATCCATAATAAATCGAGAAATCGGAAAAGCTTTGAACCGATTTTTGGGGTTTCAAAACTCTGGCGAATTGAGTAGCTCGCGTAATTTTTGTTCAGTTTTCTTCAAATTGTTTAACATATCTTAAAACGAAGTTAGATAAAATATATTTTGTTATTGACTGTTGGTCTCTTTAACTTCGATAAATAAAATATTTGTCAAAAAAAATCAACTATTTTAAGGCAAAATGTTTTTACGTTTTTCACAAATTGCAGAACAGTATTTTTTGTAAAGGTAAAATGTGTAAATATTTGATTAAACAATTCCTTGTAAACATCTTAGTTTAGTTCAGTTGAAGCTGGATGTGTTTTTTTTAGTAACACTCCTAACAAGCTCAGTGTGTTCCAATGAAGGAAGAACTACTTCCTGGCACAATTATTCAAATGTCGATGAGTAACCTATAGGCTTACATGTGAACAAACCAACTGTAGAACGGAAATATAGTTTATTCTCTGATGAGATGATAATTGTGAATAACATGCGTCCGTGATTCTGTTTTGGATGTGGGCTGGGGGGGGGGGGTGTTTTTCTGTTCTTGTAAAACTGCAACCTCTATTATTTTCACGGTGTCTCATTATTGTATTTTCAACATTGTCCTATTTAACACGAATCTTAAAAACAACAAACGTACTTTCTTTGTTAAATCGTAATTAATTTAGTATTATAAATAGCCTTTCCTAAGTAAATTGAAATCTTTAGGCTTATTAAAAAAAAATAACGAGATTTAGATTCGAACCAACTACCTAAGATTTAGAAAAACAAAGATTAATATAGTTCCTCTATATAATAAAAATAAAGTCTTCTTTAGACTTCACTCTGGCTGTCTATCTTTCCGTTTTCAGGATAATATTGTGAACTAGGGAAATTACCAAATTTGTGCTTTAACTAATAACTACAGTACTGTAATTCATTTATTGAAAAAATGAAATAAATATAAGACACCACAATTAAAGATCCTTTACGAAAGTGCTATCCTTCTGCGGCAAAGAAGCCTATAACTTTGACCATACATAGGTTATTAAAATAAGTTATTGGAATTTTTGAGTTCTCCAATATTCTGCTCGAGTTGTTGAATAGCTATATTACGATTTATTGTTTAAAAACTTTGAAATATTTTCCAGGACTTCTTCAACTTTAACGTGAGGTAATTTGTTGTGCCTCCCACCTCCCACTCATCCATTTTAAATTTAGTACTTTAAAAAAAATTCCTTACCTATATAACACTCTTAAAGTGTGCTTCAATATATACATACACACAAACTTTCTTATTTAACAAGAAACAGTTCTTAGACAAAGTTCGTTATTGTTTTGATCCATTCACTTGTTTACAATTAATATGTAACAGAAGTAATATTAATTATCTTAATTAAAAAATGGCATCGTTATTACTAAGAAAATCAAGATTCCTAAAATGTAAAAGGTATACTCTATTTTTAATTGTTGGCAATATGAATTGGGATAGTGTTCGCTTTCTTTAAGTCTAAAGGAATTTTAAAAACAATGATTTTCCCGAAAAGATAAAACGTCAGGCTCATTTAAAATATATTTAAAAATGTCTCTTAGTGTCATAAAACTAAGAGAGGCTAGGTTAGTCTTAACGCCCTGGCTACCTGTACCTCAACATAGCAGTTAAGACAAAATAATTCCTGATAATGAGAGAGCTGTAATGGTCAGTCGCAATATTTTTATAAAACATAAATTACAGACTACCGTAGAAACCTTTCTATCAAACCTTTCTATTTCCTAAAATAAATTTTAGTTTTATTTATGTTACAAATTCACACACACATATAAAAGAAAACAAAGATATACATTTTCGGTTTAAAAGACAAATTTTTACGTCAGTCGTGAATTCTTTCCTAGCCATTTATAATTTTTAACAGTTTAAGAAGTCAGTTTCTTTCGATTGAGTACATCAATAACAGTTATTACAATCCACCTCAATGTAAATACGGTAAACGGTAATTTTTTGGCAAATTTTTGGCAATCTATAATCACAAATCCTTAATATTTTTAGTAAAAGGATATAGGTTTTAAATTCGATCCTGACCATTCTGTTCCGGTTAAACCAAAGTTCTGTGGAAAGAAGTATTTATTCCATAACAATAATAATTATAACCTTAAACGGTCCTAATGTGCGATAACTTTTAGTTGAAACTTAAGCGTTTTAAATATTGTGCTGAAATTTGATAATGTCTCAATAATATGTGTTTAAAATAATAATGAAATATAAATGTCCAAAATTTAAAAGATTAGGATTAAAATTGGATTTAATTTTTATTATTGAAATATTTTCATACTGATTGTATTGAATTTTTGTATAAATGTAATTGCACTGCATTATAGACAACAGATACTAGGCATTGGAGACATTAGTCTAAAACCGTTAACAAAACTTTTAGTTTCTTTTATAGATCAACACACTGTAGCCCCTTTGTTTTATTAGGGGCAGAGGCTACCTGAACGACTACTAGACTGCTAATTTTGCAGCTTGGTCAATTTTTATGTCTACAATCAATGAAACATGAAGTAATACAACAAAATATAATGTTAGGTAAACTCTAAACATATACTCAATAATAAACATAAACTCTTGATGTTAGATCAATTGGACGATGATCATAGATCATATCTGATTGACGTTTATGCAACCGGCCACTACATACCGGCCACCAAGTCAATGCTAAATATTACAAGGAAAGAAGATTTGTAGCATTATTTCGTAAAAATTTGGTATCTAGCCCTCATAATTAGTTATAGATTTGGTTGTTAATACATTTTCCTAAGTAGGCCTTTGTCGTTTAAAATAGAAATTTCAATATATTTATTAATTAATTTTATATTATATAAATGTTATACTAATCAATGTTATATAATATATTTTTAATATCTCCAAAAAGTTTACATTTCTACTGTGTCTTTAGAATATACACATTTTGTCTGAATAGAGATAAATTTATACGAAGAAAAACTACAATCTCAATCTCTCTTTTTTTAAAAGTAGAAATGTCTTTCAAATTTTTATTAATAGATTACCATAGGGCAAAAAAAGAGATAGTAACAACAGATAGTAGAAAGTGTAGAGTCAGGTAGTGTAGTTCGGTACAAAATGTGAATAAAAAATGTACCATCGACGTTAAGTCACATTCAGTTGCAGAGATAGTCCGATGTAGCGACCATGATTTGAAGTTATTGTTTTTTTAAATGCGGTCAATATAATTACAAGTATTACTATAAAACTACAGTCAATATAAACTACAGTCATGAAACGTATGTCAAGTAGTGTGTATCTTTAGACAAGTGGTTTGGAGTTGTAAAGTTTGTTTGCTTTAAATAGGTTATGTATTGTCTGGTATTGTCAGATAGTTACTCTATAAACACAGGGTATTGTAAATTTAGTCCAGTATTATCAGAGTAGAGAACAGCTGTTTTCACAAACTCCCTCTTTTCTTCAGAGTTAAATTATTATTATTTTTACTTTCTCACATAAACTTAATATAGAGGAAATTATGTTAATGAAGTAGATCAAGACAGACATACGCTGAATATATGTAGACGTGTTGCGTTTGTTCATTAACGTAAATGGCTATAGACTAATGGTCAGAGATTAGATAAACATATATTTTGTTAAAATTTATAGCTTTCATATAGTGGACCGAAAGTATGATTTTTATTAAAGTATGAATTTATACATTTACTTTTTACATAAGATATAAAAATAAGTTAATTTTGTATAAACAGTTTGTTCGGCTAAATAACAGCTTTGTGCTGCGGCTCAAAACTCCCAACAATGGCGTTCAGCTTTTAGGCGTAAAAATAATATTTTTCCGGTCATGCCCCCGAATTGCTTAATATACTTATACATTATGACAGTGTAAAGATCTTAAGATTGCCTTTGGTATTATTTCTTCATGTTTCTCATTACAGTTGTTTCACCGATCATTGCGGCATCATCAGGTGAAAATTACAGAACATTAAACAAATTACGTACATTAACACAAACACTGGACATTTAGATTGGTTTCTGTTCAACATTGTCAAAGCAGCAAGAAGATGGGTCATTTTCATTTAAATTTTAATAAATTGACGTTCTAGAAAAGAAGCCAATTTTGTGTCCAATGTTTGTGTTAGTGTACATATAATTGTTGGTGTACATATATTGTGTTGTGTAATGCCGTGTAATTTTCACCTGATGATGTCACATTTATCGGTGAAACAGCCACACAAATTAATTCTATTATTTTAATTCTTTAATTTGTTTGTTTTTGTTTATATATGTGAATTATGCTTGTGTGCACTTTTTTAATATACTGTATACACTATATAAAAAAATATCCTGTCAAATGTATTCAAAAGTTAATACTGTAAAATGTTGTGATGGATAGGATGGGCTGGGCAAGTAATACAATGGCGTTAGTAAATAATTTAAATTGTTATTAATGTACTTATACTGTATACACTTTATTAAAAAATATCCTGTCAAATGCATTCAAAAGTTAACACTGTAAAATGATGTGATGGCTAGGCTGGGCTAAGCAGGTAAGACAATGGCGTTAGTAAATAATTTAAATTGTTATTAATGTACTTATACTGTATACACTATATTAAAAAATATCCTGTCAAATGCATTCAAAAGTTAACAATGTATGTAAAATGATGTGATGGCTGGGCTGGGCAAGTAATACAATGGCGTTAGAAATTAATTTAAATTTTTATAAATGTACTTATACTGTATACACTATATTAAAAAATATCTTGTCAAATACATTCAAAAATAAACACTGTAAAATGATGTGATGTTTAGGCTGGGCTGGGCAAGTAGTACAATGGCGTTAGAAATAATTAAAATATTTATAAATGTACTTATACTGTATACACTATATTAAAAAATATCCTGTCAAATGCATTCAAAAGTTAACACTGTAAAATGATGTGATGGCTAGGCTGGGGTGGGCAAGTAAGACAATGGCGTTAGTAAATAATTTAAATATTTAAAAATGTACTTATACTGTATACACTATTTTAAAAAAATCCTGTCAAATGCATTCAAAAGTTAATACTGTAAAATGTTGTAATGGCTAGGCTGGGTTGGGCAAATAATAAAATGGCATGGGTAAAAAATTTAGGGAATTTTATACAAAAATTTTATCATGGAAGACTAAAGAAGGAACAGAAGATGATGAATAAGATTTCTTTTGTAACTACCGACAAAAAAAAATTGTTAAATTTGACAAATACCGTAATGAATCAATAAATTTATATTTGAATTTTTTTTTAGTTTGTTATTGATGAAGCTTACCTTTTAAATTATTTATATATTAAAAATATTTGAAAAAAAGCATTTAAAAAATTAAAACCTAAATATTTACTAAATGAGTGGAAAAAGGGAATAACTTTTAAAAATGTAACTTAAAATATTCTTGTGGGGATAAGGTAAAATAAAATGTTCTAATGGTAATGTATAATCATTGTCCATGTAGCGATAAACATTTTTCATGTGCAAAGTTTTTTTATAACTAGACTATAACAATTACTACGAAGTTTTTTTAGTTTCCTGAAAAATTGTATTCCAGTGAGTTATTCCCTTTTTCCACTCAGTGGTTCAATTGATGTACTTATACTGTATACACTATATTAAATAAATCCTGTCAAATGCATTCAAAAGTTATTAGGCCTACTGTAAAATGTTGTGATGAGTAGGCTAGGCTAGGCCAGTAGTACAATGGGGTTAGTAAATAATAATTTCATTTCGCACTTGCTTAGAATAAAAAAAAATAAATATCACAAACTGGAGTTTTTATTGTATAGGTTTTATTTTATTGTGGAGTTTTTATTTTATAGACATTGTTATAATGTATAACACTTGCCTTATATTACAAAAAAAACTAATTTTTTATTTATGGTCAAATTAAGTCATTTATTTAATAGTATTGGTATTTATTTTTTATTTAATACATTTTCGAAGGTTAAAATTATGGACTTGAAATAAAATATTAGATATATATTATATATATTCAATGTTGGAAGTAATTTTATATAAGTAATTTTGGTAAACCAAACTCTAATAAATATATATAGGCCTAAAGAATATAGTATATAATTTCTTGTTATGAATGTAAATTATAGGATAATTAGTTTTAAAGGAAAGAAAACTGAATTTTTGATCTAATGACAGTAATTAATAAAACAAATTCAAAAAGTGATTTATTTAAACGACTTTTTTTTTAAATAATAAGTACGTGAACGTTAAATTTTTATTATTTAATTTTAATTCGAATAAGAATATGGAATTTTACGCAATTTTTTTCCCAAGTAATATCAGCATGAAATTAATATAATCCAAAAAAACAATAAATAAAAAAAAAAAAGTTAAATAACGTAATGGTAAATAAATAAGTATAAATCAGAAAGTTTATCTGCGAGCATAACATTCCTGCCGTGTCATCTACAAGCACGACTTTTCTGCCTTCTTTCATCTACGTGCATGCTATTCTCGCCGCGGCGGCAGAAATGTCATGCTCGTCGAACTATATATATATATATATATATATATGTAACAATCATGTTAAAACAATCAATACAATTGTCATTATAAACAGGAATATATCCGATAATATATATTATACAAAACCCATTACAAACACAAATATATATATATATATGTGTGTGTGTGTTGCCGCGCTGCAGCTCGCTCCGTTAGTGAGTTCGAGTAGGGTTCTTCTTGCCCCACTTTGGAACGCCACTAGCCACGCTGCGCCTCTGTCTGACTTCACGAATTTAAGATTCTTGTTCCCTTTTTTGGAACACTATTATCACGAACTCTTAAACTCGCTGTACGATCACCACCGACTGGGCGAACCACCTTTCTTTTCAGAGCAGGCGCGGGCAAGGCCAAGATGCTCACTTTTACTTTTTTAAATCAAAGATTTTGCAACTCTTGGCTCTAATAAGTATGAGCTTGTCCTCATAAACTTACTAAATTTTAATTAACGCAAAATTCCCTGAATTTTATCTCAATGCTCGATTATTTAACTCTTTTAAGATTAACTCTCTCTCTCTCCAAGGTCGTGCCTTTTGGGAGAAATCGGCTCTTAAGTTCTGATGATAACTTTTAAAATTTTCAAATTATATTACCAGAGCACATATATAAAATTTATGTTAAAACAAGGTTAATAGCATACACAGAATGGATATATATTAAAAACACAACAAAATTTAGAAATGAATTATTTGTATATTATTTTCTCTTTTGCACAGAAAAATTTTATATTCAAAACTTTTTTAATCACACCAAACAATTTAATTGAACAATAACACAACTATTTATTTATTTGACAAAATTAATTAATGTAATATTTTCTATATCTTAAACAAAATAACAACGCTTGACTTTTCAGACAGAACCACAAACAGTTTTTCCTGTACTGAAAAAGTCGTATTTAAATTATTAATAATTTTCAACACCAAAGCAGAGGTTTAAAAATGAATTTAATTTTTAATAATTCCCCTAATGACGTTATATTTGAAAAGAAGTTAATATTTGCGAATTATTCCTTAAGTATAAGATACCTTCACACTTTAATAGAAGTTCTAGTTGGATTTGGAATTTGTTGTATTATTAGGATGATAGTGATGTGATGTTTTCTATCCAGAGTCTGTAAGCTGCTATGTAGTTGAATGCTGGTCTCGAATTCTTCTAAGTCGCCTTGAAGATCGATTAAAGTTGAAATTATTCTAAGTCCAATTAGTAGAGTGACAGTTGAATCTTCCTCTCAGCTCAGAGTCGGTTGCAGAAGAAACGTCCTTTAAGCGTCGATTCCAAAAAAAAAGTAATCGTCTTTCGACGGTTAAATCTCGGTCTCCCTGTCAGTGGGAATTAATCCACTTTTCTGGAGCCAATTTTCCTCCCTTTTTGGGAAAAAGGTATTTTCCATATATTATGTGTTTTCAGGCCCTTTTGGTCTGAAATATTTACACTATATGTTTTATTAGTCCTATTTTTTGAGTAATGAATAGTTTTCTTCCTTAATTATTAATTAAAACACCTTTTAATTAATAATTTATAGTATTTTTTCTTTAACGTTATCTTTGATCCATGTTGGCAACATGATGATTCTGACTTTAGACTCTGCTTGAGGATGCGCGCGCAACTTTTCATGTTTTTGCATGAAAATCTCTACTTTTGACGTTTTTTCGTTCAACTCGCTATAACTTTCGAACGCTCGAACCGATTTTAAAGTTCCTTTCGGATTCTTCTTCCTTTCCATCTTGTGGGTCTTGTGGAACTTGATTCATCGCTCTACTACGCTTCGTTCGCGAGTTATCGCCCTTTTCCCGAAGTCTGATTTTTCCTCTTTTCAAATTTTGAGATAAGTCCTTTCTCAAAATTCTTTTGACGAAATCTTGTTCCTCTTCTACTACGACGAAAAACTATGTTTGTACTTTTCCCATAACTCGTTTGGTTGTCGAGTTATTCGCCTTTGAAGTCCTTAAGTTTGTGTCGTATGAGTTTATGTTCATAAAAACCCCCCATTATATATTATTACTTCTGCTTTGGTGTGTTACCATTTTACATACTAAATACATATAATTATCATGTTACTTTACCCCTTTAACGTTTATTTTACCCGCTTTTGGGCTTTGAAGTTTTACGTTTTGTAATTATTATATCTCCCTTATTTTATTTTCAAATTTGATTCTAAGTACCTATTATTGTGCCCTATTGTGGTCTCTACAATAGTACTTATTATTATTTTTTAAATGATCCCCCCTTCAACTCAAAAATTCCAAAAAACTCCCCAAGAATAACTTTCTAAGTCCATTCTCACCTGTTAATTATTATTAATTCATATTTTTTATTTGTGATTATTGTTATTTCCCCACTTGGTTATGACTCTACGATTTTAGAATTTTGAATTTATTCTTCTTCCAAATTTTAGGTTTTTGAGCCCTTCTAAAAACTTGAATAACTTTTTTGTTTTATGTGATTTTAAATTTATTTGTTGATATTATTGGTCGGTTGACTCTACTGAATATTTATTTATATTAATAATTTAGTTTCTTAATAAAATAGGAACTAAGGCAGTTTGACTTTTCACGTCCGAACAAGCAAGTTTGCTCTCGAACTGGCGTGACGTCATCGCCCCACCTCGTCCCCACTCTACAAGGTTTAGCGCGGCAATTTAACTTGTTTTAAATGGACTTGAGACGTTTGGCTTTTTCCAAACCGTCGCAAAATCCCCCCTTTGAACTAAAATTTTCGGTTAAAATGAAAACTTCCTATTTTTCATTTTTTAAAAAACTAAAATTTTAGTATTAAACCCCTTTTTCGACATATCACATTTCATATTAACTATTTATTTATCATCTCTATTAATCATCAACATAAAGTTTGACATATTAACCTAACAACTTATATAAACACATTTATTTATATCTAAAAAACATCTCCTCCATCATTTCATATATTGATATACTCAACACACATTTTATTCATTATAGTATAATATTTATATATTCAAAACACATTTTATTCATGATAGTATAATATTTATATATTCAAAACACATGTTATTTATTATGGTATACATACAAATTTGCTTAAGCGTTCTTTTAGTCCATTACAGCCGTTTCATCTAAACGTCCTTGCTGTAAATAAACACATTATCACACACAAAACATATTACATTTATATAAGGAATAATTCGTCTTATATGATTATAATTATCTGCTTTGGTTGAATTTAAAATTATGCCTACATATATATAAAGTACTTGGTAACTACAACGATTATTATCCTAATTGCAGTTAAAAAGAAAAAATTATTTATGCTATTGGAAATCTCCCTTTAATAAAAAACAAAACAGTACACATTTATTCTTTCATTCATTCCTATCCCCTCTGCTAATTTGTTGAACACGCAGTCTGTCAATATTGGTTAATCGACGTCCGGTTCTCCCCTTCACCTCCTCGTCTATACTTTGTTTATTCAGGTGCGGCCTGCAGATGCGTGTTACCGCTATTCTCCTGACCTTGTACACTTAGGAATTTATTCGGGACTTTTCCTGTTAATCACTGACCTAGGCTACCTTCTTTTAATCAGCTGAGATTCCGTTATTTCCCTTTTACCTCACTCGCTTCTACACTTTACATATTACAACTTTTAAACATTACAACTTATACATTTTATTCATGAAATTTCTTACTTTCTATTAATATCTCCTAAGTCCTTCACATCTAAATTTTACTTTCCCTTCGGGCCTCCTTTCTTTCATTTTACACTTCGTATAATTTTTGAACTTGACTTTCTTCTTTCGATACCTTAAATTTCGTCCATTTTGTCTTTCCGGATCCGCCATTGTTATTATAGCTCTCCTTTCTCTCCCGTCTCTGGCGTCGAATCTGTTTTGTGTAAGTTCTGAATCGTTTTCGGAGTTATTTTGCAAATTTTCGTCGTAATTTATTATTTTATTATTTTCGTCGATTATTGCCTTTGGCACATTTTTATTTCCTTTATTCTCCGCTCCTTTCAGCCCTTCATCTTTATTAATTAATTGGTTACCTTTATCCCACGCTTTTAACAGCACTTCATCATTATTAAAATTTGCATTTTTCCTCTTCGCCGATTCCTTCCTTGCACTTAACTTGCTTCCTCGCTTTTGACCACTTTCTGATTTGTCACTACTCGGTCTAGACACGTCCTTTGCTTTTGGTTTTATGTCTACCGGCGTTTTGGTAGACAACGTATAAGCCCCTGATACTCGCTTATACGAATTTGAGCCTCCTTTATTCGCAGCTGACGACTCTACCATCTTACCGGTTTCGCCGCCATTTTGATGTTCGGTCAGCGCGTCTCTATTGCTCAATCTTAATCTCCTATTCTCCGCTTTTCTAAGCACTACTTTATCATTAATTTTTTCAAAAAACTGGCTCACCCTATTCTTACACTCTTTGTCACCTCCGGTATAGTCACATTTCAGTCTAGACACGTCCTTTGCTTTTGGTTTTATGTCTACCGGCATTTTGGTAGACAACGTATAAGCCCCTGATACTCGCTTGTACGAATTTGAGCCTCCTTTATTTGCAGCTGACGACTCTACCATTTTACCGGTTTCGCCGCCATTTTGATGTTCGGTCTGCGCGTTTTTATTGCTCAATCTTGATCTCCTATTCTCCGCTTTTCTAAGCACTACTTTATCATTAATTTTTTCAAAAAACTGGCTCACCCTATTCTTACACTCTTTGTCACCTCCGGTATAGTCACATTTCAGTCTAGACACGTCCTTTGCTTTTGGTTTTATGTCTACCGGCATTTTGGTAGACAACGTATAAGCCCCTGATACTCGCTTGTACGAATTTGAGCCTCCTTTATTCGCTGCTGACGACTCTACCATTTTACCGGTTTCGCCGCCATTTTGATGTTCGGTCTGCGCGTCTTTATTGCTCAATCTTAATTTATTTTCTTTACGAAAATCTACAACAATAAATTCATTTTCCTTTACCAGTTGTAGGAAACCCTTTTCCATATTAATTCGACTTCGATATTTGCACATTAAATCACAACCCATTATCATTTTGCTTTCCAGCTTTGGTACCACCATAAATACCCCTCTTATTGATTGGTTATTTATTCTAATCTCCAATAATGCCTGTAATTTAATCTTCTGTCGCTGGCTTTTTATCGCTGTCACCATTTCCGTATTTACAACTGGTAATTCCATGATTTTATCGTTCCTACTTTTAAGCACATGTTTATAAAAATCCTCTTGGACACAGGACATCTGAGCTCCGGTGTCAATGGACATATTTACTTTTATATTTTCGATTTCTATCCCTATTTCCGGACATTTTTCGTAAGCTTCACTATTTAAAATTTTATTATCTCTTTCCTCCATTAAATCTTCCTTAATTTCTGTGTTTAAAATCCCCAATTTAATTTTATTTATTTTCAGATCCCCCCTTTTATGTTTGCTAAATTTGGTTTTATCGTCGATCTCAATTCCGTTTGTATTATCCTTTTTCTGCCAAAAATTTTGCCTTGAGATCTCGTATTTTAGTTTTTTGTGACCTTGGGTGGGAATTTTTGGTTTGAAGGACCAGGGTTTCGAGGTATCTGTGGTTGAGGTTTATTCTGGGTTTGACCATAGGATCGAGGGTTAGGGTTTTGGGATGGTTTTGAGTAGTCTTGATTCCTTTGCCTGAAATTTTGATCTCTTTGTGGTCCGTCCCTCCTTTCGAAACTATCTGGTCGGCGAACTTCTCTCGTCATTCCGTCTACGTTTTCAATGGTCCTCAAAAACTTGATAGCGTCCTCCAAATGCTCACTAGCCCTACCAATACACGCTAATTGAACTTTTTGGTCGAAATGCCTCATTAGTTGGTATATAAGGAACTCTTCCGGAATTTTGGGTTCCAAATATTCGGCCTTTCGCACCATTTTACAAAAATAATCAACCCTACTCATATTTCCGTTAGGATTATACCTATGGTTTTCTATCTGATTCCTAACTACTTGTTGCGTTTGATAACCCCAATAATGCTCTAAAAATAGCAATTTAAACTGGCTATATTCTTCTGTATCGCGCTTGATTATTTCCCACCATTCCATGGCAGCTCCTTTCAATTTTTTCTCCACTACTTTTAGTTTATCACTTTCTTC
This sequence comes from Aphrophora alni, assembly GCA_963513935.1. Lineage (NCBI taxonomy): Eukaryota > Metazoa > Arthropoda > Insecta > Hemiptera > Aphrophoridae > Aphrophora > Aphrophora alni. The sequence continues at coordinate 64,362,319 of OY740767.1, read as the reverse complement.
CATAACCGGATTTATTTCTTGAAACACTTCCTCAATTTGTTTTAAAAATTGCACAGGATTATCTCTTGAATTTCCCCAGAATTCTATAGTTTTTGACTCTAAATTTGCCCTATCTAAATAAATTATATTTTTAGCATTTCCACCAGTTTCTTTAATTTTGGCGACTTCCCTAATTTTAACTTCTAATTTTTTAACTTTCTCCCCAATTTCTATAGTCGACTTTCCCTGTTCCTTTAAACTGTCCGTCATTTTTTTAATTTCCCCTACGCACTCTTCCACTTTTTCTTCACAATTTTCTATTCGTCTAGTATTTTCGGCCATATTACTATCTATAGATTCCTTAATTTCCTCCATATATTTCCCTATTTCCTGTTTACGGGCGTCTTCCCTTTGGATACGTTTCGTTTCCATTTCTTCCTCTCTCTTCATCCTCTCTTCTTTCTCCTGCTTCCATCTTGCTTCCATTTCTTCTCTCTCCTGCTTCCGTTTGTTTTCTGCTTCCTCGTCTCTCTTGCTCCATTTGGCATCCAAATCTTCTTTTTCCTTCTTCCGTAATTCCTCCATCTGGATCCACTTGGCCTCCATCTCCTCTTTCTCCTTGTTTTTCTCGATTCTTTCTTCTATTCTTCTTATTTGTTCGTTGTCCTCCTTCTCCTTTTCTTTTCTCTCTTGTTCCGCTTTGTCCTGTTCTCTCTCTTGCTTTCTTCTATCCTCCATTTGGTTCAGGTACCTCACCATTTTCTGCATTTCCGTCTCCTGTTCCTTTGAACCTTCCTGTTTTGCTGGATCTTTCGCTGGTCCCATTTTCACTTCACTTATTCACTTGATTTATTTAATTAGTTAAAAAATTAAAATTTCGGTTTAATTTGGACTCTACTTTTAATTATTATTATTTTTGCAATTTAGTATATTTGTCGTTGTAATTACCAGCACAACTTATTACTAACACACATGTACATATAAATTATATCAGAACTTAAGATATTCTCGTTCGTATGAAACACTAAAAAATTCAAAATTTGGAAAATTTGTTCCAAAACTTTGCTTTTTCGTGCTCCACGCTATTGGGCGCCACTTGCCACGCTTCAGCTCGCTCTGTCCGTTAGTGTGTTCGAGTAGGGTTCTTCTTGCCCCACTTTGGAACGCCACTAGCCACGCTGCGCCTCTGTCTGACTTCACGAATTTAAGATTCTTGTTCCCTTTTTTGGAACACTATTATCACGAACTCTTAAACTCGCTGTACGATCACCACCGACTGGGCGAACCACCTTTCTTTTCAGAGCAGGCGCGGGCAAGGCCAAGATGCTCACTTTTACTTTTTTAAATCAAAGATTTTGCAACTCTTGGCTCTAATAAGTATGAGCTTGTCCTCATAAACTTACTAAATTTTAATTAACGCAAAATTCCCTGAATTTTATCTCAATGCTCGATTATTTAACTCTTTTAAGATTAACTCTCTCTCTCTCCAAGGTCGTGCCTTTTGGGAGAAATCGGCTCTTAAGTTCTGATGATAACTTTTAAAATTTTCAAATTATATTACCAGAGCACATATATAAAATTTATGTTAAAACAAGGTTAATAGCATACACAGAATGGATATATATTAAAAACACAACAAAATTTAGAAATGAATTATTTGTATATTATTTTCTCTTTTGCACAGAAAAATTTTATATTCAAAACTTTTTTAATCACACCAAACAATTTAATTGAACAATAACACAACTATTTATTTATTTGACAAAATTAATTAATGTAATATTTTCTATATCTTAAACAAAATAACAACGCTTGACTTTTCAGACAGAACCACAAACAGTTTTTCCTGTACTGAAAAAGTCGTATTTAAATTATTAATAATTTTCAACACCAAAGCAGAGGTTTAAAAATGAATTTAATTTTTAATAATTCCCCTAATGACGTTATATTTGAAAAGAAGTTAATATTTGCGAATTATTCCTTAAGTATAAGATACCTTCACACTTTAATAGAAGTTCTAGTTGGATTTGGAATTTGTTGTATTATTAGGATGATAGTGATGTGATGTTTTCTATCCAGAGTCTGTAAGCTGCTATGTAGTTGAATGCTGGTCTCGAATTCTTCTAAGTCGCCTTGAAGATCGATTAAAGTTGAAATTATTCTAAGTCCAATTAGTAGAGTGACAGTTGAATCTTCCTCTCAGCTCAGAGTCGGTTGCAGAAGAAACGTCCTTTAAGCGTCGATTCCAAAAAAGAAGTAATCGTCTTTCGACGGTTAAATCTCGGTCTCCCTGTCAGTGGGAATTAATCCACTTTTCTGGAGCCAATTTTCCTCCCTTTTTGGGAAAAAGGTATTTTCCATATATTATGTGTTTTCAGGCCCTTTTGGTCTGAAATATTTACACTATATGTTTTATTAGTCCTATTTTTTGACTAATGAATAGTTTTCTTCCTTAATTATTAATTAAAACACCTTTTAATTAATAATTTATAGTATTTTTTCTTTAACGTTATCTTTGATCCATGTTGGCAACATGATGATTCTGACTTTAGACTCTGCTTGAGGATGCGCGCGCAACTTTTCATGTTTTTGCATGAAAATCTCTACTTTTGACGTTTTTTCGTTCAACTCGCTATAACTTTCGAACGCTCGAACCGATTTTAAAGTTCCTTTCGGATTCTTCTTCCTTTCCATCTTGTGGGTCTTGTGGAACTTGATTCATCGCTCTACTACGCTTCGTTCGCGAGTTATCGCCCTTTTCCCGAAGTCTGATTTTTCCTCTTTTCAAATTTTGAGATAAGTCCTTTCTCAAAATTCTTTTGACGAAATCTTGTTCCTCTTCTACTACGACGAAAAACTATGTTTGTACTTTTCCCATAACTCGTTTGGTTGTCGAGTTATTCGCCTTTGAAGTCCTTAAGTTTGTGTCGTATGAGTTTATGTTCATAAAAACCCCCCCATTATATATTATTACTTCTGCTTTGGTGTGTTACCATTTTACATACTAAATACATATAATTATCATGTTACTTTACCCCTTTAACGTTTATTTTACCCGCTTTTGGGCTTTGAAGTTTTACGTTTTGTAATTATTATATCTCCCTTATTTTATTTTCAAATTTGATTCTAAGTACCTATTATTGTGCCCTATTGTGGTCTCTACAATAGTACTTATTATTATTTTTTAAATGATCCCCCCTTCAACTCAAAAATTCCAAAAAACTCCCCAAGAATAACTTTCTAAGTCCATTCTCACCTGTTAATTATTATTAATTCATATTTTTTATTTGTGATTATTGTTATTTCCCCACTTGGTTATGACTCTACGATTTTTGAATTTTGAATTTATTCTTCTTCCAAATTTTAGGTTTTTGAGCCCTTCTAAAAACTTGAATAACTTTTTTGTTTTATGTGATTTTAAATTTATTTGTTGATATTATTGGTCGGTTGACTCTACTGAATATTTATTTATATTAATAATTTAGTTTCTCAATAAAATAGGAACTAAGGCAGTTTGACTTTTCACGTCCGAACAAGCAAGTTTGCTCTCGAACTGGCGTGACGTCATCGCCCCACCTCGTCCCCACTCTACAAGGTTTAGCGCGGCAATTTAACTTGTTTTAAATGGACTTGAGACGTTTGGCTTTTTCCAAACCGTCGCAGTGTGTGTGTGTGTGTGTGTGTGTGTGTGTGTATGTGTTTGTGTGTGTGTGTGTGTGTGTGTGTGTGTGTGTGTGTGTGTGTGTGTGTGTGTGTGTGTGTGTGTGTGTGTGTGTGTGTGTGTGTGTGTGTGTGTGTGTGTGTGTGTATAAAGCAATAGTGTTCCATAATCAATAATTAGTATACGGTATGCAACAATGTAAAGATAAATGCAGCGATTTCGCTGAACTAACAGACGAAAACTGGTTTTCCAGACAAATGTGGTGGGGATCTAGTCCTGTCGACTATCAGAGAAGTGGGGGTTGCATTCCTTCATTACATGTTCAATTTCATGAATCCAATTCACTCTGCCGTGCATAAATATGTTTTATTTTTTTTAAATCTGAAGATGAAAGAAAGTCCAAGTTTATCGATTGAAAATATTAAATATATTTTACCGAATTTCAAAGAAAAACTTTTAATATAATTTATTTATTTACAATTTTTTAAATATTCACTATTAATGTGTTAGTAAATATGTAATAAATAGAATTGTACCTGATTTAAGTCATATCAAGACTGGAATATCATTCAAGAATTTACTAATTCATTTTTGATTCAAAAAAAAAAAAAAAAAAAAAAAAAAAAAAAAAAAAAAAAAAAAATGTGTATCAAATAAATGTCCATGTTTAGTTCAAGATCTTAATGAGAATCGAAATAACCCGTTTTAACCAAATAAATTTTCATTATTAATTGAATTTTGATTATCCAAGTCTTAAATTATAAAATAATAGTACAATACCGTAATATGTTCAGTTAATGACCGAAACTTTTATTGAAAGGAAGAGGTAATTAAGTAAAATACAAGGTATTGTACTCTTATTTTTATATTTGCACATTAACTCCCGCCCCCCAATCTTATTATATACCTCCCCCTTGCACATTTTATTGACAGTTTCCTTCTCATATTATTATTATTCGTTCCATATTCTAACTTATCTGACACATCTCCCATTGCTGTAATATTAATTTCTATACCAATTTCTTAAATAACTCAAACAAATAATCAGGTTAATATTACAAACGTATTTACAGAACAGGTGTCCTTTTCAAGATTCCATTTTAAACCAGAAAATTTATATACTACACAGTAGGCTACGCAAAGGCCGATAAATAAGTCGGTCATATTTGTTGTTTACAAACAGTTTTAAGGTTATGTCGGCCGTATTGTAAGTTCCAGATATCGATAAGTAGAGTTATTAAAAATGTTAAGGTCTTGCTGTAACAGCACACCTCGCTACTTGGTAAGAAAGAATGAATTACATTACAAGGTCAAGAACGACTTTGGCGAGATATAGTTCTAACAGGTAAATAATTACTAACAAGGGTCAAGGTGGTTGTGGAAAGGGGTTGAATATGAAAGCAGCAGAGAAAACGTTGTGAAGGCTGAATGTCAAGGACTTGAATCGTATTTGTATGTTTCCCACTTTCTCCCTTTTTTATCGATTTTATATCATGTAATAAGTATTTATATTGAGTTATATCATTTTTTGAAATATAACTATTCCAATTCACTTCAAGATCAAACCATTAATTGTGCCTGCCCAATTAAATTAAATTAGTGATTATTGGCCCAACAATTTGTTTGGGAGTCCAAACTCTAAATATTAGTCATAATTTAGGACAGATTTCATAATCTTATTGCGTTTTAAATAGCAAGTTTGTCAGTTTTAAAAAAAATCAGAAACCTCTAAATAGGATTTTTAGCTAATTTCTGAATTTTATTTTTATTTTTTCCCAACAATTTGTATGTTGTATTTGTGTTTATTTGAAATAGCAAAGAGTATAAAAACGAGAAATTTACGATGCTCCAAAACTTTATGTCTGTTTTAGTTTTGAGATAATTCCAAAATATTTCAAAGATAAGGGAGATAAAAAGGAGGTTAACTGATATTCATTTTAAAAGTCCCTTAAAGACAAAAGCAAAAACAAAACATAATGTTTTTTTGTTAGATTCAATCCAAGGTGGTTAGCAGCCACAGAGTATCATATTTTAAATTTTAGCATATATTCATCAATTATAATTATGTTTCTAAAACCCAATAAAAGAGGTGTAATTAGAGAAAAATACTTTAAAAATATCAAACTCAACTTCAATGAGGTGGTGGTGAAGGGTGAAGTTATATTTCTTGTGTTTAGATTCTTTAATTTTAATAGATGAATTGTTTAGTTTTGATTGTACATTTATCTTTGAAAATCTTGTGTAGGTATATTATAATAATTTATTTTTAATTTTAGGTTAGATTAATTCAAATTATTGATACAGTACGAATTGGTTTCGTTTCATTAAGGCCTAGGTCTTTAATTTTTTTCTCCCATAACTTCATCTGCAAGTGAGTCATCAGAGAGAATTTGATACTAGTTATTATTTATATAGTTTCATTTTTCTTAGCTTGCTGAGGAGATGAGTGATTTTGAATTCATTTTCTTTTGTCATTTGTGGTAAATTATTTGCCTAAGCAACAAAACACCTTAAATTTAAATGAATAGTCACTGTGATCTATTAAAGGAATTTAAGTTTAAAAGGTAAGTTTGATTATTTAAATTATGCATATCACTTAATTCTAATTGCTCACCAAAATTGATTACCAATGTTGAAAGTAGAATGTACTCAGAAGCCTATTCTAGGCCTAGGCATATTTACGTGATTAATTTGTTTATACAATATAAAATTTAGTTATTGTTTACGATAATATTCTAATATGTTAAATAAACTATAGAATGTCACAATGTTTAAAATGTAAATAATACTTTAAACCTTGTGATAAATATGAATACAGAGAAAAAAATATTCAAAACTCACAGCTGGTGCCCGGATTCAATAGTTGATTTTTAATTAAATTTTATTTTAAAGTTTAGTTTACCCTTCAATTTAAAATACTGGCTTTAGAGTAATATAATGAACTATTGGTGGAGTAAAAGGAGAGTTTTATTTATCTTTATCATTGGTGATTAGCTCAATGGATGGATTTACCTTTCATTCATACAATCCGTTTCTCTTGTTTTCTTGGTAGTTGTTCAGAAAATGAATCAAACAATTCATTCATAACTCTAGTACTCTTCTTAACCAGTTTGATTTGTCATTGCTCTTTTCGTGTTACGGTAGAGCTTTGAAAATTTAAAACAATAAAATAAACATACCAATATATTGTCTAAATCATTATGGTTTTGGATACATGTATGCAAATATCCTAAACAATCTATAGGCTATTATGTAAATCACACCAGTAAACAAATATCAGATGACTTATAACTTACTAGCTGTACCCGGCCACGCGTTGCTGTGGCTCATCTGGTTAAATGGAAAATAAATAAAAGACATAAAAAAAAAAAAATAACTAACTATATTAAAGAAAATTTTATTTCCAAAAAAAATTAAAAATTGTATCTATTACTTATTTTTATGTCATATTAATAATAATAAAAATATATATAATATATCAATTATTGGTTTTGTATTTATATCCAGGGTACTAATATCATAAAGACTTAAAATTTATTTTCTTTGTTGTATGTATGGGGTTAATCTCTGGAACTACTGAACCAATTGAAACATTTTTTTAAATAAAAAAACTACACAACCCCAGAGTAACATAGAGTAGGATTCATTTTGATAAAAACATTTTTTATATTCCATAGGCTATTTGTAAATTTATTTTGAAAATCGTAAAGAATCGTTGGGCATTAAACCCAGCGTCTAGCAGCTGTAGTATCAATAAATAAACAACATTATGAAAAACTAAAAAATTACTATTGAAAGATGAAATTTATAAATATCAATAGAAACGTACTATGCCAAAGATGTGCACAACAACATAAATTATATGTGTATGTTGCCATTAAGGTAGGTAAAAGAAATTAAATATAATTTTAGGTTAGGCCTAGAAAGATGAACCAATACATATTTCTTGGATGTACCTATTTGCATTCATTACCATAGCAGCCAATTTAATAAAATAACTGATGAAACAGTTGATTCGGATGTCCAGCTAGTACAAATAATATTTTTAAGTTAGGCCTAGATTGAACCAACACATGTTTCAACACACACAAACCAATAAAAGCTTGCGTTAAGATATTTAAAATTAAGAAAACAATATGTTACAATCTAATTTAAAAAAAAGACATATTAGAATTTAATAGTAGGCCAATTTATATATGGTAAATGATATATTTTATAAATTGAAAATTGCCTCTTTTATTTATAACAATACAAAATCTCTGTCCTAATTAATATTCCCGAGAAAATAACATTGTGTACAATAACCTGTTTTAAAAAAGTTATTATTTATATATATATACAATTTCTATTCATATCGGCGAAGAAAGTCCCGCGATATTCTTCTCCAATCACAAACTTCTGTGGGCGTGTATATTATAATAAAAAGCGTCTTGCTTCTAGTGGTCGCCATCTTAATTCCAGATTTTCGTTCATATTTCCACAGATTATGTCTTTGTTATTAAATATTTATATGAACTCAGGTGATGTTTTATATTTAGAAATATCTACTTCGTATTTCTGTATATCTCATTTTGTCTCTAGGTCTTCTGTATTTTTATAATCGGCGAAAGATCGGAGTTATATTTTCAATTCGGTTATTTTCCAAGTTGACCTTTCACGTCTAGATAAAAACAAATTATTTAAGTTTTCTTGTCTTTAACTGTGTGTTGTTATTTTTTATGGATTAATCAAATTCTTAGGCGCAATTTTAATATAGGTTTTGATTTGTTTTAGATTGACAATTTTCTGGATTAGTTATAATTGGGTCGGAAAATATTAGATTTAGAATTTGTTTTGATTCGAGTCTTATCTTTTTGCCGCTAGGCGCGTGTTGTTGACGTTTAAAATTAAATGAATGAAATTGACTTTTTTTTTCTTTTTGTATTTAATACCCTTTAAAATTAAAATTTCGCAAAATCCTTTCTTAGTGAGCGTCTATGACCTCATACAAATATGCCTTTAAATTTTGGTATCAATATCTTTGTTGGTTTTTGCTCTACGTTGATTCTCTGTCAGTCATTCATTCAGTCAGTCAATCAGGACAAAGCCGTTTATATATATAGTGATAATAATACAAGTGGTACTATTTTATAAGTATAACATTTTCCTTTATGAAACTTCATTATCTACATTCACAAAAACTATATATTTAAGTCAGTAGTGTTTACTAGTAAGAGCATTATTACGACACAAGTGTATTACACGAGTGTCGTACAATACTTTACCCAACCCCACTGTAAAAAAAATATATATATATATATATATATATATATATATATATATATATATATACGTTAAAAAAATAAGAAACCCACGCGATTAGTACTCTAACCCTAACAGGTTAGGTTTGATAGAAACAAACACGTTGCTAGGACACCAATAATTAAAAAAATAACCGATACAAACAGCTGATATTATTAAATATTACTTAAACATTATCATTGGCTGCAGTGGCAAATTTTCATTACGTAATGGATATCACTTCGTAACGCTCTTAATAAGACGGTTAAAAATATAGGTTTAGGTAAATATGTTTACTAATATTTATATTATAAGCTTTTTTAGTAGTTTTATGAAACACTAACTAGGGAATTGGACTGTAATAAAAACCCCATTTTGTTCTCAATTGTTAAGGCATCAGCTTAACTTCTACTTTAAATAAGGGATCAATAATTATATTTATAACAACTATAACTTACAATCTTTGGTATATCCAAATCAATTCAACAGTTACCTTGAATCAGCAGTTTTATAAGTAAATATAAGTCAAAATAATCTAACTCTTGGACTAGAGTAAGTGAAAGCTCATTATGCTTTATCTTTCCCAAACATATTATCGTCGTTTTTGGAACTTTGAATTATACTTTTTTGAAAACTGGTGTGAAATGTTTTTATTTACTTGATTTGATCTAAAAATGTTTTGAAGGAATATATTTTACTCGTATATATGCACATAAAACCCTAAACTAGTCTTGTAAACTGTTATTCTAATTAATTAAAAATTAGTTGAATTTAAGGTTATAATTAAACAAAATATTTAAATAACCTCTGTTTATTTATATTATGAAGGCACTTGTTTTTAAAATAAGCATTTCTAAACTCCTGAACATGTATCTCTGCAGCTATAACTAATTGTCTACAAAACCGTGTGAAATTGGGTATTTAAAAAATAAACATATATGTTAACAAAATATACTTCGCTAAATAATTTTCGAACAATATTTTATTTACGTTACTGAATAATTGTTGGTACTGAAAAACTCTTTTACGACATAATCAAAAAGACTTTAGATATGAAGAGGTTAAATACTATTGAAGTGATATTTATAAGGGCAATAGTGTTACTAATATCTGTTAAAAATATATTATCTAGGGAACCTGATGGAGCGTTAAGATGTTACCAATGTGAGTCAGATTTTGGTGATACGTCAAATGTTTGTAACTTGCACAACTGGAAACATGCAAACCGTACTGAAAAACGTGATATGATAATGCAATGTCCTAGAAGAAAGTCTTCATTTTGTCACATAGTAACCATGGATAATAAAGATGATGTCACTACCTATCGAGGATGCGCTGGCCCTACTTTCAGGGATGGTAAAGTGGCTCACGTAGGTTGTATGCATATGGGAGAAGGCAGAAGGCTATGTCTTTGTGAAACAAATCTTTGTAACAAAGCGGTAAACCGTATTGCTCACTTTATGCACATTTCAGTTATTGTTTTTGTTTATATGTTTTACATTATTTATTAAATATGTCTTGAAATAAATAGCAAAAAGTAAAAGTTTCTAACGTTCCTAACTCTCCAAAGAAATGAAAATTTCCTGACAAATTTATTACTTTATTAAAAATAATAATATATCTAATATTATACTGAATGGCTTGTACAAAATATAAATAAACTAAATACAAAGAAAAAGTAGTGAATAATTACTTGTATCACTTTTTCATAGCCGTTATAAGAGTATAGGGGAGTATAGGGCCATTTGATTTAACAAATTTAAAAAATGTCTGGAGAAATTTTCTTGAACATATACCGATGTAAAAATATGAATAAACATATATACACAGACTTATGAATCTGTAAGCATGCCATTAAATGTCATTGTAATTTGGTATACTATTAGGTATGTGTTATGATGAGTACTCTTCGAATGTGTAGAATTACTTTTGGTAGTACAATTGTAGAAGTGAAAGCGAAGGATGACCATTATTTAGACGATATCAGAATTAATCAAGTGTTATCTCATCCCTCTAGTTTAACTATAAAAACAGTAGGCATACTGAGACAAATATATTAAAAATATGTAAAATAAAAAGAAATAAGATATAGGTATATTACTTTAAAACAACTGTTATATTCAAACAATTTTGTTTGGTTTATAGGCGAAATATTTTACGGTTACCATCGCCTTAAAAAAAAGTATCAAATCGTGACAACTCCCTCCCCCCCCCCTCCCCTCCAAATAGCTCTATGGTTGACAGAGAACATGAAATGAAGGCCTGTTAAGAAAGATAAAAGAAATGGATCTAACTCAAGATTGGATAAGGAAAAGTGTATATCCAATTGGAATATTCGAGATTGCTCCACCCGTACTCACTATAAGTTACGCTTTCGTATAATATAAAGTAACTAGTTATATGACAAAACTGTATGAAATTAGTCTAAAAATAGACAAATAGAAGACTAACTATTCTAAATAATGTTAGTGTAGAATATATAAATAGGACTAGATGTACAGTAATATTCCAATCATTAAAAAGAAAAAAATAACATACATTTTATTAATAATAGACGTGCCATTCAAAACGATATTGTTTTATTGGTGGGCGTAGGTATAATATTTTGGTCTAATATAACAAAAGTCTAATATTAGCCTGCCAAGAAATAAATAGAATACCTAACGATCAAAAAGTGTGTTGTCCATAAATAGATATAATGTAGGCCTAACATTGGAAGAATGTAATAATATGGCAAACGAAATAAAACCATCAATTATTACTCTTCTGTAAAATGTTATAAATATAATTAGGTTAAGTATTATTAATTGACGTAAGTAAATTTATTTCTACCTAATATTTGTGTTGTGATGTGGTAATTTACACCTGACCTATGTGTTTTTTTTTTTTTTTTTTTTTTTTTTTTTTTTTGTTATCAAATTTTACGACTATAATTCGTAAGTGAAAAAGTTTGTTTACCATTTAATATTTAACGTCAGTTAAAATAATATCAGATTAAGAGATATCATTTAGGTCAACATTACATGCTGTGAAAAATACAAATACAAAATAACAAATTATTGTATAATTTTGGGGCTTAGAGTCGAAAATTAGGAATAATCGGCCAGGGTTTGCGCTGTAATTGATTACGATTTACCAAACTCAGCCAATATTCCTTCACTAATAGAAATCGCGGTTACCGACTGTAAATATTAAATGCAACATATTTAACAATAGTAAGCTAAATAATATATTCAAACGTAATGTAATTAAAGTTAAGTTGTTAATTTCTTTCCTCTGCAATATAGAGTGAATAATTTTAGTCATAGTGCACTATCGATGTGGTAAATATCCGGGATCCGTTACATTAGTGTTTTCTTTCCCTTCACTATCGACTGTCATGTTGTTCGATGTACAAAGGTTAACCAAAAGTTCGGCACATGGCTTTTAATTTTTCATTCTACTGGTGTTATCAACATTCTCTTTTCACATTAAATATTTGTAATGAGAACTCCCAATAGTTAATAATAGTAGTTTAATATGGTGTACGTATGCACATCGGAAGGTATTAAAAGCAAATTGCCTGACTGATATATGAACGTCTAAACCTTCTAATTAAAGATTCACAGAGTGTACTCTCAATAGTTTATATAAGTACTAAGAAGGAATTTTACAAAATTTCCTCATTGTCAAAGAGTATTTTGATGAATAAAATATAGTGCTTAAGAATATAACTTCTAATACAAATATAAAAGGAGATATCTCACTCTTCCACTTTTAACTGTAACCTATTTAATTTCAAATGTGGAAGATACAATGTAAAGGAATGTTTTCAAAAACTCCTTAACAGTAATATTATTAGGCCACATTTTAAAAAATATATACTATTAGAAGATTAAATGACACAGTATTTGTTAAAATAAATCATAAAATCATGAACATAACATTTCATAAAACATTTTAAAGGGATTAAATTTTAATTCTTCTTCAATTTGGTAAAATATTTTAACATTTCTTGTGTTACCATCCTCAACCAATCTTTGAAATGTTGAAATAATCGTGTCATCTGTAGCCGTAGTAAACAGATTTCAATAAAGTGAATGTCATGATTTTACGTAGAAACTAAAAGAACCTCATCGAATAACATGAACGTACCAGCCCCTCCTTGTTGATGTCACGTTTCGGTTGAGAGACAAAATTAGTTGCCTATTCCGGACAGGAGTAAGGGATGAAAGTACTATCAGTAGAAAGACCAACTAGTCAGTGTTTGTCTTATCATCTCCCAACTCGATAAATGAATAACACTCTTTACATGAAGTGCAGCAATATACTGGGCGCCGAAAATAATCGACTAGGAATGGTTTAACATTTTAAAACATTGTATATATTCTTGAAATAAAACTATTTGTTGATCTACTCTAATCAACAGTATAGCAACATGGAAATATGTTAACCAATTATTTTTAAACAGTGGTGTACACATAAAATATGGAAAAGACCTCGATAATATCTTCGTAAATTTCTGGCATAATTTTCATTACAGACTTTACTAAATTCAATCCATGAAAATTAGAATTAATACTCTATGCACCAACTCTACTTTACATAAAATCATTAAAACACGTTCACTTCTGAACTAAATGGTAATAGTTTGTATTCGATGCTAAGTTCTAAGCCCTGTTGTCTTAACGTTTAATCGTTAAATTAAATAATAACGATTAAAAATATTTTCGGTTTTACGGATTTATTACAAGTCCGATATTATCTGAGCGGAAGCTTTCTACTGATTCTTATTTTGTAACAATTGTTTACTTCTTTTATCTCCCACATACATAAAAATACACAGATTATATCTCATGGCTACCTCTATTTTACTTCTCAATTATATTGACAGGTTGATAGTACATCACCTTCATGCTCTTGTGTTGTTTATATTCATTATTTTAATTATTCGTGTGCTTCACTGATTCATTGGCGCTTCAGGTGGGGATCAGTGTAGAATAGATGGAAATATAGCCTACTCTTAACTTCTGGGGGTATATTGTGAGGCAAGGCAATTACACAGTCTGAAGAAATTGTTGAGGGTAGGACGAATATTACGTTTTAAGTGTTCTTGTCCCATGATGAAATCACATTTTTAACAGCTCATACCTGAATATGTTCCTCTCCCTTAAAACCCAAGCGTTGTCGCTAGTATTATCTTAATATTATTAGATCTAACCAGCCTTGCAAGTATTGTTGTCTAGCGATCTGCTAATAACAAAACAGATAATAATGCATTTCCTTTTACTGATTTATTTCCCATTACTCTTCCTAAAGACTGGTGTCTTTCTGTTGTTCCTGATCATGATCTAATTCTCCATCTGAACCTAACCTAACCTAACCTAACCTAACCTAACCTAACCTTTAAACGTGTTTTTTCCGAAAGTACTGTATTTTAGTGTTTAGTTACATTTTTTTTCTAAAACTATAAGGACTACATTCTCCAAATTTCACACACCTGTTTCCCACTTACTGGTGTAGCGTTTATTAACCCCCCCCCCCAACAATACAAAAGTAGTAAACACCAGTGAGTCATGCCTATGTAAACTTGGATTACACCCAAAATCAATCACAGGACACAAAGTTACAGCTGAAGCAGATTAAACTGCGAGGCCAAAAACCTTTACTTCGTACGTTACGTCTTACAACATGTGACTGGCACACGTTTTCTTCTTGTTAAGGAAATCAAAATGAAAACAAAAGTGCTTAATATGATTTTAAAAGTCTTAACTTCAGAGATGAGCTACATTTAACGTGTGTGTACTTCATTTTCATTTCAAACTCTTTTTTTTCAAAATCAAAATATGAAAATACCTTTCGTAATGCCGTCAGGGCCGTCTCAATTTTAGGCACCACCTCGCTTTGTTCCAGGTAATCAAAATTTCTTTCTTTGGCTAAGTTTATAACCATGATATATATATATATATATATATATATATATATATATATATATATATATACTTTGAGTTCATTAACCTAACTACTTGTATTCCTGAATTAGGCTCTAAGATTTTGTTCTCTTTTATTAGCTTTGTTCTCATGTAAAATTTGGATGGTAAGTTCTCTTTTATTGTTTAATAATTAGCTTGCTTCAATTTAAAATTTATATAAGTTTATAACACAAATATTTTGTCATACAAATAAATCAAAATTTTGCAACATAACTTCTGTTTTTTTTTTGGTAAAGTGCAATGCCTGACATGAACTTAAGTTCCATCTTGAAACATGAAAAATCAAGTTGTCTGCCTTACTAATGCCTGCCTCTGGTCCGACCTTACTACCTTACTAATGGTCCGAGAATTAGGGAAGAATATCTTCCGCAACATCTGTTAAGGAAATCTCCTCTTAATCAAAAAGAGAAAAATTAACAGTTCAGTGTGTGAAATGTAATAAGGCAAATCAGACTTTTAACTTTTGGTTTTTATATCTAGGATGGGACATGCTAGAAATTTTTCGGCTTCACGACAACAAAGGGGTTAGTTCTCTAAATTTACAATTTTGACGTCAAACTTTTTTGGATAATTTTCTTTAAAATAATAATTTTTTTTTGGTTGGCCAACATAATAATAAAATACATGTACTCATATATTTGTTTTATTTGTATTTCTCTTGTTAATTTAATCTTAAGGAAATTTTGTTCAACATCAAAAATCATTTGTTAATATTATTATCACAATAAAAACAAAAAATATTTTACGTAATCCTAATTACAAAAGGAGAGTTTGCTAAATTTCTATTTTTTCTCTTTGGGGAGGGTTTTTTTTTTAATTGTTGTTACAATTTCCTTTAAGGGTTTTATTAAATAATCTTTTCATTTAAGGGCATATTAATTTTTTTTTAATAAATTTATATATTCTGATTCTTGAGTTAAATATATTGATTTGTTATTTGTTAATCTGCTTTGTTATTTTGTAAATGGTGAACTCAGGTAAAAAGGAAGGTAAGCTCAGGAACCGACCTCACTTAAAGGTTCCATCACTGAACATGACCCTTCATTTTTGTTTTGTTTTTCAGAGCTCAGCACGACTATCTAATCTTTCAATAAAAATTTTCTTCTCCCGAACGGTACACTGGTGAGTAAAGTCATGCAACTTTATTAAGATATATTTAGTTTTATGGAAAATAAAAAATATTTTACATTTGAAATCGCGTACATGTTTTTGTGCAAACATTTAAATAATTTTTATTTGAAAAGTATTTACAATAAAAACACTATATTCCATGATTCTATATCAACAACATCTATATAACAACTGTACAAAAGCTTATATCTGTAGGTCTGATACTTTCTGAGATTAGTGTACCTAAGTGTTGTCATGTTTCCCCATTTAAATAACATGGCGACCTTCTAAATTTCATCTTGATTTTCCATGTTTTCACAAATTGTAATAAGTTATATATTACTTCTTTAATAATATATATTATAATTACTATATTATATCCTTCATTCACTTAAACACCAACTGAAATAAAAGACAATTTATTTCTATAAAACATATTACTAGTAATACTAAGGAGTGAGTGTTCCAAGATTTTGCGTAGCCTACATATGAAAGAAGATGACGTAGCAATTGAAACGTCGTTATCTACCAATATAGGGTTTACCTTGGACAATAGTGCATTATCTTTCATTATAATGCCTTCGCCGGTTACAAATATACAAATTTATTACATTTTCATATTTTTTCAATATATTAGGTTATTACTAATATTTTTGAAAATGCGGCTGCTCGTCTTCGCAATGACCAGAACTCATTCAATATCTCCCACATCTCATTAGCCGACTATTCGTGATTATAATAAGGAGGTGACTTTCAATCAACGACTGTCAATGAATATTGTTAAACATCTATTGGTGCTTCAAGCTACTACGGTAAGAAATTTTATTTTATTCACGTTAAATTGCATATTAGTGGAATTTGTGTAATTATTTAGTGTACCTATAATAAATTTCAGCAATAAATCGTTAAAAATAATTCAAGTAGTCCATGTCTAGGAATTTGGCATAACCTAAAGTTCCGTAATCTCAAAATGACAGCACTCAGCACTATCAGCTTAGGATTTATGGTAATGTAGTTACATTAGTCTTCATATAGATTGCAAGGGTAGCTAGAAACCATTTGTCAGCTGTCGCTAAACTTGGGCGGCTGCTATATTGCAAATATCATTCAAACATGAGAATCTATTTAGCTGTTTCTAAGATTACACGTTTAACGTATCATAAGTATGTCAAGAGAAAATAAACATTTTTTTTTCTCTTTAAATATAGCAGCATGTGAAAAATAGAATAATACTGGTTTTATTAATTTAATTGATTGTCTGAGAGGTATGTATATACTATATTTTATTTTGACCTATTATATACTCAGACACATTTAAACTATAATTATATTAATTGGATTTAATTTTATTCAATTATTATAAATCAATATATTACTTTTTTATTTGTGTGTTGAATTTAAAAGATGTTTGATTTTAATAAATGATATAATAGAACTTTTATACCTTAAGGACTCGACAATAAAAGTTCTGCCACACTTCAGGAAAAAGAAGGACTAAGCGAGGGAGATACAAGAAGTGATGTAATTTAGTTTACTGTTCACTTGAACGGATTTTAAAGTACCGTATTCGTTCATCAAGTTGAAAGTTTAAGTACCGGAACTAATGTGAATTCGCACAAGCTCAAGATGTTCAATTTATTTCCGTAAGTCTCAACATGCGTTAATATTACTTAAACACAAGAAGGCACATTACTTAAACATATGAACGAAAGGTTATCTAATAAAAAAAAGGGAAGTTATTCAATTACAATATTTATTTCCCACATATACTTGTCACAGAATAAGTTACGATATGTAAAAATAAAATTGATATCTATTTTTTGAAAAATCTTTTTCCAGATAGAGTACCAGATTCCAGAAAAAATTGTGTTTTATCGTGACTGTCAAAAACTAGTGGTCAATTTTGGACATACATTCGAGATATATATTTCGTTTTTGCCTATCTAAAAATTTGTTAGTAGTTTTATTAAGTCCAAAACTCAAAATTCCGATTTTCTTAAGTTCGATACTGATGATTTTAATAATCATTTGATAAAAAAAATTAGGCCTATTTTTAAGGGCCTAATCAAAACAATCTTTCCTAAAATGCCGGTTCGGGAGTTATCGTATAAAGAAGTTTGAATGTAAGTTATATAGGGTGGAATCATTTATTTTTATTTGTGCTAACAGCAGGCTATATATTTGGAATCTTAAACGTAAAACCTTCAATGCAATAATTTATGTTTTACTTAACCCGTTCTGCGTTTTGTGATGTTTTGTAATTTACTGATATTACACGCGCCACTGGTTCTTAAAATTTATATAGACCATTTTTACTGCATAGGGGTGGGGGTAGCCGATTATCAGATGGTGTCCTAATAAGAGATATCCCATGTTTATTCCCTGTTTTTTTTTTTGTTTTTTTTTTAGCAGTTAACAAACCTGTTTGCAAATATTTTTGTTGATATGTTGATATGCTGACTTATTTTATCTAAGTGTGTTGTTTTTAAAGGTGTTCTATCTTTTCCATTTTCTAATTTTTCAAATATAATGCAAATTATTTTTAACTCATTTCTCTCGAAGAGGCGGTAAAACTCAATAATTTACTGTAGTTGGCATAAGTACCATAAATTCAACATATATAGAGTTAGATTGATTATGTTTGATTTTTTTTTTTTTTTTTTACGTCGTGTAGAAAAAAAAAGTGTCGATACTTAGTTGCCTATTATCAGTTAGTATATGAGTTACTAATATACAATATCCTCTATTAGGATACTGTATTTTGATGTATTAACGTTTTCAGATGCGACTTGGTAAAAGAAATAGTGGGATCCAAACTATATAGTCTACGTTAATAACTGCTGTTATTTGAGAAAATAAAATGGCATATCTTAAGGTTTCCAAAACACATATTGTTTCCTCGGTTCACATTAGAGAACTATGTATAAATTAAAAGAAATGATACAGAAACAATTAATATAACTTTTGTAGATACTACGTTACCATGAAAAGGTGTATGAGGAGAACAACTTGAAGCAGAATTAGTTACATACGGTAAAGTTATATGTATAAAAGTTTCTATTGATTTGTAACATAGGTTATATAGTGACATAAATCAACTAGCGTTCCAGTTGGCTCTTAAAAATAAAATTGACCATCCTTTTTCTTACCCAAAAGTCTCTACTGGAAATAAATGACTACGAAATTTCAATAGAATGGAATCCTTAACTTTCCCTGCGTAAACAAAAGCTATTTCTTTGGTTAAAGATGAATTTAGGAAGGTTAATATGAGTCTCGCCAAAATAGTCATCGTTGCTTAATCTAGAATTTCTGTAATACAATCTCACCGTTCCAAAATTATAGCTTGAATGGTAAAAAGCAGGTTGGGAGGTTATCTTCCCAGAATAGGTGGTCTAATAACTTCGGTAACTGGTATGAGTCTGTCTGGAATTTTCATTTCACCAATGATTTTATGGAATGAACTTGTCCCAAGGAAGAACTTGAAACCTGTCCTTATAGACTATTGTTCTCAGATGGATCTAAACTTCATTACCCACTTATCGGGTGAAACATTTTATAGAACTCGTGAAGCTCTTCCCAGAGGATCCATTTGTCATTTTCTTGGTCGGTCATTCTTCAAATAGAAGAAACTAGATGTAACAAGTTTAGATAGAGAACTTTTTGTTATCGCAGTGTGGCTACTACCCCGTACTTTTCACAAACTACAGCCAATGGACGGCTGATCCCTTGAACCCTTTTAAGTGCTTCTACTCAAGGGAACTAGAATCTTGGATGTCTAAATCTTCACTTTTGAGCACTGATATGTTATCAAGTTGGACAGTGTGCGATTTATTAAGTATATTCCGAATCCGAATATAAATATATATATATATATAAATTGAATATGTCATGTATTGTATATGAAATATTTTTCGCTCAAATTGGCATATATTGAGTTATTCGTAAGAAACGCTTTTCAAGCTATCAAATTTTTCATATTTAAAAAGTGTTTATTAATTGACACTATTACCATGTAATCCATTTTCAGAAAAAATCCATGAAATCGGTTCTGAGATCAAATAATATTATTTATGAATTGCATTCCTCTATAATGCACTCTTCAATATAGCGAATCTCTACTTTACTAATTCTACAAACTTTACAAAAACAATTTTAATATAACTCACTAAGCTGAGACAGCTTATCTCCCAGTGATGTCGTTTTGGTTGATTTGAAGCCCTGCCAGAACTAAATAATTTTGAATATGGTGAAATTATATTGGTAAATTTGATGTCAATATTTATTCCTTGAACATTTTCTTGACATATAATAAAATATTTTTTTATGAAAAAAATAAGAGTATTTATTTTTAAACATTATTTCCCTATTAAAATTTTTTTCTTTCTTTTTTTTACAATATGAAGTTTACAAGAATAATTTTCCAAACAAAACATAAATTCAACACATAAATATTACTTTATTGTAATAATACCAGATGTCGTTTTTGTCATTGTTATTTGAAAGTTGTATATTAGATACATGAAACACTATGTGTTGTGTTAGGAAATATTGAATACACTGTATATGTAGTGGCACGTGATTTGATATTTTGAATGTAACAGAGAACTTGCGACCCTAGTATGAAGAATTATGTAAATTATGTTGTGTCAGGATTATTGAATTTACAATATATGTAATGTTCTCTGATTACAATATTTTGTATGTAAACAGAGAATATTCATTTGGATTCCACACGAAGAGGTTTTCTAATATCAAAATATATATCGCCACTTTTCACAGAAACACTGTGCTTTTGAAACAGGTAGACCCTCCAACAAGACTCCAGTGCAAGCTTTCCCCAATGTTGACTCCCAAAACAAACGACTTTTTCAGAGTAAGTGATGCGTAATAAGTTTATGTTCTGCTTTTTCATACCCAATAGGTTTATCCAGCAGCAACAATTGCTTTTTAACATGTGGACTCCCCACTAAGAGGTTTTAGCAAGGTATATTCCAAGTAAAAGTAGTTTTTCTAGAAAGGGTGATGAGTGATTGTATTGTATAGTTGGCTACGACCTTGTAACATCATAATAGTTACGTCGACCTTGGAAATCCCTGTGGGTACTGGCAAACACACAAACAATGCTAATACTATTTTTTTATAAGTCGTCATTAGTAGTTATAAATCAATATTGTTAATTAAAGATATTTATTTTATTTTAAAGTTTTTACTTATTTTAAAAGTAAAATAAGCAATGAACTATATCTTTTCTTTGCTGTTTAGAGATGAAAACACTTTCGGTCATCAACGATGTATAAAAAAAGGAAGAAACTAACAGAAAGACCCCTAGACCTAGAATACTCTAATAAAGTCAGTGTTGAGAAATTAAGAGTTGTCAACGAAGATCTGATAGGAAATATGGAGAAAAGGGATCTAACCCATAACAATAATTTTTTTAATGTAGATCTGGCTAGGATCCCTTGAGATTGACATATACGTACTCATTTAGAAACGGGGAATACCAGTATATTGCACAAATAACATGATTCCAGAACATACATAGATATCACGGGAATATCAAACAAATTAGGATTATTAGTTAGAATCTAGCGATGCCACTTAATGCACTCACTGTGTGATAATTATTTTTGATTACTCTATACCGAGTACACTCGAGCACTAAATAACATGCAAATAGTCTTATGTACGACTAATTGTGATATTATTAGTCATCATTTTAGTAGGAGTTATTTCATTTACTTCCAATTAGTTGTTCTACTTGTTACTAATCATTACGGTGTAAGCAAAATCAAAGATTAAAATTAAAATGTTGTAGCTTAAATGTATAATATTAGCTTATAAGAACTCCGAATAGTTCATGTTTTGTTAATGTGTAGTATTATTTTATAAACTAATAAAATGCCAACGTAAGGTACTACAATTTTACTTTACAATAAATATCATAGCTAGTGTCATCTGATTAGGTGGTTTTTCCAATTAACTTTAAGCAAATTAGCCATTAAAAATTATATTTAGGTCCTCTCAAATAAAATTCAGTTAATTAAAAAAATTCTGCAAATTGGTAGGTATAGTAGGTATATCTCTTTTTAGTTGTGATCGAAGTTTTTCAGTACAGTGATGGGGTACAGTAAGAAATGGTATTCACTGTTTTCCCGGAAGCCGTAACATTAATTGACCATTGGGTGTCTGGAAAGAAAATTTCCCAATTATTCCGTGTATGTCAATAACCCTATATTACGATGAACTAGGGTTAATTGAGTAAAGTGATATTTTATAGTATAGATTTAGTTTCTGTAATTATTATTCTTTCTCGTTAATTTCCAAAATATTGAAAGTTGGTTCCCGCTGTGCAGATTGATTGGAGCTGGTTATTTGTGGAAATGGTTACAATTTAAGTGATAGAGTGTTCTATGGACTCGTGTCAAGAAAACCATGCTCTGGGCCTAATAGGTTGAGTCTTGGCCCTCACATCAACAAGTTTTATTTGTTAAATAAACGCTATTTTCCGATAATTCATGTTTTATTTACGGTTCTTAGAAACATAGCTCTATTATTATTTAAAAGTGTTCGATTTATTACTCCTAAAATATATCAAAATAAGCTAGTAAAGTATCTGGGTAATTTATAGTATGTTAATTGCTAGCATTTAACATCCTGCAGTATTTACTGAAAACATGTATACAATTAAGTTAACAGAGAAGGAAGAGCGGGTAATATAAATTAATTTTGAAACGCCAGTGTTAAACACATTTCATAGTTTCAAAGCTGACAGTGTTAAACCTGTAACTGACAGCATCACGTTTTGCATTAGTTACATGAAGCAGAATATTGTAGACACGTGGGACCGTCAATCTGAATCTTGCAACTCTGATGCATCATTTCTCTTGTTGGTAATCTCTACCCACATATCTTTATGATATATTTTTACTAGAATAGTTATATAATAATGAACTTGATATTGATGCCTTAGAAAGAAAAATTTATAAGGATTAAAAAAAAAGTTATATAATAATTTATTTATGAATGTACAAAAGGGTGGCTCAAGGTGAGAAAACTTTAAACATTTTCATATAATAGATATGTCTACTCGTATATACTGACACATCATTTCAAAAGACTACTACGTTTAATTATTTCTTCTTCTCCTTTAAAGGTGAAAAACTCTTCATTTATCGATACTTTGTAAAAAGAGAGGATATATAAAAGAAACCACCCTAGCCCTAGCACTCAATTTTTCTTATAACGACGGGTCGGATGTTAGCAATAGTCTTCAAGACAGGCTTTATAGGAAAAATGAAGAGAGGGATTTACCAGATGACTAGATAACAGAAAGAAGCTGCTGATCTCGTAGGTTCTCTAGGGTTTTCCAAGCCCGTACTCTCTATATAGAGCCCTTGGTGGTATATATAACAATGTTTGTGGTATAAAAATTTATTTCATTTAATTGATTGAATGATTTAATAAAAAGTACTTAGATTTTAACTAGTATTTTTTATTTTATTAGTACTTTAAACTGTGAACTGGGGTCGTATGCCCCTTTTACTTTAATCGTCCTTACTCTCAAAGAAGAGATAAAATACCTTTTTTTTTACCGAGATTTAGTGGATTCGCTACTGTTACTATGTTAATGTATTTTTTTGCGGAATGATACAATTAATGTAATTTGAATTTCATAATTTAACATTTGCTTTAGAAGTTTGTATTTTTTACATACAGAGCGAGTCAAAAGTATGGAAACCCCTCATCAACTTTAAAAACAGTTTCAGATGGAATACTCTAAGTTTCAGGATTTTATTTATTTTTTATTTTTCCTCATTAACAATTTGTTATATTTATATTAAACTAAGTACAAACTTATCAAGTAATTTATCTTTTGCAATATATCTTCCCAATAAACCAGTAGCTCGTGAAAATTATTCCAGGATCTGTACTCATCAGACAGATCCACTCGTCATTGACACACTAAGTCACAAGGTTTTGTCCTCTTCAGTCTGCGCTGATCCTGACTAGCGCTGAGAAGCGGCAACACTTCTACATTTATATGCGTCGATAGTCTCTTGTTATGCTTTATGGCACATGTTTTAATCTCTTCTACAACGGTAGGAATTCCCAAGTCACGATGAATGTTGTTCCTTACATACCAAGGTGCATTGCAGATGTTGCGCAGTACTTTATTTTGGAATGTTTGTATCATCTTGATATTTGTTTTCTTGGTACAACCCCACAGTTGTATTCCATATGACCAGACCGGTTTAATTACTTGCTTATATAATAGCAACTTATTATGCAAAGATAGCTGTGAGTGTCTTTCCATCAACCATTGCATCTTCTTGAATTTGATGTTTAATTCCTTCTTTTTCTTTGATAAACTACTTTTAGTTTCAGGATAAGCTAATTCATGACAAATATATATTTTCTGTTAATTTACGAAACTGACGTCAATTTAAAAAATGTATAAGATCAGTATGTTAAAAGTTCCCTTAGTAGTGTAGATCACTATTGAAGTGGATATACGGATTGGTTTGGAATTGCGTTACTTTTCACCGTAAACACTTAGTCCAGAGATAACAAGATATCAATTAGTGTTTAAATTTTACCCAATCTTCTGATTATTTATGCGTTTGTGGAATAGTTGGCTGTGGCAAGTAAAGTCGGGAATCATCTTATTTATAGATCAATAATGTCTACTATCTATTTAGGTAATATTTTAATAATTGTATAATTTTATTTTTAATTATTAATTTAAGGAAATAATTCTTGGATCAAATATTCTTGTTGTCATTTTCTAAACTGGATACTTAGCTAAGTGATCTTTGTTTTCTTCAAGAGATAAGAAGATTATTATTCACTATCTTGAAACCCTGCCATACTGCAAAAGCAGAAAACCGTAACGAAGAAGAGTTCCATAATCTATGATTTGAGGATCTTAGATGTAACACGGCGGAATGCAAACCCTAACGAAGTAGTTTGCTAGAGTTCTCAAATGTTCATACACAGAGCTTTGTGCTGCTGGTTTCTGATATTATGTTGTCAGCAGTTTTCCCCAGTATAAGGATGCAACACTTATGTTATGTTATTTGGCATATGGAGTTAAGTGTTTAGAGAGGTGGTTACTCAATTGGATGTCTAGCCACCCCTTTGGTCTCAGGAGTTCCGCTTAGCATGCTCAAGCATATATAAGCATGACTTGTATTATATGCTTATCAGTGTAGTGAAAGCTACGACACCCATTGATTGTTGATATTAAATGAGCTAGTTCAAACAGAATTCAACGGATCTAAGAAAGTAAACTATGACTAAAAATTACCCAAAGGGGCTTATAAGTTTTGAGCGAAAGTGTAGCATTCCCGGAGTTACTCATGCTAGAACTTACCTATTTTCAACTTATTGTTAAATATAAAATATTATTAATATTTATGTTATTATTCATAATATTAGATTTTGAAGACTACATTAAAAGGCCCATTTGTTTGTTCCAAGTTTGAAGGCCACACAACAATAAATTGAAAAGAGGTAAACAAATTCGGAAAATTTGAGCTCTTTATAAACAAATTTTTAAACCATTTTTCATAGCAAGTTCAATATAATATAATGTACGCTCACAATAAAATATAAACTTTAGTGAAACTGCGTTTTAAACATAGTGACCTTGCTAAGAATGTATTGATTGAGTGATACTCGACAGTGATGATCTTTGGTACAAACAGTGGTCATTTAGAAATTAGCTCTATATAACTAACAGAAGGCGGTTTTGGTATTTATAAAAATATCTCTTTTTCCCCTCACACACACACACCAGGTCAATATCTCCCCATGTTTACACCAAGCAGTTGGTTTACCATAGACGCTATTGTCGTTACACCCTACATTACTAAAAATATATAAACTTTAAAATAGAAATAGCTACTTTTAGTGTTATTCCGTTAAAACGAATGATTCTAACTCGATGACAGTACAATACGTAAAGAATCTAGAATGTAAATAAAGTTTTGTAAATGAATTGTGTATGATAGTGTAAAATTCATAATGTTGTCAGAATATATTTTTTCTTACTCCTGTTTGTTTGTAGTTACACTCAGGACAAATGTTGTTGTTAACACAGGTAGATCTTACCTTTTACAGAAACGTTTAAACCTGCCCTCAAGGTACACTTTGCCCCTTCAAAGGAAATACCTGTTCCCTTCGTACAAAGCGGTTCATCACTAATACAATATTGCTCTAATGAAGTTCCAGTTTAGATAGATTTCAATGTTGAAATGTGACATTCGTGTTATTATAGCCTTAAAATTTACATAATTTAAAAATCTATGTTCTTTTACCATATAAATATTCACGTATGTATTCTGAGGTAACATATTGGATATAAAATATCCCTTCATAAAACAAATCTGAATAAAAATTAGTATTACATGATTTTCAATTTAAAATTTAAATTATAAAATAATCACAAAAACTTTATATAATCAACCTTTATAGCGTTCCCAGTAGGCCTAGTAGCTACAGCTCTCTAGTTGTATGTGAGAGCTGAGATTAAATCTTTACAAGCTTACAATATCACGTTGTTGATTTATGATCGTGGAATAATTGGAGAATTATAATTTTAAAACTGAAGAGTCTGATACGAAGCTTATAATTAGAAGAAGTCAATATGTAGACTACTACTTGCCATATTGAGAAGTTGTGGAGAGAACTAAGAAGAAGTTCAGATTTACCTAACCTTTAAAATATAGAAGATCTGCAGTCTTCATGCCAAATGTTTTAGCTATGATTTTGTCTTTTTCCAGTATCATTGTATTTTTATTTGTATTATTCCGCTTTCATTTTTTTTTTTTTTTTTTTTTTGCTTTATATTTTGATACAATAAAATAAATAACTGAATTGATGTTTCAAAATAAGGAACGAAATACGAACCACTTCATTTTACAAACCTCATATTTATATATTTTTAACAATTATATTTATTTTCTGGTCCCTTCTACTATGGCTAGGATATTCGTCTTACATACTAAACCTCTTAGATTCAGCCTCTACTTGTTTCAAAAATGTATTTCTCTTGGATAATAAACTTCTTTGAACTTTTAATTTTTTAAATACTAATCCCATCTCTACTTAATTTAAAATTTATTTCTCTTGGATACTAAACCTCTTTGCACTTTTTATTTGAAGTATAAATTCCGCCTCTACTCTTTCCAAACATTTCTCATATATTGCATTATTGATGGTTGGCTTTCGTATAGTGTAATTTGATTTATAACACATAATAATTCGATGTTCTCGTAACTAACTGCATTAAATTTATATTTTTCAAATCAAATTTGTTAAAACTTATATTGTTAGTTTTACATATTTTCTAAAAGAAAAAGTTTTTACATTAATCTCTTATTTTGGTTTAGTATTTCTATCTATTGATTCTTCAATTTAAAAACAGATAATATATTTGCTTAAAAAATGTTAACTAAAATCACATAATATTTTGTTTAAAAATATAAATGATACAGCCTTGATTTTCATCAAAAATTAAACGTATGCAATATACCACTTCAAACCTAACAGGCTCTTCTATGTCTGGAAGGGCAAAGAAATGTATATGAAATCTGAAACATATTTGCTCTAACCATATTTATTTTAACACAGTTCATTTACACATTCTAAAGTACATGCAAATTGATAATGATGGTAATTAAAACAAATTTATTTAAACGCTATAACTTCTAAAATACATAAAACTATGTATCCATACGATATATTTAAAACAATTTATTTGTTTTCCCGTTGTCAGTTTTATTAATTAGAGTATTTGATCGCAGTTTGAAATAAATTGTTTTTTGTTTTGTTTTCTTTTTACTGAGTTTAATTCGCTTTAAATTAATTGTACTGTTAGACACACAAATAAAGATGTTTATAAATTATTTTTGTATTATCATCAGTTTTGTGATTTTGAGAACTCTCAAAGTCTTCCCTACATATCTGAAGTTCAGGAAATTGTATACTGTAATATCAAAATTGACAAATTAATATTAAACTTGTTATAATATTGAATTAGTATAAGTAAAATCTATTATCGACGTAACAATTTATAGTGTAACTTTAATTTTTATTATTATAATAAATTGAGTTACTACAGAAGCTATTATTTCACCTTTATCGTGGTACTTTCAAATAAGGAATATAGATGATGAAATAATATATACTGTTAAAATAAAGCTATTTTCGTATAAACTAGGACACAATGGTAAACAAATTGGAAAACCAAACTTCGACAAACAATATTCGCGTTACCCATTGTGTTTACATACCTGTCAGCAAACTTCCTGTTTCAGTCACGTCCTGTTTACAATCACTTTATTCAGTATGATGAACGTTCACCAATAACTATTTACACCCTTATAGTAACCTTGGAAAACACAATAGTTTTAAGTTAAGAGAAGAATATACTTAACCTAAGTAACTATACCCTCTGTTTTATTTTCATAAATAAAAAGTAAAAACATTGAAAATAATCTTTTTAGTTAATCATAATTAAATAACTTAGATAAAATTATTATAAACCAAGATTTTTAAAATTATTTTTAGAATTATACAAAAAGTATTATATATAAAGTATACAACAGCTAAAAATAACAGCTATAAATCAAATTGGTTCTGAGTTATACAATTAGATATAAAAAATGGTAGGTTTACATAACATAAGGTGATAATAAATTACGCAATTAAAATTGTTAATTTTGATCCTTAGATAGACTATCAGTGCTCTCTAAAATTGAAACATATACGGTAGAATATAATTATATTACCCCTTCTGGCACGAAATTTGTAACAATTAAGAACTTCTACTTAAAAATATTTCCATTTCAAATTATAGTTAAATCACATATAAACTCCGTCACTGTGTAAAAAAAAAAATGTTTTTTTTTTAAGAAAATGCGCAATTTTTTTTGTGTCAGGGACGGAAAAGTATGAAGACTACCCTCGGGTTCCCCTCAACCGTACTCACTATAAGTAAGTCTCTGAGGATACAAATGCAATAAATTATCTTCTTGAAAATGCCATGTGTGAATTGTGAAACAGCTGTCACTGGAAAGATGAAGAAGATCCAACAATATTCTAGTGGTAATTATATGATATTTAATAGCAGCAAGTCGGCTAAAATGTAAGTAATAATTGAATGTGTATACTTTCAATCATATAGAGAAACCAATTATTCTTCCAAATTGTTATACTATTGCAATTCGTAGTACAAGACTCTATTACTGAATATCTCTGTTTCTTTTTTTAAAACTCGGAGTAAGCAGTTACTGAGAGATAGGCTGACTATACACAACATTTCGATGTAGAAAAACCTATTCAAACTGTTCTGATTAAACATAGATCAGTAATGGATGCCAACAAAGTAACAAACTAACTAATAGGTTATGAACTAACACCCTAAGTACAAAGTTATTGCCAAAATTATAAAATTAATTTGTAAACTGTTGAAAAATCTTGATTACTTATACAGAGGGTATTTTAAAGGTGAAGCCAAACAGCGGGAACTGATTCTAAATATCATAATGGTGGAAAAACATATAGACCTACTGAATATAGTTCCGAAAATGCTTTGTTTTCCACTTATCTGTTTTTTGTAAAGCACTTAATATCTTTATAAGTAGAAAAGATATTAACTCAAACTTTGTATACATATTTGTTAAAAACCTTTTATAACTTTAAGAAAACAATAAGGTTTTTTTCATATTTAAAATTAGCCGCCGTTAAAATTTTTAAACATAAAATATCTCGAAAGCCGCTACCCTAAAACAAATTACAAGAAACCAAAAGCATTGTTTTTTAATTGACAAAATAAACGGTTTATTTTATTTGTTCTCCAGCTCAAAAAAACGATAACCGAGTTATAAGATAAAAACTACAAATTTACAAATTTTTTCTTAATAGTTAGTTGTCTATAATACCCTAAATTACTCAAAAACCAAACAATTTTGTAGTTAGTATTAACATTATTAATATTTTTTTTTAAATATTAATAAAAAATGTGTCAAAAATAAGAAATTAATTTCACAATATATTTTTAATTAACTTACTACATGAAAATACATACCTATTAAGTTCACATCATATATTCAAACAAATTTAATTATTCGAAACAACATGTTATTAATTTGTAATAAGTACAGTAATGGAATTAAAATGAGAAAACCTAATAAATACGTACAGCATGAGAAATTTAGATACTTTTTTGAAGAGAATTACAACAAATGTTCAATGTGTCCTCAATCCGTTCTAACACAACAAACCACATGATTAATTAGTGACTGATGTACACATTCTACTATGCCAGGCGGCTCCCTAACTGTTTGAGAAGTGCGAACAATGCTATCGTCCAACTGATAAAAATCGACAATTAATTAGTGTTGGACAAACTAGAGACCTTGCATGTCCCGATAGATTATAATCAAATGGGTTCATATCTGCGGAACGTACAAGCCAACCAATAGGACCGCTCCGACCGATCTATCTTCCTTGAAAACAGTTATTTAATGTTTGTCTGACATCATTTGCAAAGTGAACGGGCGCATTATCATGCATGAACAACATGTTTAATTACACTTTGGAAAGGAATTTTCTCTATAAGCTTGAGTAGAGTATTTATTATGAATTGCAAATAAGAACAACCTGCGAGTCTACGTGACAAAAAGAAAGACCCAATTACTTTATCCATGTAGATTTTAGCCCAAACATTCAATGAAAATCTATGTTGACTTCTTGATTGACAAACCGCATGAGGATTTTCATCACACCAAACATGTCTATTGTGAAATGAGTTTATACCATATTTGGTTAAAAACGAATCCTAAAAAAATAGATATGAACTGTGGGTTATGGGCACACATGTTAATGAATGCTGCCATTGGCTGAATGCAATCGTATGTTGTTTATCACCTGGTAGTAGAGTTTGTACAGAATAAAGATGGTACTGACATAATTACTGCAGATGTAAAATATTCCATACTGTTGTACGAGATATGTTTTCTTGCATAGAAACTCTTCTGCAAGATAACTCTGAATTCTGTGAAAAATTGTTTAACACCCTTTATTCTACCTCTGGTTTTGAAAATGTTTTATGTCTACAGCTTCCAATTTTCCAGTTTCATATAAACGTGCATGAAGATGTGCAAATAATTTTCTATTTGGCTGACGACGGTTTGGATAATTTTATTGGTAAAGCCGTTTTGCCTCTCTCGCATTTCCATTGGCTTGAATGTTAATGGATATCAGCAAGTTCCATATTGTGTAATTTTGAATCATATTTAATGTCAATGATCGCTATTAATATCAGTTTTCAATTTTAATTCAATGGGAATACTAGTACATTAACTGTTTACTTTTCAATGGAAAGAGCAATAAATTAAAAACATTTAGCAACTTAAAACAGCAATAATTTAATGGGTGTTAGGGTAGACAACCACCAAAAAATAAAATGTTTACTTTTTAGCCGCTAATTCGGATATCTTTTAAGCTATAGTATTTTTTTTTTTTTTGGTTTCATATAATTTTTTCGTAATTTTTAAGTTAGTGGTGTGACATTCATTAAAAACTTAAAATGGCCTCGTGTTTGTTCTAGTTTTTCATACATGGGTAAAAGTTTTTGTATGAAATGTGTATACAAAATTTGAGTCAATATCTTTTCTACTTCCAAAGATTTAAAGTATTGTAAAATAAAATAAAATTGCGATTTCTGGAAAACTAAGCACTTCCGGGCCTATGTTTACAGGACATTTATTGATCATTATGTTATGTCCACTTCCAGAAGTTTGACCTCATCTTTAAAAGACAAGATATTTAGCAGCGAATTATGGCGAAATTGATCTAATTGCGATATCATCGATTTTGTAAATCCTCTTCCATGACTTAATTCAATTTCCATCAAAATTATCACGGTGGAGGATTAATTTAAAATTAATTTTATTTTTAAGAGTATGATTTTTTTTTCCTTTTTGTATTTTGACTAGAAACAATGTAAATTGGTTCCATCATTACCCCAGCGCTTTTGGTGGCAACCGTTTCCGCGGAAATAAATTAGTTTATTAATATACTTTTGTGAAAGCAGTTTGAAAGGAGAACACATGCCAGTGTTTCATTTTTAGTCAAATTGTGCACTACTAGTAAATGTTACCCAACTTAAGCCTTTTGCTTGAGACAAGTGTGCACATGCAAAAACAAAATGACTGACGCCTAGGTAGTTCGCAAGTATTACGAAACTAGTGACAAAGATTATGAATGTGTTACAAGTCAGTACATTTTACGTTGAAATAAACAACATGGCGGAAGCCGAGTTAGCAGGTTCCTCCGCCCCTGGTACTTCCAATGTGGTTACTGATAATTATAGAATGGGAACACAAAGTCATGGTTGAACCCGAAACCTTATGGAATAAGAAAACTGATTATAACCCGGACACAAATTCAGTTACAGTTTGAGCCATGGACAAAGTGAAGCCGAGCTTCTACGATTATTACTAAATGGATTATATTACTTATTGTATTATTATACAGATTACGTCAACACGGATTCATCATTCTCGTCGATGTTTTAAGGTCTCTGAGACATCGCCGGAGGAATACGTCAGCATAGAGTTCATTATGGAAGTAATGGACTGGGGATACTAAGGAAGTCATTAGGGTCGACCGATAGTTGTTGAATATCGTATCTAGTGCTTAAAAATGTGTTTAAATATATCCAATATTAAAAATATTGATATTTTCTGGTCGTCGGGTTGCATTATCATTATTTTAACTTTTCTAGGATTTAAAACGCCTAGTTAAAATAGTGAATATAACTTACGTTTTGGATAGTTCTTGTTTTGGACCAAAAGAAGCTTTTCGATCCTCGCTCATTTTCCGACAGAGACGGAGCCGAGCTTTAAACTTGAGCTTGTATTGACAAGTTTCACATTTGGTCATAGTGATGGTATTTTTTGGTTTTGGTCACTTTATGATACCTGAGCCCCAAATGTATTTTTGGAAATGATATCTAACTGTTGTCTTTCATCTATCAGAAATTGTCTGTTTGCTTCTCTACAGCTCAAACGAATGCGCCGATTTAATCAAACGTAGTGTGTGGAAACATTTTCACCACATCTCTAGTCTTTTTTAAAGTTTTTTCTTCTTTTTCATATTTACCCTCTAAGGAATCAAGCACATTTTTTCAAAATTTTCTATCCTCTCTAAAAATCCCGGCTCGGGAGTT
This sequence comes from Aphrophora alni, assembly GCA_963513935.1. Lineage (NCBI taxonomy): Eukaryota > Metazoa > Arthropoda > Insecta > Hemiptera > Aphrophoridae > Aphrophora > Aphrophora alni. The sequence continues at coordinate 64,329,078 of OY740767.1, read as the reverse complement.
ATCGGCGAAAATAAAAACTGAACAGTTGTGTTTGGAGACGGTGTTATAAAAGACTAGATTGGATTTAAAAGTAAATTTATCGGGTTGGTTCTAATTCCGGATAAAGACTAAAATAATGATTCAAATCTAACTATTAAATCTCAAGTATAAGATAACTGCGGTTCGGGAGTAGCACTTCCTAAAAATTAAAATTAACCTAAACAGAAGTCACTGAAAGCTGAATTTCAATTATTAAAGTAAAATAAATTTTAAAAACATATTTAAAGAAACAAACAAATTTAACCAAGATTTGTTAAACTCAGGATTCTTAGATATAAATTATTTCCCTTAACAATAATATGGGGAAATATTCTGCTCAAATATCGTTAACATTTAATAAAAAGTTAAAATTTATTACCCAAACTTGAACGCAAAATCAAAAGTAAACAAACATTACGGTTCAGAAGTAATTGGATAAAATCAAAATAAACCTTTACAGCCGCCATTAAAAGCTAGATTTTATTCAAAAACGATTTTCGATGAGGATGTGTTTATTGCACAAACGATGCAAGTTTAAACCTTATTTAAATATATAAATATTTGTTCAAAGAAGGCATTCATAGTTCATTTTCACTTCTTGATTAACAACCACCCTACTGATATTTTTTGTTGACTATTTAGTATTGGTTCGTTTTTAATTTAGTTTTGGTGATGGGTGAGTGTGAAAATTAATAAACCGTTTAGTTATAAAGTGTTAAGTAATTCTTCTTTATTAACATTTGAATGATATATTATAAGCTATACAATATCTCACCAGTTGTTCTCATGAAAATAACTAAATACGTTGTAGACACGTGACTCCACGCTATTCTGGCTGAAGTGAGGTGTACACGTGCTGAAATATTCCTTCTCCTGTAACTAATGTACCACGTGATGGTGTCAAGAACAGACATTGTTAGAACAAAGTTAACATTGGTAAATAAATGTTTAATCGTTCGCTTAGAAAAGCAATGTAGTAATTAATTAATTATGTAAATATCCATTTAGTAGAGTAATGTACATTAGAGAGTAAATAAATAAATTATACTAACAAGTGGAACTAATATTTAGTCGTAATAGATGTTATGTAGTTAGTGAAAATTAAACGTAATAGTACGATTTAACCTCAAATTTATTAAAAGTCAATAAAGTATATAAACGAAACTGTAAAATTAAAAGAAACTATTTTAAATCCAATACGATATATTATTTAACCAAAGAGGTATAACAAATTATTAGAAAACAAAAGAGAGTATTGTAGCAAAACAATGTAATTAAATATAGTATCGCATTGTCTTGGACGGAAACTCCTGAGTCTCTTTGAGGAAACAGGTACTGAGTTGGCTTCCCAGTAGGTACTTGGAGTGTACTATAATCTTAGGTTGACGCACAGCGATCGTAATTCCTCATACTTCAATAATCTAATCTAATCTAATCTAATCTAAGGGTTGAGGCGATGACAGATTTCGAGGAAGCTTTCGACAGTATCATAAATCCAACAATACTTTTATATTACATGCGTTTGGGTATAAATGTAGTATGGTATAAAAGTTAACACATATAGTTTTTAAACGAAAGAAAGACAGAACTATGATTAACAACTAATTGTTAGTAGAGGGAAGTATAGAAAATGGTATACCAAAGGTGGTGACTGCATTGATTTCCACATTCTTTAATGACTTCTTTAGTGTGATTCCGTGAACTGTGGTCGGATTTATATACACTGTTGACTTGCCTACCTGGTGTATTTGTGAAGAGAATAATGCGTGTCTTGGCATTCATTAGGTGTATGTGATGAAAGCATTGATACAGCCTATAGTCAGTTTTTTTTTTTCAAGTAGAGCTTCTCATCTTATTATTTCATTGTAAGCGGGAAAAATAGTCCTCGTGGCGGTATTTAATCATCGTTTGATGTTTCGTCACTATAATGTTTCCCAGGAAGTCTAATAAAACTGGACCTACTTCAAATTCTGAGTTTTAGAAACCATATTTTCTTAGTATAATGACTTCTTTACGATTTACACAGGCTACTCCGTGAAACTATAGGAAGTAAATCGGATACTCATATTGTGAAGAGACTTTTTATATGCCAGGAAATGCAGTGTCAATTATTTATGTTAATCTGCTGGTTATAAACGAAACAGTTGTCCAGTGTCCGAATCTCAAATCTCAGTTTACATAGAATCTATATATTAACAGAATATAAAATTACGCTGCAAGCGCTTGAAAGATATAAACCATCAAACTATTCCTATAGAGTCAAGGAGATTCAACAGCTCTTAGATAATATCAGAGAATGTGAAGTGATGTTTCAATAGATTCCCGGTCATTGTGGCCCACATGGAAATGAAGCAGATGATACATCATCTTAACTCGCTTCCAGAATGGGCCCTGCCCAAAGTGTGGCATGGTCTTTGGAAAATGGTTTGAGGAAATGTGATGAGGTTTTAGTGAGGAGCGATCTGCAGGATAGAAGAGTGGCACGAATGGGTGTCATTTGTTCAGTCTTCTAAAAAAAACTATAGCATCTAAAACTTTATAAAATATCCCATGCTCAGTCCTTTTTAATGAAAAATGTGAATCGATCATATTGTCACAAAGACATGTCTATTTCGTTTTGGCCTTGTATTAATGGCTTATAGCAAGGTGTTCAAATTAAAAAAGTAGAAGAAACCCTACTATACATACTCCTAAAATACAAGAGCATAAATGATGCTAGAGACACGTTCCAAGAAAGGTTAAAAGAGGATCAGGATTTGGACATTATCTCGTGTAATAAGTTGTGCAAAACAGCTTGATAATCATATGAGACACACCAAAGAAATAAGATTAAAGTAAAGCTTTGACTTTAGTTCTAGGCTCCATTCTCAATCTATTAATTTCCAACATGGCCCTAGTCTACTACACAATTACAATTGGAAATCTAGATCACCGGATATGCTTATAAATAACTTTTAAAATATTACTCACCGCCAGCAATCCTTTTTTGAAGTTTTTCCTTCAGTACATATATATTACCACTACATGTGTTTCGGACTTTTTACGTCCATCGTCGGGTGGTCAAAACACAATTAAAAACATTTAACACAATTTGTAAAAACACATAACACAAACAACACACGCGCACAAATGAAGTCTAACATGTCTCTGGGCTGACACTGTACAATGTACTAGTGAGTTATCAGCTGATGTCTACTTCCTAGTAAGCTGGCTTATTAGTTCATAAGTGGGGCTTGCATCAAACTGTTTTTTGTCATTTAGCAAATTATCCGGGTGCTTTTGTTCATTTTTGTATATATGGTATTCTTCTACGCGGTTCATGTAATCTCCTTTTTTGCATTTCTGCAATATTTTCATGTTGTGATCTATGTTTTTATAAGCATGATCACAGTTTACCAGGTGTTCTGCGAATTTTGATTTTTCCGGGTGCCTTAGTGCCTGGATATGATCTTTATATCGTTTTTTGAAAGGCCGCCCTACGTCTGTCCCACGTAGAATTTGTCACATGAACTACAGTTTAATCTATATATACCCGTATTCATGAACTTGTCTTGGTTTGAGGTTTTGTTGCTATTTAGTGTATGTTGTAGGTTTGAGTTGGTTTTGTACGCAACTTTGTAGCCTTGGTGTCTGAAAACGTTAGCTATGGTGTTATTAAATTTGGGGTTGTGTTGTAATACTACGAATTTATTATCTTGTTTTGTGTCTGGCTTGGTACTATTTCTATTTTGTTTCATTTTTCTATGTATTGTATCTACTATTTTTGGGTTGTATCCGTTTTTTGGGCAATATGTTTTATTAAGTTTAGTTCCTCTTTATAATCAGCTTCATCCATTGGAACCGATATCAGTCTATTGATCATGTGGTTGTATGCTGCCATTTTATGTGTTATTGGGTGATTGGATGTCTCGTGAATGGTTTGGTCGGTATTTGTGGGTTTTCTAAAGATTGTGAACTTGTGTTGTCCATCCTGTTTTGAAATTGTTAGGTCCAGAGAGTTTATTGAATGGTTCAGTTCTGTCTCATGTGTGAAGTTTAAGTTAGGGTGTATATTATTCATGTAATTGCCCAGTTCCTGTATTTGCCTATTACTGCCCTTGTATTTGCCTATTCGATTTTTAGTTCTTCATATATATATATATATATATATATATATATATATATAAGTTATGGCTAATTATTATACCACGTCAATTAATATAAATGTTATTACACTGGACGACTGTGTATCATAATTAGAAATCTACTAAACAAAGTTGTGATTTGAAAACATAATTTTAATCATGATTTGATTTATCTATTTTATAGAAAGATTGTTCTATTATTTTGTTTAGTCTAGATCCATAAATAACTTCATAATAGTACGTTTTATTTATAAGTACTTAGTGAGAAATGATTTTATTTTCGTGGAACTGATTTCTCAAATTTGTATAACTATTTATAACTGTTTACATAACAAATCAAACTACTTCAGCTTTTGTATTTGAAATTGATTAAAATACATTTTAAATATCTTTTATTATTACTAATCAATACAACACTATTTGTGTTTCCTTTCCAAAACCAGAAAGGAGTTGTTTCTCATTTCTTCTGTAGTGTTCCCATGATCCCCCCCCTTTTTGGGTCTTGATACTATAAACGTGTTTCAAATTAACATATGTATGTAATTGTAAGATATTATTATTACCAGATTATGTAATTTCTCTCACATATACCTTTTGGGAATCACTTCAGCAATTTAGGTGACCAAAAAAGGAATGCGTAATAGTTTATGATGAAGTGGTTTCAAACGGTTTTTTCTTAAATATATTCGTACCTGCTGGTTCTTCAATAAGTCATAATACGTAGGTTTATTATAGATAATTTTAAATGCAAATCTAATTATAATCTGGTTTTAAAAAATATCTGTTTAAAAAAAGATTAGTTTCAACTTTTTTTTTTTAATAATAATTACAATATGTCGCTGAAAACATAAATTATCCGCATAATCACAAAATTTTAAGAAGAAAAATGAATCAATAATAATGAAAATGTGCTCAGTCACATAATGTGTTTACAAATATTGTTTATACAATATTTACAAGATTATTTTCATAGTAATTATAAGAAAAGGCATTGATTATTTTGGTGAATATTGTGTATAAGAACGATGTGAATAGAGAGATATAAATGCAAATCACATTAGGCTTTATAACGAATGGCGCCGTCAATGTAGGTTAATGTAACGCTAGCGTCTATGACCCTTTTACTAAACACGAGCAAAAGTAATTGCAATAAAACAACCCCAATACCTGTTAGTTCTTTAAACATGATAATATAAAGGATATTGTTCATTTCCATCCTTCTGTATAAACCACATAATGTTTTCGTAAAAATATACGCTTTTGAGTTAGTTTTGTGGTTGCTTTATTTCTTTCCCTTAAACCTATGATTAAATGTTGCATATGTTATTATTGTGTTTGAATATTTTAGAAGAATGTTGATAACTTCTTTTTAACTTTCGGAAAAGTGTTTTATTTTTAAGAAAGGAATTACCTGAAACAGAGTAAATCTAATAACACCCCCTTTCACTAGACCTTTCGATAAAAACAAAATCGAGAATTAAAACTAACCTTGAAGTGATTATTTTCATTTTAAAATACAGATACCACAATACTTGCTACCTGTAATATTTATAAATAATTTGGACTCACTTTAACTTATTGTGCTTTTTATTAAAACTACTATGAAGAGTATTTTAATACCTATTATTGTTATTTAGTAAGTATGTTTTTACACAAATATTTAAATAACTTAATATTTACCTTTGCTAGCTTAAATAAAAGAGACATTGAAACAAATTACTAATAAAAAGAAAATATATAAAAAAATACAAAACTGGAATTATTTTATTTTTGCTAGTGAGAATAACAATAAATAAGATATATTTATCATACGAGATTTAAATGCTATTACTATTTAATGAATGTATTAATATAAAAGACAACTATATTAAAAAATAAAAACTACAAACTTCATAATGAAAAATAATATCATAATTTGCATGTGCTATGTATCCATAATGTACTTTACTATTTGAGTAAGGCAATATTTTGTCAAATTCAACTGGTATTGACCTCCGTTAAGTCAATATGAAGAAAAATGTTGAGTTTTTATATAATTATGAATAATTGTATGCATATTCCTCGGCTTCCATTATTGAACCGATTCGGGTTGAGCTCATTTTCAGATTAACTAAATATCACAAAAGATGCTAGATGATGCATAGGCAAGAACAATAAAACTCACATTTTAAAATTTACACCGACAAATTACTTCCGAATAATCCCTAAATAAGAAATAAATAAATCAGAAAACCCAATTCTAACCTTCAAACGTTTTCTCAAATGTCAAATCATAAAAATAAAATCAACTCATATTTATCCCAAATTGAAACTTAATATTAAGTTTAAGTGATATTTTGTTTGCATTATCCATGATTCTCACAAAGGCGAACAATTTGAAAATCAATTATTTTCCGAAACACAGTACAAAATATATGTGAGTAGAGCCAAATATATATAGCATGGGTTGTTTGTGTTTTTAAAATTTTTGATAAGTATCACACTTTGGATTAGGTTTATGAGAAGACTTGTACATCTGCGTCCTTAATATAGTTACATTATTATTATAACTATTTGTATGTGTTTGTATATAAATAACATCTTTTGTTTTCTGTATTCGCATTTATAAAATAGCTTGTAAAATATTTTTTGGTTACACTCGTCTACACTAACGGACGAAGAGTACACGAGAATGTTAAGAATAATTTCAAAGGTTATTTTAATTTTTATTTTAATATATCTCTTAAGATCTTAAAAAAAAACAAAAAAAAACGAAAAACGGCATTAAAATATTCGTACCATATTTTAATAAAAATATCCAAGTAAATATTTAGTTTTGCGTGACGACAAACGTTCATAATGAAAGTATATAAAACTGAACTTTTAGTTGTAGTTATACTAATTATTATGTTTAAATTATGTAATTAAAGCAATAGCTTTTTAATTCTATTAGCCATATTATGTAGTACAAGGGTACTTTCATTTATTATCTCCATCATAGTTACGAATATATATATATATATATATAACTTATAGAAAAAATAGAACATTACATTACATTAGGTAATAATCGCTATAACCCTAGAGTAGTGCTTTATATTTTCACACATACTTTTAGACAAACAAATTCGTGTAGGAATTTATTTATATATTAATAAGATGATAGTTCATAAATATATCATAAATTCCATATTGCCTTATGAATGCTTTAAAATAAGTTTATTACTAAATTACTTACGTCTTAGCAATCTTGTGTTTAGTATTTATTTATTAATATTTCATTACAGCTGTTTCGGTATAACATATACCATCATCAGATGAAATAACACGTTTACACAATACACTGATACACAATTCACTTATGTTTATTTATTTTTGTGGAATGTGTATCAGTGTATTGTGTAAACGTGTTATTTCATCTGATGATGGTATATGTTATAGCGAAACAGCTGTAATGAAATATTAATAAATAAATACTAAACACAAGATTGCTAAGACGTAAGTAATTTAGTAATAAACATATATATATATATATATATATATATATATATATATATATATATATCAATATATTAAAAATGTAGTTCCCTTTGGAAGTAGTAAAATAGATATTATATTTTTTTGTGTTTATCAAACTACAAAATACGTTAGGACATGAAAATATTTAAAAAAAAACTTATAAACTTTTTTCGAAGGTAAAATAGAATTAATTTAATGTTTAAAAATTTGAATGTTTTATATTTTAAATTTTATTGTGTACTAAATTATTTTATGATATTTCAACCAATATGCACTTTATTTTTTATTTCATGAAATTAAATATGGAAACTATATAATCTTTTTGGAGAAACTCATGATCTTAAATGACACATATGTTACTCTACGATACGGTTTAGGGGAAAGAAAACATAGCTTGGCAACTGAGGAAAAGACAGCTTGATATGTTTTGAAATGACACAATAGGATCCCCAAGGAAATGTGTAATAAAAATGGGTGTGTCGTAGATGTACATTACGTATCTCAATGATATAGTCGCCTCAGGCATGAAGAGTGCTATTTCTGTTTTATAGTTCCAATGTAAATCGATGGACAAAGTAAGATGTTTTAAAGGAAGACTACTCATCTTAGGTTTGCATATAAATTAATTTACCACGTACTGCTTGTGGTATCATACGTTGTATTTATGGAGTTATGAGAAAGATTAACTATGTTAGATAGTTGCAAAATATTGGAAAACTAAAACTAACAGTTCCTATAAAATTACAAGTTTAAACTAAATAAGTAGAGTCAAACTAAAAATAAACATTGATTTAATTTGCACTGGCATTTTGTTGTTATTCTTGTAGTGTTTTTAATATTTGTGTATAAAGTAGAAAAATCTATTATTATTCATTAAATACCTGTTGTTAGTTATTATTATATTATCTATTAATTTAATAGTGATTTTTTGAGAGTTAATAAATTGTTTTTAAGGAGCGAGAGGAACCATTGTTGTATTATTAGAAGTGAGGGCAACTTCAAAAGTGGGGCTTAAACTTATATAATTATAATGTTTACTTAACTGAAATATTGACATGTGTATACTAGGTGAGCAGATTGAAGATAATAGAGAAGAGTTTCAAGCATTTCCGAAAGTGGACACAGTAATACGAAGAAGGCGGGACAGGGACAGGTTAAAGTTTTTGGACCACATCTACAAGGAATACAAATATATACAAGCTAATTTAATTATGTATAATTTGATAAAGTACTTATAAGTTTTGTGTGTTATTTATTATAACGTTAAGATGATTGTTTAAATCACAATGAAAAGTTCACAAATTCAAACATTTCCTAATAAATATTATTTACTTTATACAACAAAATTCAATAAAAATCCCATTACTTTGCTTGAAATACACACATTGCTTATAAAATTAATTATTAAAATATTGTTATTTTATACTTAATACGACGTTACAAATTATATTATATTAACCTCCATCTGTTGTTTAGTTAGGCTTGACTTTGTCTAAATAAGCCATACAATAAATACTCAAAGATATATTTCTGTACGATTTTTTTTAAACCAAATCCTTGTACAGAGTGTTACCCACCTGGCTTCACCTTATTATATAAAACACAATATAGTAAAGTTATTTTCTCAATTACATATTATTGGATTAAATATGACTTCACATTTACATCCTAATATTCCGGGGGAAAAAGTTTTAATTTACGGTATGAATATATTTGATAGAACAAGGGAAAATTAAAATCCCATTTTAACATAATTGAGGAGATATCACGTTGATGAACAGACTTATACGCCTACACTACTTAAGTACATTCCTTCACGATATTCATCAAATGATACCTACATTGACCGTGCTAGTGACAGTACAGCTTTTAAAATTTTCGCATTTTAGATATTTCATTTTAGTACCACGTTTATGTTTTTACACTAATTTAAACTTCCTATTAAAAATATAAAAATTCCCAACGTTTTTAATTTCTATAGTCATAAAAGATCCAAAAACGGTTTAAAATAAATTAAATGGTCACAATTTAAAGATGTCTTTTACTGGAATGTATAGAGTATATTAGAATGTTTCCTGCACGTTAGAAAATTTGTGAGGTTAGGTTATATGAACAAATTTATGATATAATGACATGATGGAATGATATATATTCTAGGAAAGGGTGAAGAAAGTCAGTTTTAGGTCAGTTAATTGAACTATATATATATTCTAGGAAAGGGTGAGGAAAGTCAGTTTTAGGTCCGTTAATTGAACGATATATATTCTTGGAATGGGTGAGGAAAGTCAGCTTTTTAGGTCAGTTAATTGAACGATATTTATTATAGGAAAGGGTGAGGAAATACAGTTTTAGGTCCGTTAATTGATCGATATATATTCTAGGAAAGGGTGAGGAAAGTCAGTTTCAGGTCAGTTAATTGAACGATATATATTCTAGGAAAGGGTGAGGAAAGTCAGTTTTAGGTCACTTAATTGAACGATATATATTCTAGGAAAGGGTGAAGAAAGTCAGTTTTAGGTCATTTAATTGAACGATATATATTCTAGAAAAGGGTGAGGAAAGTCAGTTTTAGGTCACTTAATTGAACGATATATATTCTAGGAAAGGGCGAGGAACGTCAGTTTTAGGTCACTTAATTGAACTATATATATTCTAGGAAAGGTTGAGGAAAGTCATTTTTAGGTCCGTTAATTGAACGATATATATTCTAGGAAAGGGTGAGGAAAGTAAGTTTTAGGTCACTTAATTGAACGATATATATTCTAGGAAAGGGTGAGGAAAGTCAGTTTTAGGTCACTTAATTGAACGATATATATTCTAGGAAAGGGTGAGGAAAGTCAGTTTTAGGTCACTTAATTGAACGATATATATTCTAGGAAAGGGCGAGGAAAGTCAGTTTTAGGTCACTTAATTGAACTATATATATTCTAGGAAAGGTTGAGGAAAGTCATTTTTACGTCCGTTAATTGAACGATATATATTCTAGGAAAGGGTGAGGAAAGTCAGTTTTAGGTCACTTAATTGAACGATATATATTCTAGGAAAGGGTGAGGAAAGTCAGTTTTAGGTCACTTAATTGAACTATATATATTCTAGGAAAGGGTGAGGAAAGTCAGTTTTAGGTCACTTAATTGAACGATATATATTCTAGGAAAGGGTGAGGAAAGTCAGTTTTAGGTCACTTAATTGAACGATATATATTCTAGGAAAGGGTGAGGAAAGTCAGTTTTAGGTCACTTAATTGAACGATATATATTCTAGGAAAGGGTGAGGAAAGTCAGTTTTAGGTCACTTAATTGAACTATATATATGCTAGGAAAGGGTGAGGAAAGTCAGTTTTAGGTCACTTAATTGAACGATATATATTCTAGGAAAGGGTGAGGAAAGTCAGTTTTAGGTCAGTTAATTGAACGATATATATATTCTAGGAAAGGGTGAGGAAAGTCAGTTTTAGGTCACTTAATTGAACGATATATATTCTAGGAAAGGGTGAAGAAAGTCAGTTTTAGGTCATTTAATTGAACGATATATATTCTAGAAAAGGGTGAGGAAAGTCAGTTTTAGGTCAGTTAATTGAACGATATATATTCTAACAAAGGGTGAGGTAAGTCAGTTTTAGGTCCGTTAATTGAACGATATATATTCTAGGAAAGGGTGAGGAAAGTCAGTTTTAGGTCACTTAATTGAACGATATATATTCTAGGAAAGGGTGAGGAAAGTCATTTTTAGGTCCGTTAATTGAACGATATATATTCTAGGAAAGGGTGAGGAATGTCAGTTTTAGGTCAGTTAATTGAACGATATATATTCTAGAAAAGGGTGAGGAAAGTCAGTTTTAGGTCACTTTATTGAAAGATATATATTCTAGGAAAGGGTGAGGAAAGTCAGTTTTAGGTCACTTAATTGAACGATATATATTCTAGGAAAGGGTGAGGAAAGTCAGTTTTAGGTCACTTAATTGAACGATATATATTCTAGGAAAGGGTGAGGAAAGTCAGTTTTAGGTCACTTAATTGAACGATATATATTCTAGGAAAGGGTGAGGAAAGTCAGTTTTAGGTCACTTAATTGAACGATATATATTCTAGGAAAGGGTGAGGAAAGTCAGTTTTAGGTCACTTAATTGAACGATATATATTCTAGGAAAGGGTGAGGAAAGTCAATTTTAGGTCACTTAATTGAACGATATATATTCTAGGAAAGGGCGAGGAACGTCAGTTTTAGGTCACTTAATTGAACTATATATATTCTAGGAAAGGTTGAGGAAAGTCATTTTTAGGTCCGTTAATTGAACGATATATATTCTAGGAAAGGGTGAGGAAAGTCAGTTTTAGGTCACTTAATTGAACGATATATATTCTAGGAAAGGGCGAGGAAAGTCAGTTTTAGGTCACTTAATTGAACTATATATATTCTAGGAAAGGTTGAGGAAAGTCATTTTTACGTCCGTTAATTGAACGATATATATTCTAGGAAAGGGTGAGGAAAGTCAGTTTTAGGTCACTTAATTGAACGATATATATTCTAGGAAAGGGTGAGGAAAGTCAGTTTTAGGTCACTTAATTGAACGATATATATTCTAGGAAAGGGTGAGGAAAGTCAGTTTTAGGTCACTTAATTGAACGATATATATTCTAGGAAAGGGTGAGGAAAGTCAGTTTTAGGTCACTTATATGAACGATATATATTCTAGGAAAGGGTGAGGAAAGTCAGTTTTAGGTCACTTAATTGAACGATATATATTCTAGGAAAGGGTGAGGAAAGTCAATTTTAGGTCACTTAATTGAACGATATATATTCTAGGAAAGGGCGAGGAACGTCAGTTTTAGGTCACTTAATTGAACTATATATATTCTAGGAAAGGTTGAGGAAAGTCATTTTTAGGTCCGTTAATTGAACGATATATATTCTAGGAAAGGGTGAGGAAAGTCAGTTTTAGGTCACTTAATTGAACGATATATATTCTAGGAAAGGGCGAGGAAAGTCAGTTTTAGGTCACTTAATTGAACTATATATATTCTAGGAAAGGTTGAGGAAAGTCATTTTTACGTCCGTTAATTGAACGATATATATTCTAGGAAAGGGTGAGGAAAGTCAGTTTTAGGTCACTTAATTGAACGATATATATTCTAGGAAAGGGTGAGGAAAGTCAGTTTTAGGTCACTTAATTGAACTATATATATTCTAGGAAAGGGTGAGGAAAGTCAGTTTTAGGTCACTTAATTGAACGATATATATTCTAGGAAAGGGTGAGGAAAGTCAGTTTTAGGTCACTTAATTGAACGATATATATTCTAGGAAAGGGTGAGGAAAGTCAGTTTTAGGTCACTTAATTGAACGATATATATTCTAGGAAAGGGTGAGGAAAGTCAGTTTTAGGTCACTTAATTGAAGGATATATATTCTAGGAAAGGGTGAGGAAAGTCAGTTTTAGGTCACTTAATTGAACTATATATATTCTAGGAAAGGTTGAGGAAAGTCATTTTTAGGTCCGTTAATTGAACGATATATATTCTAGGAAAGGGTGAGGAAAGTCAGTTTTAGGTCACTTAATTGAACGATATATATTCTAGGAAAGGGTGAGGAAAGTCATTTTTAGGTCGGTTAATTGAACGATATATATTCTAGGAAAGGGTGAGGAAAGTCAGTTTTAGGTCAGTTAATTAAACGATATATATTCTAGAAAAGGGTGAGGAAAGTCAGTTTTAGGTCACTTTATTGAACGATATATATTCTAGGAGAGGGTGAGGAAAGTCATTTTGAGGTCAGTTAATTCGTAAAATTACCTCACTTGTTGAAACGCCACGCCCTACTAATTAAACTTTACATTTAAAATATCCACATTTGAGGGACTTTTTTCATTTTAGGAAGGAGTGATGGAATCACGTACATAAATGATTCAACGTTTTTTGATTAATAATAAAGGCTTTATATAGCTACTAGCTGTACCCGGCCACGCATTGCTGTGGCTCATCTGGTTAAATGGAAAATAAATAAAAGACATAAATAAAGACATAAATTAAAATATGTTTATTTAAACAATGCTTGTGGGTACACAATATTTTTTGTAGTTCCATTGTTTGTGTATATATACAGATTATCTGGTTAACGTAGCAATCCGTTTCTAGATCTAAGCCACACAATTCTAAATTTTGGCCCTGAGCTTTGGTAATGGTAATTGCAAATGCCAATCGAATTGGGAACTGCAATCTCTTAAATTTAAATGGCATGTCTGTTGGAATTAAAGGAATGCGAGGAATGAGGACATCATCATTTTTGTAAGGTTCTGTCAAGATTGTTGCTTCTATGACGTTGTTTATTAATTGTTTCACTGCAAGTCTTGTGCCGTTGCAAAGCTTTGGCTGGTTGATATTTCGCAAGATGATTATCGGCACACCGATTTTCAATTGCATTAAGTGTGGTGGCATCCCTAGCAGATAGAGTGAATTTAAAAATTCTGTTGGGTAATTATTTGCTTCATTTGCTTCTACAACAGTGTCGACTGACTTGTATGTGACTACCTCACTTTGAATTTTAGTCTGAATAATATTATTTAGTTCATAGACGTCTTTGTTCTTGGAGGCAAGAATAGCTCGTTCACTCAGCCAATCGCAATTCTTATAATTGGTTTGAATATTGGGAAATACTTGAACATTTTTATGTTGGAAATATGGGACCAATTGAAACATTTTTTTAAATAAAAAGCTATAGCCTACTATCCCAGAGTAAAATAGAGTAGGATTCATTTTGATAAAAACATTTTTTATATTCCATATTATTTGTAAATTTATTTTGAAAATCGTAAAAAAATCTTAGGGCATTAAACCCAGTGTCTAGCAGCTGTAGTATCAATAAATAAACAACATTATGAAAAACTAAAAAATTACTATTGAAAGATGAAATTTATAAATATCAATAGAAACGTACTATGCCAAAGATATGCACAACAACATAAATTATGTGTGTATGTTGCTATTAAGGTAGGTAAAATAAATTAAATATAATTTTAGGTTAGGCCTAGAAAGATGAACCAATACATATTTCTTGAATGTACCTATTGGCATTTATTACCATAGCAGCCAATATAATAAAATAACTGATGAAACAGTTGATTCGGATGTCCAGCTAGTACAAATAATATTTTTAAGTTAGGCCTAGATTGAACCAACATATATTTCAACACACACAAACCAATAAAAGCTTGCGTTAAGATAATAATATTTAAAATTAAGAAAACAATATGTTACAATCTAATTTAAAAAAAAGACATTAGAATTTAATAGTAGGCTAGGCCTATTTATAATATGGTAAATGATATATTTTATAAATTGAAAATTGCCTCTTTTATTTATAACAATACAAAATCTCTGTCCTAATTAATATTCCCGAGAAAATAACATTGTGTACAATAACCTGTTTTAAAAAAAATAATTTATGTAACATTTAGATAAGTTTTTATTTAAATTGTAGGCCTAACTGTTACAATTTTATGTTTTGTATTTATAAAGATTCTTTAATATTTTAAAATAAAGATATAAATATTGTCTTTTAAGTGTTTTTTATTTCATATTGATATATTAATTATCTTAGAAGTAATTAATTATATAGTTATGTTATTATAAAATTTGGAAGTGTAATACAGTTTAGATTATAAAATAAATGGGTTTTTTGAATTGTAGGCCTAGTTGTTACAATTTTATGTTTTGTATTTATTAAGATTTTTTAATTTTAAAAGAAAGATAAAAATATGACCTTTTAGGCCTAATTATTTTTAATTTTATATTGATAAATCAAATGGTTTAATATAGTTATTAATATTATAATGATGAAAATAGGTTATGACAAAAAATGTTATTTGAGTTATTGTAATTTTTTTATTTAATCTGGTTTAACCAAATGAAAGACGGTGAAAAAATACAAAAAATTATTTATTTATACTCACGAAATTAATGCTATAGTAAATGTTATTGTACTAACGGAATGTCTTACAAAATAATTGATTTAAACATTTGTTAATTACAACAATACATTTGGAAACATTGAAAATATTTAATATAGTGTGTTTTGTTTTTACTTCAACAGTGATGTCGTTGTTCACAAAAACCTATCTTAAAAGATAGAAATCCAAATACATACAGTTGTTTGATGTTTGAAATCAGCTGATAATGGAAATATAGGAAACAGTTGACTACAGCTGTTATTATTATAGTCCATAAACATATGTAATGGCGCTTGCATTTTTGTTAAATATTGAGCATATATTTTGTTGTTTTTATGTTCATTAGATGCTACAGTTTTTCAAAAAGTATATAAAAACACTCGTGGATTCGAATGGAATACTGTGTCCAAATTTCAAAGCAATCGGTGAAGAACTTTCTGAGATTATCGATTTTGAACAAACGCACATTTACATTTTTATTTATATAGATAGATTTTTATTTATATAGATAGATAGATAGATTAAGTATTAGAGCCTTAATTTAAAATCTTCTGATGTTCTATTTAATAAATTTTAATACTATTATTTAGGAAAACTGAACTGTCCAGAAAAGCATCCATATAGTTTTAATGGCTTCTAAATATACACTGAAAAAAATTATTCAATTGTTTTTTTTCAACAAAGGCGTACAGAGAGATTGTTTTTATAAGTTCATTGTTCTTATGCAATCTTGTTTATTTTTGGGGGAAAGATGAAATGTAATTTATGATCCTACTTATTCAAGAAACTGTTAATAATTTATATATTTAAATATGATTTTACATTAGCCTATTCAATTAAAATTTAGAATGTTGAATAGGGTTAAATAAATTCTCTCAAAGGATAAAGAAAAATATCTTATATTGATATATTATATATATATACACAATTTCTATTCATATCGGCGAAGAAAGTCCCGCGATATTCTTCTCCAATCACAAACTTCTGTGGGCGTGTATTTTATAACTAACGTCTTGCTTCTAATGGTCGCCATCTTAATTCCAGATTTTCGTTCATATTTCGACAGATTATGTCTTTGTTATTAAATATTTATATGAACTCAGGTGATGTTTTATATTTAGAAATATCTACTTCGTATTTCTGTATATCTCATTTTGTCTCTAGGTCTTCTGTATTTTTATAATCGGCGAAAGATCGGAGTTATATTTTCAATTCGGTTATTTTCCAAGTTGACCTTTCACGTCTAGATAAAAACAAATTATTTAAGTTTTCTTGTCTTTAACTGTGTATTTTTATTTTTTATGGATTAATCAAATTCTTAGGCGCAATTTTAATATAGGTTTTGATTTGATTTAGATTGACAATTTTCTGGATTAGTTATAATTGGGTCGGAAAATATTAGATTTAGAATTTGTTTTGATTCGAGTCTTATCTTTTTGCCGCTAGGCGCGTGTATGTTGACGTTTAAAGTCAAATGAATGAAATTGACTTGTTTTTCTTTTTGTATTTAATACCCTTTAAAATTAAAATTTTGCAAAATCCTTTCTTAGTGAGCGTCTATGACCTCATACAAATATGCCTTTAAATTTTGGTATCAATATCTTTGTTGGTTTTTGCTCTACGTTGATTCTCTGTCAGTCATTCATTCAGTCAGTCAGGACAAAGCCGTTTATATATATAGTGATGTATTCTTTTTTTTTTATATCTACACACGACCTATTATTGAAATTTAAATTTGATGGATATAAATTACATAATACGAAACTTTCTACTGAGTAAATAATGCTTATCTGTTCTATCCACAAATTCAAGGGTCTCGCAATAAATCTATTTATTTTATATTTTGTATTTTTTTTTTTTTTTTTTTTTTTTTTTTTTTTTGAGAATCTAGACAATATTACTATATCTACATTTCATTCTCAAGACAATCCGGTTACCTTTTATTCAATACTTACAACGGCGACAAGATATCAGTTTCACGTCGGCTTACATAATGAAAGACAAAATTATTAATTAAATTTAATAACTTACTTGATTCAGTAGACTACTAGCGCAGACGTGAGCTCATATTTAATACAGAAACTCAAACAAAGAATGAATCGCCATCTGATATGGCTTGACTTCAAATAAACACTCCAAACATCAGTTTTCCGATTCTGATATTTTATTATTATGATTTATTTAAAACACTTTAATGATCTATTGTTTTTGACATAAAATGTAAAAATAAATAAATACAATATATAAGAAGTAATATATTAAAATAATTTTAAACAATAAATATTATTGTATTTTAAGAGTTTAAGATAAAACATGTAAAAACGTTCTTTCTACTTTTAAATATCTAACGAAATTTTGACCATATGGGCAGAAACATAAAATTTATAAAGCTTGATTTCCTCAATTGAGTATTAAGCAATAATATACATGTCTTTTTACCTCTATTTAAATTGTTCCCCCTCCCTCTTGTGTTTTTTTTTCTATTTTGAGTTTATTATTGAGAATATTTTTGTTTAATTAAAAAAAACAATAAAACTAAGGATAACACTATTTCGCACAGTTATGAATTAATGAAAAACACATATTTTTTAGTTAACATTTTACTACGTAATTAAATTTAAGATTCCAAAAAATTAAAAAAAGTAAATTTTATAATCATTTTTTTTTTAGGATGAAAATATTTTTGAAATTTATTATAATTTTGTAGTGGTTTGAACCTTACTTCATTAATGAAGTTTTAAAATTTTGAGCTCTTCCAATGGTTCTTCAGATTGTCACTTTGCCTGCTTAAACAAAATATAACTGAAAATCACATGTCATAAAAATTGTAACCACTATAGTTTTAATTAATGTCATAAAAACAGTGATTTGTTTCAAAAAAATTTTTAACTTAAGAGATATAATTGAATTTTAATTCCTTTTTGAGCTTTTAGTTTAAATCGGTTTTATATTCAAAGCCAGAACTATATGCTATAGGGTTTGAAAAGGTGCTTGTAAAAGTTTTGTATCGTTGCACGGTATTTGAGTGACATCTGCTATACTAACTGAATAAAATTAATAAGGAAGGTTACAATTAATTAATAGTTTAATACTTTTGTCAATTTAACCAAAACTTGTAGTTTTACCAGATTAAAATTTCATGAAATTTTTATATATTTGAATCAGTTTAAATGGTAATTTATTGCATAATCTTGAATATTTTTTGATTCAGTTACAACAATATTTTACTTTACAATTTTGTCATCCAATTAGCTTAAAAATTGGTTACATAACTAACTAACATAGCTAATCAGTGTTCAGGCACGTTGGAATGAACTTTGGTCAATGCATATGTTGAAGTTTTACATTGTAAGATCCACTAAAGTTTTGCATTTTATTCATCTTACATATTATTTTGTGTTACTTCTATAATTTAATCCATTTTCCAAAAAGCAGGCAATTCACCATTAATTTTGTACTGTACTCAAAATTAGGTATCTAAATGAAATTAAAAATTTGCTAGATATTATAATTAATATTTATCGTCTTAAATGATTTTCAACTGAACCATGTGGACGTGAGAGCTTTGTATCACTCTGTCTAAATCTCTTTTATCTTGCATTCTCAAAGTAAAATAATTACAAATGTAAAATAATTAAATAGTATTTGCTTTAGGAATATTTATTAAATTTATCTCTCAATAACAGAAATGATTTTTTTTGTAAAAATTGTCCAAAATTATTTTACTAGCAGTTTATTAAAGTTCTAAAAAACTATTAGAGGTTTATAATAAAATAAATAGTAATTCACAACCACTGATTGATCTGTTTAATTATTGTTTACAGTTTTTACTGTCCCAGAAATGTGGAAAATATTTAATTAAATAAATAAATAATTATAAAAAACCCATCTATCTTTTGATCACCTGTTATTGCAAAATTGAGCACTGGCAACTGATGTTAATCAATGTTTTAATGTGTTAGCAATTAAAGTTATGTTATTGTACAGTAATATTGTTAAACTTATGATCGTTTTTTAAATATTATTTTTTATGTTATTTATTTATTATTTTTATGATTGTGCAGTTACCTAATTTTTGGCTCTTAGTCAGTAAAAAATTATATTTCTTAATAAAGAAAATATTGTTTGAAGAGAATATTCAATAGCAAATGTCGTGGAGAAAAATTGTTTCCTTTTTAAAAAAATCGTCTTGAAGTAGTAAGCGTGACTATAATACTATAAGATTGTAAAAAATGCTTGAAAATTGGTTTTGAGATTAGGAATGAATAGTCAACAGCAGATTTATAACGTGTATACAAGGGGCCGGATACATCTTTGTTTAAAAAATCGTTTTAAAAATAGTTCAGTTTAAAATATACCAAGAAAATAATATTTCAAAAACTTAAGTTTTTATCACAGTCTCCACAAGAGCTATGCAAATTGGTTCATCAATTCAAGATGTAGAAAATATAATAGATTTGTAATATATGTAGTATTATGTAAATATTTTAAGTAAGCATGACTTATCTCAGAAAGGGAGGGGCATAAGGCACTCGTTATGTTGAATAAATAAATATTATTAACATCAACTAAGAAGTTCGAAAGACACTTGATTAGCAATTATAAGATTTGTCGACTGTCTACTTGAATTAATTGTTTTATTAAAAAAATATAAATGTTGTGGGATTAATATATATATTAAGTTAAAACGTTCAACATATCCACCGGTTCTTCACAAATCATTTTATATAACACCTTTCAATGCTAATAATAATCAATTTTAAAGACTCTAATTATTTCAAAACGAAAAACTCCTTATTCTGAGACTTTTTGAAGTTATTTCATCTTTAGTTAAAATGTGCATTTTTATTGAACATAGATGTCGAGAAAAGTGTTGTTTTTTATACATTTGTTTGTTTATTTAATAATACGTACGTATGTATAGGGATTGGTAAGGTAATGACAAATTTAACAGTACAAATAATTTTACTTTTAAAGTAAATTTAATTATAAATTTTGTTCAACGCTTAATAAATCTATAAATAAAAACTGTCACAAGCAAGTACAGGATATCTAACATTCATAATAGTCATTACTCCGTGATAAAAAGAAAAGAAATTATTAAGAGATCTTAAGAAATATATTAATATCTCTCTTTCTCTCTCCCCCCCGTATATGTTCCCCCTCTTTCGCTCTCTCTACTTGACACTCATATATTTCTGCTCGACAGTCAGAGAAATAAAAAACGAGAGATGAGTTAAAATAAAGACTCGTTTTGTTCACGAAGACAAAAAAAAACTAGACCAACGTAGATTATTTCAGTTCCCGCCCCATTTTTAATCTAGACTGAAACAGTTCTCTTTGTGTGATGACGACAGCAGTTCGTCCTTAATATCAAGTAAGAGCACTTCATGGCTGTACTTTATGTGTTCAATCTCATCGTGCACTCACGAGGAGCACAAATAAGGATTAGTGCGTTACAAAAGATGAAATAAAGTGTGGGCAAGCTTAATTTTAGGTAGAGTCTCATTAAACACAACCAAAATAAAATTATGTTCTAAACCTAAGCTTCATACTGAAAATTAACAACTTTATTTATTATCAAACAAAATATTGTTAAAACTTATTCACCTCAGTCTATCACTGTTGTATCATATATTAATTTTGACAACAAAACATAACAACTCGAAGGTCTCTTTATGTGAAATGATTTTTAAACACCACCTGGCAGTGGAACTTAAACACATTGACGACATTAATAAAGACTGCAGAAAAAAAGGACGTCACAAAGGACTGAGAGATTTTTCCTCACATCTTGTACAGAAAAAAAGAAACTAGAAATAATAATGAAATTCATTTCCCCCTAAGATAACGACTCTTTTTGTATCTCGAACTGTGCTGAAAAGGGTATTACTTAATAGGCTTCTTTATTAATGGCTTTATCCCTGTGAAGGAGGCAACGTGATCGTCTAGTTACAGACTGTACTTCCTTATTTCCCTAAATAAGTGAGGCTCTGGTAAAGTCTCCTTTTATTAGCCCAGGTCCCAAATTATGGATTCAAGATTGAATAAAGGGATAGATCATCAGAAACTAATAACAATTGGCAAGCAGATGAAGTATCGGTTGACCTTGGAGAAGTTCGTGGAAAAAAGAAATCATGTTCCAGATAAGCTGTCAGTTGTTAAAACTATTTCATTACTTTGCAGGATATATTCGGATTGGTATGTAGAGACAACAGACACAAAATATGAAACTGTTGCGGCAACATACTTGTGGTTTTTGCTCATCGGGGATTGAAAATCCTAGGCAGGATCCCCGAAGAGTCCAAGGCGAGGCCTTTCACTATAAATCTTTGTTAGATCGTCTACAAAGAACAAATTAATCAAAGAAGAAAATCTATAAAACCTAATATAAAATTATGAAATTATCCTACCTTTTAGAGTACTATATAGAATAGTTGGACTATTTATTGGACTACTATACAATTACTTATTATACAATTGGACTATTTATTTTTTATAAGTATTTTGAGTATTTTTATGAAAATTTACTATCATGATATAGTTCGTAATTTATGACAGTAAATAAAAATAAATACACAATTGGAGCTAAGAATCTTCATACTTTTAGTTATACTAATGATATTGGTCTAATACAAACGTGTATGCTTAATAATGTATATTTACGATAACTGAATATTTAAATTTACTATTAATACTTTGTAACTCAATTTTAATAAATCTTTGTTATACCAGATTTACAAGTTGGAATATGACGCATATGTCCGCCAAGAAAAAAAGTTATTTTATATTAATTAAAACTTTTAATAAAAAATAAATAACTTTGAATCGTCATTTACTGCTTTTATTTTCTCACATAACGGTAGTGAAGAGAAAATTATGCGATGGCATACAAACTCTATTTCGAAATTTTTGCGAATAGGCTACATTCGTTTTGAGATCCCATAAATCCAAAAAAGTAGTTTTTGGATTGACTTCTGGCATCTATCGTCTGAGCGAGCTGCACTTTACAGTACAAACACGAATACTGAATTTAATTAAATTTAGTGTGGTATATTTTACGATTTTTATGTACTGTATATTGTCAATAACTCTAAACTTGAGGGTTGGTGGCACAGTAAAAAACACGATTTTATCAAAATTTAACATAACAAATTATTATCAAAGTTTACTCAAGTGTAGCATGTAGCTCTTAAGAACAAAAATAAAACTTATTGATTGCTATCTCTATATAATTTCAGTTCATGATTTATCTGTAAAAAAATTAAAATCTCTCATGTAGCTGTTGTAACAGAAGTGATTTCTCAAAATCGTCTCCACAGATTTCTTTAAAATTTTTGTGAATGTATAAAAATTTTATTGACAAATGTAAAAAATTATTACGTTTGAAAAATGTTTGGTCAAAATAAAAATGAACCATAACCGTCATTATAAAAAAATATATTGTAATCAAGAACAATTTAGATTGATGACAAATATATGGCACAAGTCATCCAACTTTAGGCCCTGCTTAAAATAATATTTATTTGGGTCTATTTGTATAAATATGTTTGAAATAGATTCAGTAATATCTGAGAAAAATATTTGTTAGACGAAATGAAAAATCAAAAAGGTTACGTCTTCTTAGTGTATATTTTGTTTAAAATCGAACAAAGACACTGCTTTACAATATTTCTTCTTTTTTAAGTATGAGGAAAAACTCAGGAAAAAATCTTATTGAATGTAAATAATTATAATGTATAGTGTTCAATAAATTTGTATATAATTATGACATATCAAAAAATACATTATTTTCCACCTTTTAAATTTGTTTAATGACTTTTAAAATATCTAAATTATATACATTGTTTTTTTTATGAATTCGATATAAAATAAATATAAAAAATCAAATTTAAGGTGTTGTCATTTGATTATTGTAACATCTCTTCAATTCTTTGCTTCTATTTATTTATCGGTCGCTTTGGTGCTCTAATTTTAAACTACTAAAGAAGTTTTTTTTTTATTTCTTACTCTCAAAAATCAAGAAACACTTAAGAAATATCCAAAATATGGTGTTGTATCTACTTTTCTCTTTGAGAAATGTGCGAAAAAGTTTTTGAAATGGCCAATTTTTATTTACTTTTTATAATGAGAACATATAAACTTGGAACTTTAATTATCAGTGTTTATTCAATGGTAATAATATATAAATTCCATATTGCGTTATGAATGCAATTGGTAATATTATGCATAATCAATGACTATTTAAACAATTACTAGGTTTTTTCACCAAATTTCTCGATTTCATAGTTTTTATTTCTATTTGAAAAAAAAAGCAGGAACGGTACTTATTTTGTAATATTTCGAAATTTGTCTGAATTGCTTGTGTAATAAGATTTGTTCATAAACAATGAGTTTTACTGTACACATAACTCCCTCGATAATTTAGAAATTCATTAAATATGATCAAAAACCACAATAGAACTTAATGAATTTATTAACCAAAAAGAAAATATCGATTTAATGTTAAGATAAAATAACCCCTAACTACAAAATAATACACAGTTTAATACTTAATAACATACCGACGGATTTTGTTGAGTTATTACACGTTATAAGGTTTTCACAAAAACATTGAATTCTCTATATTGCCTCATATTATTTTACTTTCATTCATATTATTTTTACTATTTTTCCAAAATGTGAAGTTAACTTAAAATAAATATTATTTTACAATTTTTAATCTTTCAGTTTTTTAAACTAATCAAATATTATTCATGGATGTGTTTAGTTTAACGTATTTTAACCAAATTCTCATTCATGAAGATGTAAATTAGTTTGCCTACTCCAAAACAAACAGCAGAAGCCCATGACATGTCATCATTAATAACGTGTATACCTTGTGGTCAAATCCCTCCCATTTATACTTGTCACTTAGATGTATGTTACCACTAGTGATAGATAACACATCTTACTGTGCCACCTTTTACAATAATAATGTTTGAAGTATTTATTGTTTGTTGACTAAATTATTTGGTGTAAGGCCTAGTTTGTAAGGCTATCACAGTTTGTGATAGCCAAACCATAAAAATTATTTCTAATAAACATTTCTTTCCTTGAAAACATTTTCTATTTAACAGGTTTGTAATTACGATATACGTATTTTTGAGTTAACTTTACGATTTAAACTACTTTCATGTACATATTTTCATATGAAAGATAAATCTGAAAAACATGTTTAGAGAAATGTTTTAGTCTGTATACCATTACTTTAACGTCTCTATTAATATTTTTTTATTTATGTAACACCTCCGCTAGCTATGTCCTTGACTAATTGTTGTTTTAGTCATAATTATTGTATCCCAAAATTATTATAAGTTTTGTGTGTTTTTAAAACCTAAAAATGGTTGCTATATTTATAATTCACAGATTAAAAAATGCACGTAAGGCAATTAATAAACATTCCTATACAAACATGTCAAATTCATAATAAATTAGACTTAGAAAAAGAACGAATTCTTGAGAATAGTACAATTTAAAATATTTACTTTTCGTAAGAATATTAAATTATCTATTAATACATCTTCAGTCAAGAAGGAAATACTACACATAAATAAATTCATTAGCCGTAAATATCTAGAAATACACTTATTTTAAATTTGTTTAATATAGGTTTATTTGAATTGTCTTATTTTAAATATCGTAAATTAAGTAAGTTTCCTGTTAAGTATTTAACATTGTCTGTTATGTTGAGAGATTTATGGACTTTACGGGGATTGTGAAAACAAAATGGATTTTAACATTCTTCTGCTTGTTATTATTTACAAGATTGATCGTCATTAAATAAAAATAATTATAAATCATCAATATTAACAACATTACTTAATAGTTTGTTATTACATTTAAAGCTATATTTGTAACTTTTGTCATACTGAATGTAATAAATATGACATGTAATTGTAAAATTATAGTCAATGGATTATTATTTTGTTTAAGATCTGTCATTAAGAAATATAAAAAACCAAATAATTATAGTTAACATGTCTGTGATGTATTAGAACGTGTTTTGTATGTATAAATATAATACATAATGAACAGAATGTTCGTTAAAATTGTAGCTGTAAATAAATGTCATTTCAAATTTAAAAAAAAAAATATATTAATAACTTTCATTAACTTTAAATATACAATCCGTAATTGAGCAATTGGGTTTACCTCCTGTACACTGACAGATGCTGTTCAATTTAAATATAACGGAATAGGTTGAATATATTCCATAATATCTTTATTATACTTATATTACTACTATTGAATTTGCCCCTCTCTTCAAATGCTTATATTTATATTTTAGTGAGATAGAAGTCTGGCCTGCACAGAGTATATATATATATATAATACAATAAGAACATTTTCAGACTATATGAATGTTTTATAAAAATCTTCATTTATTACTTTTACACGTTTTGAATGGAAACCCTAATTCGTTTCTTGTTTGGACTCTGTCTTGCATTGAAACCGATTTATAAACATTTCAAGTAGAAAGTTGGGAGAACATGATCGGTTCTGATTTTATGCCAGTTTTCTTTGAATGCATGTAATGTTTAAATATATAGTAAACTCGACATTTTAGTCTTGTAAATTCTCAAATATTTGTTAAAATATATTTTAAAAGTCAATTCTAAAAGGTGTTTTCAAATTAATAATATAAATCATTATAAATCATACAAGCTACGAATACATCAAAGCAGATAATTCAACAATTAATTACTTAAAATTCATGAAATTCGTAGTGGGTATCAAATCGACCAAAATTATTTATTTATTTATTTTTTAAATTTATGTGCATACATGATTTCATTTTACCTTGCATTATAGTTAATTTCTAAAGGATATTAAATTATAATGTGTATAATATAAATGGAATCGTTTGTAGTTTGACAGGCCTAAAATCTATTTGTGTAGCCTTTCATCGTTGTCTACTTGAAATCAGTTGAAAATATATATTCATTAATGTCAAAACCAGAAGACTCTAGGGGACAGTGGTGCAGCTGACGGCTATGAAGTGACTGCCCCTTGTCCTCAATATTTGTATTGATTTGACGACGAGAGAATATATTCCATTTATGAGACGGATGCGTTACGTGAAATGTTCTATACTAAACATGTATTTTAATACTGTTGAAATATTAATAATGTGTATTTTTTTATGGAATAGTTCATCAGAGTAAAATTAGCATGACATAAGAATTTTAAATGATTCACAATCTAGATTAGCGACAATTTATTGTAATAATTACAAACGTATTATGTAATCGTAAATTTAAAAAAATGTAAGAAAGAAACTATAGATGTCTGAATGATATTCTGGACGCAAATTGTATAGTAATGTAGGAAAATAATTAGAATTTGGCGTGCGGCCCTGTTAACATTGCACTCTGTGATATGCTGGTGACTGCCTAATACAACTGATAGCTGTGTCTACGCCGAACAATATGAAGCTCTAATAAGGACCCAATACAAGCCACACTGCAGGTGCAAGTTGCCTTAAATTTTCTCATGGTATGGACAGAGAAGTGGAACATGTCAATCTCCTTAACAAAGACAGAATGCACTTTTTTCACAAGAAAATACTCATTCAAGCTTTTTGTACCAGAACTGCAATGCCGAAGAAAACCAATACACTACAACCCAAACCCTGTGCTACTTGCAATCACTCTGGACCCCAAACTTTTGTGGAAGAACCATATCCAACATACCTCAATACAATGCACAAAAAGATTAAATCTACTCACGGCTGTTGCTAGTAGAGCATGGGGAGCAGATACTCTCATGCTGAGACAGTTCTTTGTATCAATAATCTGATCAAAAATGATGTACGGAGCAGAAATTTGGAGCTCCGCTGCAAAAACACATCTATACAAATTAAATACAATCCACAACTCAGCCCTTAGAATATGCCTAGGATGCCCAAAAACAACTAGAAATGTACAAACAACAACTTTGATGATAAACGTATCGGACATGAACCCAGTGCCCTACCATACTGTCGACTGCATCCCACCATGGAACTTTCAACCACCAAAGATCCAATTAGACCTCCCTGGACTGATATCTAAAAACGACCCTATAGAAATGCAAAGAGCTGCCGCCCTTGAAGTTATACACTCAAGATATGAAAGTCACTATAGGATTTACACTGGTAGATCATTGAACTCTACAGAATCAAAATCTGGAGCCGGTTACTTTACGGATCATTCAGGCGAGTTCTTCTTTGTCCCAGCGAAATCAAGCTCCAGTACCGGCACTGAACTACTGGCCATCAACGCGGCGGTTGCCCATTGCATAACTGTAAAAAGTAAAAAGATATGAATACTCAGCAACTCCAAAAGCACATTACAACTCCTCCAACAGTATAGGCCCCCAAGTAACTACCACATAGTCCAGGAGATTTTAGAACTCCCGAATCTGTCCACGGACAAGAAGATTTTCTTTCAATGGATACCGAATCATTTCGGACTTCAAGGAAATGAGAAAGCTGATGAAATAGCGAAGGCAGCCACCAATATGCATCCTATATCATCTAAAGAACTACCTCTTGCAGGCTGCATGGCTGCATCTCACAGAATCCGGAGACACAGGTGGGTGGATCAGTGGAGGGATGAACTGACGGGTCGCCATCTTTACGGACTCCTCAAAGAACCAAACAACACTGTCATCTACAAGAACTTACCCAGGTCCGTGCAACATTCGCCTCAAGAGCTAGTACAGGACATATAGTAACAGAGTCCTATATTTTTCGTTTCCAACTTGCTGAGTCGCCCCTGTGTCTTGAATGTCAGATAGAAGAAGAAACCCTACAACACATCCTCCTTGATTGTATCATCAGATCGGATGTCAGAGATGAGCTGAGGAGAAGACCACAACCTAATTGCACTCTTGGACGAATCCTGGCTGATCCCACCTACTGGAGACTGGCTAGCTATGTGTATGAGAGACACCGTGCGGTCGGCATTACCTGAGGCTGCATGCACGTACCATGAAGATGAAGATGAAAGAACGAAATATAAAAAGATAATATTGAAGTTGTTTTATAGTTACTATAACGTTTAAATTAACAGTGTTCATTTTGTATTTCAGTTTTGACTTTTGTAATTTAAACAAAATCACGAACAAAATTATATTCGTGATCGTTCAGAGCACTGTCGTGAAATTAACAATAAACGATGTTGATGCCCTACCACAAAATAAGGTAAATAACAAAACACAATTAATTAAAAAACTAATGAAATATATTTCGTCATCGTAATTCTCTGATGTACATTATAGTAACCATATTACCATCATAGGATGGTTCTAACAAACCAGTACATCAGTCACTTGCAGTAACGAAATATAGTTTAATAAATCATTTTATTTTGCTATTGTAACATGTTGTATAGGGGAATCAACTTCGCTTAAAATTATATTCCTTCAAAATCGGTTCATTGGCATCGCCCATTTCAAACATTACATTAGCTGTAACTAAACTAATACCAATTGAATTATATTTCAATACTCTTCTTTTTAATAATAACCCGAAATTGAGTTTTATTATAGTCTAATCCGTATGAAATCAATTGAATAGTTATTATAGAAAAATTACCTGTATGTGTGGGTGACTTATATAGTCACGGAAATAACATTTCATTGTTGTGAACCCAACCTCACAATGAACACGTTAATAGATAGTAATATACAACTATTATTTTAAAATAAAATTTTATTAATGCTTCCATATATAGCATGTTTAACTTTAGAAAACAAAATGTACAACATAACCAAACAAGGAAAACAGATACACAATTAAATATAGTTACATTATTTTGGTAGTAAAGACAATTGCAACATATTAAAAAAATATTAATTGGACGTTTCTGCATTCATTGTTTTATGGAATAGATTATAGACATGGCAATGAAAAAACTAACAATTATATATTCAAAACTTTAAATGTACACCATAACCCTCTGAAACTCTGAACACTGTGCTAATGAATTGTTATAATTGTATTTAGCTGTATTAAAAATATTCAAACAATTAAGGTAGACGTGATTCTATTTAAAGTTGTGTAAGTTAGTTAAATAACATGTTAATAAACACAAATTTAACATTGACAGGTATAAAAGCTATCCCTTCCGCCATTGTTATTAATGTAATAATATCAGAATTTGTGTGCATAATATGATAATACACTTGCATCGCAAACTATTATAAACTTATTTTAGTCCCAAGGATAATATGCATACATACATATATACAAATACGTGAATATTGTGTTACCTGTAACACAATCATAGAATTAAAGACCGTGTTTGAGCTAGTGTAATTGCTGTACATATGTATAAAGCAATTACATATCTGTAATATATATTATACATATAAGTGTATTCTAATAGATATTTTCTTCTAACAAGTACCAAATCTGTATGTGAAATAAGTTTATAAATGTATTTCATAAGTCATAGATTAACCAAAACTTTAGTCAAATAAAAAACTTTTTAATGTTTCATCGTTTCATGAACATTGTAACATTATTGTTTTAGTTTCAGAGTCATGCTTGGATCGTATGGTGAAGGAACTACTGTATTACATGTCTGCAGTTCTGACTTGTGAACAGTCAAGGATAAAGCAAGTCTATTTGTTGTAGCTGTTTTTTTTCCCCTTTTGTTACGCTTCTCTTTCTTTTGTATAATGAGCACAATATAAATACGCCAAGAAAAATAAATTAACTAGAAAACAGTATAGCTGTATATTCTGTACGAAGTGACAGCTCTGGTATTTTAGCAGTAATTTTGGCAAAGATTTCAAGAATCTAGAAGGGACATCGTATTGATTCCAGGTAGAATATCTCTGTTTCATAGTAATGAAGGCCAACTCACGTCGATATAAAATTTAAAAGACTACGAATGTTTGATTGTAGGTGTGTACAACCTATGTAGTTGTAGATGTGGTAACAATTGTTTAAATATTGTTAATTTTTTTAATGTAATATAATAGACGGTGGTGAAAATAGGTTTTAAATGTGTTGTATAACAAAAATTTCAATGAAATATCACATGTCTTAACGACCTGGGAACAGACATTCACAGACTATATGTAAGCTTTGGGTAGTGGCAAAAGTGAATCTAATTATCACAATATGTCTTAACGTAACTGCGTACAGACATCCACCGAATGTATGTAACCTTTGGGTAGTGGAAAAAGTGAATCTTATTTATCACAACATGTCCTAACGTAACTGCGTACAGACATCCAATGACAGTATGTAAGTTTTTGGTAGTGGCTAAAGTGAATATAATTATTACAACATGTCTTAAATCCAATGACAGTATGTAAGTTTTTGGTAGTGGCTAAAGTGAATATAATTATTACAACATGTCTTAACGTAACTGCGTACAGACATCCACCGAATGTATGTAACCTTTGGGTAGTGGAAAAAGTGAATCTAAATATCACTACATGTCCTAACGTAACTGCGTACCTGCCGCAGTTTTAAAATTTACCAATTAATGTGTTTAGCAGATGATATTTTACAAAACTAAATTTTATTCCCTTTCTTGTTCTCGTGCCGTCATGAGCATAGTACTGTGCATTATAGTACAGTAAATGCTTTCATTCAGATA
Organism: Aphrophora alni; assembly: GCA_963513935.1. NCBI lineage: Eukaryota > Metazoa > Arthropoda > Insecta > Hemiptera > Aphrophoridae > Aphrophora > Aphrophora alni. The sequence goes on along the minus strand of OY740767.1, from coordinate 64,297,858 downwards.
ATAAGCTCTTCTGGCTATATCTGCGTGTCAATGACAGTACTATAATATGTAATAATATATTAAGAATATTTTAATATGCTTAAGATATTAAAATTGTGTTGATTTCCCTTGAATATATTTATACAATGAATATTTGGAATCAGGTCAGGCGATGTTTAACTAAGTAATAGCGTTTTCATTAAAATAATTTAATTTTGGTGCTTTGAGGTATTGAATCATTGCTGAGATTTAATTTCAAATCTACTACTTTTCAAAAGTCTATCCTATTTATACATTAACTTTTTAACGACATGACACTATGGTTAGTGAAGATTTTTATACATAAAAAATATAATGTATTTTCAATTAGTATGCAAAAGTAGAATATTCAATAATAAATATTGAGAAAAAGAACATTATTTTAAACTAAGAAACACAGAATGTTTTAATAATATTTCAAAATAGAATAAAATATATGCTTCTGAATAATTTTACAATAACAAATATTGTACTGTAAGTGCAAAAAAATGAATTAGGCCCAATAAAAAACTCTTTTTTTTTATATAACATAAAATTGTGTAACGATTAATAATATTATTAAGTTTTATTGTATTAGTTACATAGATTATTTTATAATGACAAATTTGCGTTTGTTGAAGTCTTACCATTAAAAATTGTAAAATAGATTTAGGACATCCCGCATTCTATATAGGTTAAGTAGGCGGCATAACTCAGTACTAGATTACTTATAGTTCGAATACTATAGTTAATGCATCTCTAAAATTGACAACATTGTGATTTAAAAGCGTTGAAATAATAAATGTATAATTTTTAAGAAATTGTGGTCAAGTGTTATTTTAACTTTAACAATGTTCGAACGATCATTATAAGTATGTCAAATAAAACATTTACTTTATTTACTACTTCATTTATAATTATTATAAAAATAAACTATTGGTTGACGTAATTCCAAAAATAATTTTAAATCAAACAACCCAAATTATGATTATACCATAAGAATCGTATAAACTCCATAAATTTTAAAACAATATATAAATTCTTTTTCAATGTAAAATCAATATTATTATTCATTAGGTTTCATCTTATCGAAAGCTTGGGAAACATCTAAAAACATAGTAGAACATATTTGTTTTTCTTCAAATGCATTTTCAAAGACACTGGTGATTCTATGAACCTGATCAATAGTTGAATGCTTATCTCTGAGACCAAATTGATGGTTTGGAATCAGATTCTTCATTTCAGTATCTTGCTTGAGCCGCTTTAATAATAACTTTTCAAAGATCTTAGAAATCATGGGTAATAATGATATTGGACGATATAGGTGCCTTACCAGGCTTCGGTATCAATATAACTTCAGCAATTTTCCATTGCATCGGTTCATAGCACAATCGAAATGCAGCATTGATAAGATGAGTAAATTTAACTATTCCTTTCTGTGGCATCTCCTTCAATGATTGTCCATTTATCAAGTCATAGCCCGGAGCCTTTTTTGAACTCAAATTGGAAATCTCACTTGCTAAATCTTTAGGAGTAACAGGCTTCAACTGTGTCATATCTCTATTTTGTATTTTTGGTAAGTGCTCATTAACTGTTTGTCTGGTATGAGGATTAAAAATGTCAGCCAAATATTCTGCAAACAGATCTGCTTTGTCTGCATTACTCCTTGCCCATTTCCCATCTTCTTTTCATATTGGGGGTACATGAAATTTTGGCCTCTTTAGATATTTAGTTGCCTTCCATAAGGAATAATCGGTTTCTTTATTGTCAGTCAGATTGGCCAGGTACCTTGTCAAACTTTCATTTTTTATATCTTGTATAACTTGCTTCAGCTGTCTGCAGAGTTTATTCAAGAGTCTTTTATCATATGGTGATCTAATAAATTGCCACCTTTTCCTTGCTTTCCTCTTTTCTATAATCATTTCCCTGATCTCTTTAACAAAGTTAATGTCTGGTGCTCTCGGTTTCAGAATAGGAGTGTTATTCCATGCTGCTTGTTGTATATCTACTACAAACTGTTCTGTTTCTTCATCAAGCTGCCTTCTAGTCTTCAAAGGTACCTTCAGTTTGATTCTATGTTCCAACTCTGTTCTGTATCCATCCCAATCGGTTAGTCGGATGAAGGAGGCTGTTGGGTTTTAATTACTGTTCCACTTATGGTTAGGACAATGCACTCGTGGTCGGATACTAAGTCATGGTTTTCCTCCATGCATGCATATTTAGGTGATGTTACTTTCATTACAAAGAAGTCAATCAAATCAGGTATTTTCTTTTTATCACTAGGCCAATAGGTAGGTTTTCCTGTTGACAATACTTCACAATTCAATTCTTTGATTGCTCCATATAGATCCTTACCTTTAATAGTCTCTAGCCTCGAGCTCCAAAACATATGCTTAGCATTATAGTCTCCACCAACTATAAAGCATTCTCCCAGGCTTTTAAAGAGGTGAATAAAACCCCTCTTTTGTAGCTTAAATCTTGGTAGACAGTATATTGCCGCTATTTTAATATTTTTTGGTTTAGTTTGAATACAAATAGTAGTTACTTGCATCTCCTGTTTCCAAACTATCCTCTTGCCGGTGTTTTATATTATTCTTCACTAACACAGCTGATCCTCCTTTTCCTATTTTTTCTGGCCTTAGCGTATGATAAATGTTGTATCCTTTTATTTTTTGATGTGCTTCTCTTGTTAGGTGGGTTTCCGAGATCAAACAAATGTCAATATTCTGATTCCAAAGAAATATTTCTATTTCATTGATCCTTTGTATGTATGAACCCATTGGCATTCCATGCTGCTATTCTTAGAGCTTGGACCATAGTTTTTTTTTTTTTTACTTGGGGACATTTACTTTACTATTTTGTAGATTACTGATTCTTTCAAGAATCATATTATTGGTCTTTTTCTGTGCTCTAACTCAGATAAAATTTGTTGTAGTATCTGGTTTATTGAATCAATATTTTCTGGTTTATTTTTTTCTCTTGTCTTTTTTCTTTTGCAGCATGAGCATAGGATTCTGCCAATGTAACCAGTTTAAACTTAGATTTCTTTGCCTGTAAGCGAGTTTGTCCTGTGTCAGTTCTTTTTTCTTGCAAATTAAAACTTGCTGTATTCACATTTCTAGAACTAGTTTTTTGTTTTCCATATGAATCATCTCTCATCTTTTGAAGTTTTTTTGCGACCAAGCAACCTCGATAACTTGCTGGATGAGCATCTCCGCAGTTGGCACATTGACTTGCCAAAACAACATAATCAATTTTTGAAGTCCCATATGTCAGGAAGGCACTTTCGAATCAAGTATGAAGATAGTTACTCTGATTTGAAGCGAGTATCTGCTGGAGTTCCACAAGGAAGTGTGTTGGGGCCCTTCTTGTACTTGCTCTATACAAGGGATATTCCAGTCTGTGATGAGGCCATCGTTGCTACATTTGCGGATTATACTGCTGTTATCTCAAATGGAAATAGCATTGAGGAGTCGACTGGAAGGCTACAGACAGCTATCAATCGAATTTGTAACTGGACTAAAAATGGCGAATAAAGCTGAATGAGACAAAATCTGTTCTTGTTAATTTTACTAACAGAAAAACCAATTATCTCCCAGTGGTTGTCAATCAACAAGTGATCCCACAAGACAATAATGTAAAATACTTGGGCATGACACTAAACGCAAGATTGCGATGGAAGGTACATGTTAAAAAGAAACGTAATGAACTAAATTAATCTCAAACTAAGGAAAATGCATTGGATTCTTGGGCGGCATTCAGAGCTGTCAGTGCACAATAAACTTTGTGTCTGATCATGTAACTTTGTGTTATTTCGTCGACTTAACCAAAATTGCAATTTTTAAAAGACAAAATAAATTATAAGATTACATGACAACTGTATGACTCAAATATTGTGGAATAACCATGATATTTTTTGTTGGTTTACGTAAAGTCTTTTAATAAAACATAATTATTTGAGCCTACATTTTACTTTTATAATATAATTCCACTACATTTGTGTAATATTTCCATATTATTTTAGTTCCAGTTTGTGTTAAATAGAAGAGTTACATAGTTTAAATTATATTAAATTTTTTTGTTTTCAAAGATTAAAAATATTTTTACATCACTTTTATATTTCTGGAAAAATGTTTTTAACCTCTCTAGAAAAAGACGAAAACTAAAAAGCCTCCATCAATCTAATTTATAGAAAGGAATAATATATATATATATATATATATATATATATATATATATATATATATATATATATTAACTAATCATACATCCTATGTTTAATCAATTGTTTAACCTTATACCTACGAATGTACAAGAATCGAATTGTGTTATTGTTTAATAAAAGCAAGTCTCTGAAAAAAAAATCTAAAAGACGAGCAGTGTCATCGTTACATTGATTCCCCGAGAGAGTTACCAAAATATAAAAACAGAATCTTTGCGGTTGTTGTGTGATAAGTCTCTTGTGGGACAAGTTTCAGAAAAATGGTTTGGAATGGGAGTTTCTGAAACTAGGTACCGTTCATAATATTGTATATTATTGCACTTTTTCGTTTTCGACAAATAAAATAATTTAATTCAAATTGCATGTATTAAAAAGTTGCATTAAAACTATTTACCCAATGATGTTAATTATAAAATCTGAATCACTATATTCTTTTGCATCACGTATTAATCGGATATACAATAAATATACGGAGTAGACTATTATAGACAGATTTATTACTAATGTTTAATTAAATGACTATGATGATCAGAGATATGTAACAAAACCTATAAGACCGACAACTCAAACACAAGCATATTGACTGTTGTAAAACCCCTAATAATATCCAGTTCAGTTTTATGTCGTAGTCCATTGTGCTTTGAATGTGTCCACAGACAAACAGGTGTCCAACGTGAACATTACCTTTGGTGACAAACGAATTTTCAACAACCGTTATTTTTTAATATAATTAATTGCTTTTTGTTATTTTGGTCAATGAAGTTATCTACAGTTTCGAAGCGTTATCTATTCATAGACATCCAGTTTAAAAAATGTAATTGGTATATCAGGAGGATTTATTTATATTAGGACCTTTAACATAATATAAAGGACATTCATTATTATAATTTACGACAAAATGTTCTTTGTAAACGTTACTAAAGTTACAATGTTGTACTGTAGTTATTTTTGACTTACCGCCAGCAATCCTTGGATAATTCTATTTGGTTTATATTGTCATATATTTAATCACTACACGTGTTTCGGACATTATCGTCCATCGTCGGGTGATAACACTTAGTTAAAATATTCAACACAACAAGGTTACAAAATAGCATACAAAACCAATTCCAACCTGAACCAAATAATAAACAGGAACATAACCAATAAACAAGATAAGTATACAAATACTGGTATATATAGATTAAACTGCAGCTCATGCAACAAATTTTACATAGGACAGACAGGACGCCCGTTTAAATCACGATACAAAGAACATATTGAAGCGCTAAAACACCCTGAAAAATCTAAGTTTGCGGAATATTTGATAGATAATGATCATAAATATGACAACATGGAAATTAACATGCAAGTACTAAAAAATTGTAAAAAGGGGTAACTACATGAACCGCTTGGAAGAATACCTAATTTATCGTAGCGAATTGCAGAACCCTGATGTATTGTTGAATGACAAAAAAAGGTTTGAAGCAACCCTCACCTTCGAGCTGATAAACAGATTAACTACCTTACACACATGACCAATGCATAGTATACTATGTAGTGCCGGCACGGTGACATTAAAATATTGTGTTTCTCGTGCGTGAATGTTATGTGTAGGCCTACAGTGTATTTTTGTGTTGAATATTTTAACTAAGTGTTATCACCCGACGATGGACGATAATGTCCGAAACACGTGTAGTGAATGAAATATATGACAATGTAAACCAAATAGAATTATCCAAGAATTGCTGGCGGTAAGTCAAAAAAACTACAGTTATTCAAGCATATCCGGTTACTCTAGAATATCATATGACAATGTTGTAGTTTTGTCCACTAAATGATGCAAGTTTAATATCGGTTTGGTTTAAAATTACAATTATATCATATCTTAAAAATCCAAATGATATTTAAATGTTACTAATGGACATTTCTATCACTTTACTTTACAATTACATTATTTAGTAGTTATGTACACCTTGAATAAATACACTTGCAAAAATATTATTAAAACATTAATATATGATGTGCCTACTTTCAAATAAATATTGCTTACCGCTATACACATATATACACATATATATATACATATATATATATTTATATATATATATATATATATATATATATATATATATATATATATATATATATATATAAAGAATCTCTTCATTCGACTAGGAATAACGTAGTAATTCTTGATTGAAGGTTTACGAGCTCAATAAAAGGTTTGCATTTTTGTCCACACTTGCTCGAGGCGATTTACCATTTAAGTATGTTCATGACACGCTTGGTTTTATTACAGACAACCCAAGGGATGTTTTAACCCCATTTTGTCAAACTCATCTTCCAACCTATCTCTTGTACTCAATTCACATTTGTTTTTATTTTGCATAACGTCTGATGAAGTATAAATTCTTCAATTGCCAAATATCTTCGTAATTTTAATCTATTAAGAAGCAAAATATTTTTTTAATTTTAATTAATTTAGATGCTTAGTTCTAAAATGAATTATAGATGTAAATGAACTAAATATAATGTTCCATATTATGTATTTCCTTTTAATATTATTATTATTATTATATATATATATATATATATATATATATATATATATATATATATATATATATATATATATAGTAATTTAAAGTTAGTAAGTTACTATAAAAGGAATATGTTCCATCGAATGATGATTTATACATTACTTCTAAAAGTACAACACTTGAACTTGGTTGAATTCACTTTCGTGAAGAAATGTCTCTTCTGTTGATTTTTAAGTTTTCGGCTGAATTACTACGTAACTTTTCTGCCAAAAGCTGTCCTAGGCTTAGTTTTCATCCATTGTATTACTTTTATAAACTATTTTTCATTAAAAACCCTTTTAATTGATATTTTAACCTTTCTATTATTTCAATTTTCTTGTGTTGACAGTTGGCTATGTGAGTTGAACTTTTAATCTATGACGTCCCGCTACCTCAGCTGAGATTTTTTGTTCAATCTTGAAAACACTGATTATTAACACTTTTTCGTTCTTTTTGCTGTAACTTTTGAACGGTTAGTCCGATCTTCAGTTTCTCTTCGGATTCCTCTTCTTCATATTCTTGAGGGTCTTGACAAACTTGATTCGACGTTTTCGGCCCCGTATTTCTTAAGTTACCGCACTTTTTTCGAATGTCTATTTTTTCACAACTTAACTTTTTACTTAAGTCTTTTTTCAAAATTCTTTTGCACTAAAGTTATTCTCCTGGTCCTATAACGGAAATAACTTTTTAGTTTTTCGTCGTAGCTCGCTTGGTTCGTGAGTTAATGATGCTTGAAGTCGTGACTTTTTGATCGTCGTATTTTTCGTATATAAAATCCCCCCCATTATTATTTTTAACTTTGTTCTGTTATTTTACATTCATATACCTTTATTATACATAACCTATTTCTTTTTTATCCCCTTTAAACTTTAATTTAACCGACATTGGGCCTTAACTTTTATGTTTTTGCTATTATTATTTCTCCCCCGTTTTAACTTAAATTCTTATTCTGACCACAGATTATTATTCCCTACGATTGTCTTTTCATTTTCTATTATTAGGTTTATTTAGTTTATTCCCCTTTCACCTTTAAAATCTCTAAAAACTCTCCAAGAATGACGTTTCAAGTCCTTTTTCCCCTTGTTGATTATTATTATGTCCCCTATGGTTTATGACTCTATTGCTTTTGATTTTTAATTTTCCCCTTTTTGAAAATTTTAGGTTTTTGAGCCCATCTAATTTCCTTCATAACTTTTTTCTTTTAAGTTCAATTACATTTATTTTTTGATATTATTAATTGTCTGATTCTACTGTATCATTATTTATTTTCATATTTTAGTTTTTTAATAAAATTGGCATAGCTATAAGCTGTTTTGTCAGGCTCAGACGTGCAAGGTTTTTGCCTCGGCCTCGCGTGACGTCACCACATTATCGCATTCCAACTTTAAGGCTAAACATCCTTGAAAAAGTTGTGTTTCTGGCCCGGTAGATAGCAGCACCTCTGCAGCAAAATTGCATTACTGATAATTTGCGTAATTATTGTCCGATTTTTGTTTTGTAAGTTATTTTGTAAATAATATCAATAAAATATTTACGCTACGAAGGTGAAACTTTTTTAGATTTTTTTATAAAATAGTTGTTGAGCAAAAATATTAATATTATTATAATTATTTTTAATCGCAGGTAGTCATTTTTTAAATAATAATTTTAAATGAATTTTGCCGTTTTCAGATATGAAATCGGTCAAATGGTCCTATCGGAATCGTGTTTTAAATATACTATCATTATTTCTCTCACGCCCCGCGCCACCCTTCCGCGTGGCACCGCCATACTGCCCAGCCGCTCTGACGCGCGGCCCCTCCTGTACTGATGTGATGCTAATTAGCAAAGCAGCTAATTCCAAGCAGCTAACGAACGTTAGCAGTTGCACAGCACTCCTAACAACTAGAAATAGCTGCTTAACAATTAGCAGAACTTATACTAGCTGATGGTAGTATTTTCAACTGTTTTGACAGGTGATTCTGATAACATTTAAAAGAAGCAGGAATACGGATTTAGCAGTTAAATACTTGATAAATTCCACGAATCTAGCTATAGACGATAACAGATCAAATGACTTTCTATTTAGTTTAGCAACCTACTCACTACTGCTTATTTATCATTGCATACGACAGTTAGCAGTTCCTAATTTTAGCTGATAATCAATATTAGCATTAGCAGCTTAAGCTGCTAACCACAATTAGAACGATAATACTTTCAATTAAAACGATAAATAAATAAACAATAAACAGTGCAAAAGACCTTAATTTACTTAATGCAGCTACATAACAGTCACAAAATGTACAGTGCAAAAAATATACGAAACATTTTTACAAGGATCTGTGTTTCGTCGTTTAGGCTATTTGGCCCTTGATATTTCGCCATTGAATCCCTCATGAGGAATCTGTTTTTTTAGATTTGATTGTTCCTCGGCAATCCATGGAGAACATAAAAGTTTAACAAAATAACGTTCCCAATAAAAATTATAAACAGACGACGAAACAAATCCCTAAGAAGAATCACGGTAACTAATAACCGAGAGCACATGAGTGGAAGGGCGGGAAAGTAGTCATCCAGCACAAAGATTGTAAGACGAGCGACGTGGGGGAGAGGGGTGTGCCACAGTGAGTCACCTCGGCCCTGCAAGTGTTTCGTGTCTCCCGCGCCCTCATACCCCTAAGAGGAATTATTTGAAATGTATAAAACATGATACCGATTGAACCACTCGGGCGATTTTAAATATTAAAAGTGTAAAATTAATTTAAAATATTGTCTACACAAAATGACTACCTGCGATTTGCATATTTATTTTTTTAACATGAAGATCTTATTATTATTTTTTTAACCAATAACTTAATTAAAATTAGGCTTACGTAGCGTAAATTGTAATATTATTCTGTTTACAAATCAGTTTTTTAAATAAAAATCGGACGAAAATTCCACCAATAAACATTAATACAAAATGACTCCATTTTGGTGCTGCGCCGTGGTGGCAGAATTTGTACCTAATCCTGGGATGTTTAGCCTTAAGAAGTTTAGCGCGGCAATTTAAATGTTTTTAATTAATCTTGAGACGACTGACTTTTCTACGCCGTCTCAGTGTGTGTGTGTTTGTGTGTGTGTGTGTGTGTGTGTGTGTGTGTGTGTGTGTGTGTGTGTGTGTGTGTGTGTGTGTGTGTGTGTGTGTGTGTGTGTGTGTGTGTGTGTGTGTGTGTGTGTGTGTGTGTATGTGTGTGTGTGTGTGTGTGTGTGTGTATGTGTGTATGTGTGGGGGGGGGGGCATGTGCGAGAATGGTGTAATTCGTTATTTACTTGCATTTTCCTTTAAATAAGTTAAGATTAAATTTAAAAACTCAAATTTATTAAATATTTCTTATTTAATTGGTATTACATATAAAAAAAGCATGCAGAAATATTTTTGTATACTTTTTAATTTAAAAGTAACAAAGACTCATAACCTAAATATCCTAAAATATTAAAAGATTTCATATTTAAAAAAAAATAAAATTTCTAAGACTTTCAAAATTAAAGATTGTCTAGTTTTAATAATTAACAGAATTGTGGACAATATGGAAGGTCTAGTTAATTTAAATCCTTATTACATTGGTCTTGAACTACCCTTCTCTCTTGTTAAAGTCCTATTTTGAGAAAGTTGCCAAAAGTTAATGAATATTAATTAGATCAGTTCCCAACAAAGTACACAGTTAATGAATATGAATAATAAATATCCACCACTAATGCTATCTCCAACTAAACGTCCTGTTATTCAAATTTAAAAAAATAAATATAAAAATTATCATTAATATTTTTCACAATTACGTATGTTATTAGATATTCGGCTTTTTCACAAGTTTAAAAATGAATGTTTTTCTTAAACAAGTCATGGTGTTTAGAATAACACTTGTACTTATTATATACTATTGGTTATTAGATTATTAAATACATAAAGACTCATAGTATTATAAAATATTGCCATTTACTCTAAAATTGGTTTTTAAATGGAAAAACAAACACAATAAATAGTTAAATTTGTATCAACTAGCACAAGATGCATTATGTTTTAAACTAATATACATAGTTTTTATACTAAAGCGATATTCCAATAATATTTGCGTATTACTTTGTATCTTTATATAAAAATGGAATTCAGGAAAATTCCTTGTTCCTAAAATACTATTATTAGACCAATTTTACTACATCAAAATATAATAATAGAGAAATGTCGCCTAAAAACGTGTAAGTAAAATAGTTAATTGGCGAAGTAAGTCATTTTAATATAGGGAAAATGTTGGTCAATAATAAAGATAAAAAAGAAATGTTAGAAAATAGTGGAGTTTATAAAATATCTTGTCAAGATTGTGACTCTCAGTACATAGGTCAATCAGGTAGATCTATAAGAGTTAGAATTAAAGAACATGTAAATAGCTGGAAACATGGCTATAGAAACTCTAACTTTGCTAACCACCTTTTGGACTAAGGTCATAGTTTTGATCCGAAATTGAATGTTAATCTCTTACATATAGAAAATAAAAGCAATAGATCAAATAATTTAGAATGTTTAAAAATTGTTACAGTGATAAATTAATCTATACTGTAGGTAATTTATACGTTACGGTTATTATTGATTATTTAGACGGGCGTTACAAAATAAATAGATCATTTCACTTAGGCCTATTCTCAACTTAAATGACCAAATTGTATTAAATTCGTCACCCCTTCTAAAACCTATCCGTAACATAGTTCAATAACCTTTATCTACCTGCTAGGTCATCGCCCCTACCTTTCCCTTATTACTCTATTGTATTTCTGTTTCCTGTTACTTATGTTTAAATAGTTGTCTATACCTGTTAATTATCAGTGCCCGCAAAGCGAAACAATTGTAGCTCATTTATATTATTAAAATATTTGAAACTTTAAGCTTTTGCTTTATTTTATCCTTAAATCATTTTAGTTAATTTTAAAATATGTTTACAATGTGTAGAAGTGGTTACGATAATCTTTCTCTTAAATTTTAGAAATTTTATTACACACAAACAATTACATACATTGTTGTTACACACTGTTTTAAGTTTTGCTTCAAAGGAGAAACATTTTTAATGAACATCGCATTAACAAAAAACACATAAATTAAAAATCTCTAGCGTCCTCAAATATTATAATTGTCATTTTGGAAGAGGACTGATAGACTGATACAATTGATGTTAGAGAGGGATCATTAACAAATATTTTTAAAAAGGTGTAGGTTCAGCGGGAATTTTGGATATGATACACGTACTCACTATAAATGCACCTTTGCAGGGGTTGTACTCTTATGTCTTGTTTATCAATACCATAAGTATATATGTTTGCAGTTTGCTAATTAACTATTTTCCATAACATGCAACGATAATTGCAAGATATAGTTATATATATTTTACAATCTTTTGTTGCATGATAATGAAAATACTCAGTTTGTAAAACAACAGAATTTACAAGAGTGTAATGTGAATTGGGTGCGATATAACATGAAGTAGAGTTAATAATTGTTAAATAAACTCTTTTATATCGAAAGCAGAAGACTCTACGGGGGGGGGGTGCCTTTGACATTTGTAAAGCAACTAAACTGCGCTTTAATATACTGAATATTTGTATTGATTTTACAGGTGAAAATATTTTATAAAACTGATGTTTTATATGATTCGTGTTTTATGTAAGTGAATACTCTAAGGTTATATTAAGCTTCTATTTTGACTTGATGTAGTGTGTAGCTAAATGGCTGTAAAATATATGACACGATTATCTAATAATATGTGTAATTTTAAAAAGTATGGTTGTGTATTATGAATTAGTATATTATATGTGAGAATGCTATCTGATGATGATACTAGTACCAAAACTGCTTGCATGAAGAAGTAAATTAAACACATAAGTAAGTATAAACATTATAATTTTCTTAAATACTTACAACATTACAAATGGTCAACTGCAATGAGCTACGTTTATGGAAATTTCAATTCATATGAAATGAACTACAACGAAAAAACTCTACCTTTTTTAGAGTCAGACTAATTACGCCCCCTATCTTTATTAATACGTAATAGTCTCGAATCCTGAGATTTTTGGCCTACAGGATTCGTTCTCGCGTGACAAAAAGAATAAATTATCCAATCCACTGGAAGTTTTTTGGCTTACTATCTTGCTGGCCTTGATTGAATAACTTCTTCGATAATTTGAGTTGCCCCAAATTACCGGTACCCCCCTTTTTATTTACGACTTCCAGTAACTGTATTTAAGATTACCCTATTTCTCAGGGAGAACACGAATTTACTTTATTTTCTAATTTTAATCCCGTAGGTGTGTGTCCTTAGGAATACCTTTTTGATACAATATATTTTACCCTTTTTTATAATAACAAACCTGAAAATATAGCATATAATTGTGTGACCAATTCTAAATAAAACACAGTTTTAGAGAATATATAAAAAAATTAATTCTTTTAATTAATTGAAACAAAAACAACTGGAAATAATAATCTTGACACAAGTCAACAACATAAAACTCAAAACAATTTCTCTAATAAAATTAATTGATAACAACTAAAATATTTTTTCTTTTGAGCAGAAGGCAATCACCCATAACTTTCTTAAAATTGATCTATATAAAGATTTCTATTTATCTCTGAATTTAAATTATTGAATTTATCAAATTTATTTATCCAAAAAGATTTTTATCCACACATGAGTTTGACATTATCTATTTTAATACATTTATTTAATTATATAAAAAAAAAATTATCTCAGGAAAATCAGTGATACTCTAAAATCGGGCCAATTTTGCCCTTTAAAAAGGAAATTTGGATTTTTATCAGACCTTGACCGCCGTGTTAAAGATCCTGAGTCCTGGGATGCTGATGGTCCTCTGGTGTCTGGTTGGTTGTATTTAGCGATTACAGTTGTCTCATTTCTTTTTCATGGAGTTTAGAAGGCTGGCTGGTTGGTTCGAATCCATCACCTCCTATCACTCTCGATGACACTTCTTAATATTTTGGCATAGTAACACTTAAGCTTCTTTACGGAGAAATTTGAGTCGGCAAACTGGCATAGCCACCCCTGGCACTTGTTCAAATTATTTTTTAAAAGAGACGTTCGGGCATAGTCACCCCTAGTACCTGTTCTGCAATTTTTTTACGAGAGACCCGTCGGGCATAGTCACCCCTAGCACTTGTTCCAACGATTTTTTAAGAGAGACCTCTATGAGATTCGTGCGGCTCTTTTTATAGCCAAAAACTATCGTATATCGATACCAATTTTTTTCCCTCACTGGACCGATACGATAGTTCCATTTATGGTGTATTTCCATGCAATTTCTTGATTATTTTTGGTATAGGTGATTCAGTTATTTATTATTACTTTATTTATTACGTTTACCGTTTTTAAATTGTCCTTTTTAATCGCTTTGCTCTAATTAATCCTTTAATCTATTTTTGCTGTAAGTTGGTATTCTGGCTCCGCCTTCGACTACGTCACTTATCCTTGAACATTTAAACCCTGCAACTTGTAACTGGCCGATGTAAAAATCTTCATTGTTTTCCTTTTAATTGTCTATAACACTTTTCCTAACAGTTTTTGCGTTTTTACGTAACCGGTGTCCTGTAGCTCTCGACCACGGCAATTTCCCGCACTTCGAATGACATTTGTCGGACTATTCATTCACCTTTAATCGCTTACGTAAGAATTTGCGTAATTTACAGTTTTTAATTCTTACACCTTTAAAGTTTTTGTTTTCAAACTTTGTCACTTTGTTTATTTCGTGATTTAAACGCACTAGCCGTGATAACATAACTCTGCGACTTCTGGTAGTGATGTAATCCCGTGCGTATTTTCACACCTTTGGGTTTGGGGTTTATTTATTGACTGATTTTCCTGAAATTTACACAACTCTTAGATATTAGGTTTTAACTTCTTTTTGCAAAATTTCCACTTCTTATCTTTTTTCGTTTTCATACTATAGCGTGAAAACCATAACTCTTTTGTTTTAATCAAATTTAAATTTTTAATCATTAATTATGATATAACTTTATTTATTTAATTGCTTCTATACACTCCTTTTCTCAAAATTTATTTTTATTTACTTTTATTAGCTTAATACTTTTATTAGCTTTACTTTTATTATACTTAACCTTTTCTGCTAACTTTTTAAATATCAATTTTTTCCAAATTTTAGCAAGAATACTTTTATCTTAAAATTACATTTTATTTTCAGAAATACCAAGGTTTTTTATTTTTCATTAATTTTGAAAATTTTTAAATTCTTCATTTAAATATGCCGTAACGTCTGTTAGTTAATATGAAATAACAGTACTAGATATGTATTGCATACAACTTGTATTACAGCTACATATCCTTATACATTATTATTTCATAGTTTCAAAATTCATAAAAATTGATTTTTCAATTCAAAATCCGCTGACATAGGAATTTACTGTTAGAACAAGCCGGCAAGAGTTGACCTCTGACCATTTCATAGTTCAATCTCACCGACCGGCTATAAGCAGTAAAAAGTTCTACAAAACATCCAAACCCTGCATTGGGATTATTTTTTGATATTTTTCTTTTTTGACCAAAATATAACCCCATACAACGAATTTCTGTTGTAGCTCCCTCCTTATGTCAGCCACCTTGAAATATTCTCAATATTTCATGAGTTATGACATAACATACGATACCCCTTATTTAAACTTCAATTAATCTTCA
Organism: Aphrophora alni; assembly: GCA_963513935.1. Taxonomy (NCBI): domain Eukaryota; kingdom Metazoa; phylum Arthropoda; class Insecta; order Hemiptera; family Aphrophoridae; genus Aphrophora; species Aphrophora alni. Next base: position 64,282,367 of record OY740767.1, on the reverse strand, counting down.
AAATAATCTTACCTTGTTACCCTGTTCTGCCTTTTCTGCTCCTAGATTCCTAACATAATACATCACATATCTTTATATTATACATTAATTTATGACATTTATTTATAATATTAATTGATTGTTTATAATTGTTTTTTAATTGTCTTTCTTATAATTACTTAGTTCACTTCACTTTTCACACTATATTGGGGCCTATCATTTTCCTGAGATAACTTACTATTATATAATCTCCATACCTTAACTTCTGGCTAGAGTATTTACTAATAACACAGTTACCCCATTCAAAACGTTTTAATTTTAATTTTAATTAATCTACTGTTTTCCCTTAGTCAACTTACCCCTTTATTTTTTACTTTAAAATTTCCCCTTTGATTTTTTATTAGTTATTATTATTAATTTTTTTTATTTTTAATTATTAACTTCTTCTAATTATTTTTCGATAGGCTTTTTCGTCTGAATTTGGTGAATCCAATGATGTAACACTTAATCTGGTTCTGACTTTAATTACAATTTTTCTCTATTGTGATTTAGTATAATCGTCGACATTCCATCCCCTATGTATTCTTTCAACCTTGTTCCGTTAGCAGACTGACAGTAGATATCCTAAGTCAATATTGTCTTCCTTGACCTAGTCAACACAACCTTGCTTCCGTTACACATTGAATCTAAATATTATGTTTTTAATCTGCTTACGGTTTTCTTCATTAGGGCTGGGTTCCCGTTATGACATCAAACCAGTTTTTAGTATGCATCTGGATACTTATTTTAGCCTTGCAGCATGTTAAATCCATTAACCTATTATTTTTATTTATTATTCAGTTTAATTATACTATATCTTGAATTTTCTTCTAACTATTTGTCATTTTCATATTAAACGTTGCACACTTATATATTTTTTTACATTTATACAGGGTTTTCATAATTTATGTCCTATCCCAAACACTTGTTTATTTTTATTTTAAATTGTAATTCATGCTCCATAGTAGATTCGTAAATCCTTTATGTCATATTTCCCTTTAATTTTGTTATTATTTATATTTTTTACTATGAACGTCTTACTACCTACTTTATTTACAATTTCAAATGGACCAGTATACAGTAGAAAGAGTTTTTGTGTTTCGTTTTTTCCCGTCTTGGCCAGAATCCTGGTGTTTTGTCTAACCAAGACGCGATCTCCTACTCTTAGCATTACAAACCTCTTACCCCTATTTTGACGTGTAGCTCTATTCCTTCCCTTGTGCAAAATCCTTGCGAAACAATTTTGCTTTTTCTTCCTTGCCGTCTCCGTCACCTGTGGTCCTTGGTATTTCAACCTGTGCCAAATATATTCTGGTTCTCTATCATTTTGTATTTCCTCTGGCGTATATCCTGTAATCTCGTGTGGTGTTGTATTCATCAGCTCCTCAATGTATAACACGTAGTTCCTCCAACTTGTCTGTGAATTATGGCAGAAAGTTCTCAGAATCCTGACGATTTCCCTGTTGACTCGTTCTGCCAGGTTCACCTGTGGGTGTCTAATTGGAATCAACCTATGCAGAACTCCTTGCTCCTCCATCCATTGATCCCAATGTCTTGAGGTGAATGCCCTGCCATAATCCGTTAACACACATTTTGGTTTCCCTACCTCCCTAAAATACTGAGTAAGCTTATCTATACTCGCCTGAGTAGTTGGATTCCTTACTGTATACAACTTTACATATTTAGAGAATATGTCAATAACGACCAAAATATATTGCACACTTCCTGTTGTGCTCGGTAGCGGTCCTAGGAAGTCTATAGCTACTAAGTTTAGTTTCCTATCGGTCACCATAGGTTTACTCTCACCTTGCAAATATTTCACTGTATACTTCGCCCTTTGACATATGCCACAGTATTTTATAATTTCTAGTATTTTTCTAAATAAATCCTTACAGTTAACATATTTTTCATCATGTAATATAATTTGTTTCTTCCCAGGTGTCCATAAGCTTTATGTATCTCCATTATTAATTCCGTCTCTATTTCTGATGGAATCACTAATTTCCATCGGTTTCTTCCATATTTATATAACAATTCATTTTCAACTCTGTAATTTCTATTATAATTATTTATATTACGTTTAATATTACTACATTCTAAATTTTCATTTTGTTTAAGTGCAAAGTTTTGTATTAAATATTGTAATCTTACATTTTTTCCTACTTCTATTTTATTAATTTTGATCCTTATTCTGTCCGTGATGTCCCGAGAATCATACATTCTGCTCACTATATCACAGGGTATATAATCTTTCCCTGCACAATGCACTATTCTAGGGTGATATTCTTGAATTCTTAGGATCCATCGCGTCATCCTACTATTCACCAACTTACAGGTGGTCAAAAATTTTAACGCTTTGTTGTCCGTAATGATGGTTAAAGGTGCTCCAAGCACTAGTTGTCTAAATTTCTTCAAACCATGCACAATTGCTAGCAATTCCAGCTCGCAGATTGAGTAATGTTTCTCGTAAACTTTCAGTGTTCTGCTTACGAAACCAATTACTCTAACCTCTCCTTCCTGGTTGCGCTGATATAGCTGGCTAGCGATTGCTGTTGTGCTGGCATCAGTCTGAAGGAACGTTTCTTCTCCTTCCACCGGATGAGCTATCACCACTGACTCCAAAAACAAGTCCTTGACCGCCTGAAACGCTTGTTGCATTTCCTCACTCCACACCCATTTTCTTCCCTTTTGCAATAGGTGGTATAAAGGCTTAGTAGAGGTTGCGTATTTGGCTGTGAACCTGGAATAGTAATTTACTAATCCTAAAAATGACTGTAACTGCTTTACAGTAGTTGGAACTGGAAAATCACAAATAGCTTTCAATTTTTCGGGATCTGTTCCTATTCCTTCTCTCGAAAAAACATAACCTAAAAATTTAACTTTTTCCTGGCAAAATAAAGTTTTCTTTGGATTAATGGTAAGGCCGCCATCTTGAAACTTCTGAAATATTTCTTCCAGATGTTGTAGGTGTTCCTCAAAGGTTTCTGACAAACATATCAAGTCGTCGAAGTAGCTAAGAGTAAATTCTTCCACCTTGTGTCCTAATGTCAAATCAACCGCTCTTACTAATGCAGCCATTGAATTCTGTAACCCGAATGGAACTACTTTGAAGTTATATACTTTATTCTCAAAAAGGAGCCCCGTAAATTGTTTTGACTCTTCTGACAGCGGTATTTGCCAAAAACTCGAGGTTAGGTCAATTTTACTAATGTATTTTTTACTTCGTCCCTTCCGGAGAATATCTTCCATTGGTGGTGCACTTTCATAATCGGGTACTATCAGCTGATTTAACTTCCGGGCATCCATGCACAGACGGATGGACGAGTCTGGCTTTACCACTACGACCATGGGGTTGATATATTGCGTTCGCGACCTTTCAATAATTCCATATTTTAACATGTGATCAATTTCTTCCCTTACTTGCTTTCTATAATTTAATGGAATTGGATAGTTCCTATTTACAAATGTTTTATCAGATCCTAATTTAAGCTCATGTTCATATTTATTGGACAAACCTGGAATTTCTGAAAAAATACTTTGGTATTTATTTATTAAATTTTGTAACTGTATTTCCTCTTGTGCTGTAAGAATAGTATTATGTGAATAGTCGACCGAAACATTTATCTTGTTTACAACCCCTCTGTCAAAGTTCGGTTGTTTATTTATCGCTCGACCATTTACCTTGGATTCTAACCTACTTTCTCTTTTTCTAACGGTATGGGCTGTATAACGTTTTAAATTTGTCTTCAGTTTCACATGTGTTCTGTGATAGTTCGGGCTAAATTTAACACTATAATTTTTCTTATTTTTATGCGAAGTACTCTTATAACTATTGTTCGAATTGCTTTTATTATTTCTTCCTTTGTTTAATTTAATTTCATTACGCGATTTATTATTACTTATTGAATTTTTTACATGTATGTGGAACTCTTCTTTGTGACGTAGATTTTCTTGTCTGTCCGTCGTGGTGTGTCGTCTTCGGGTTTCGTCAACATCGGTTGTGTCTTTTTCCTTAGAAACAGATAATTCTGGATTACAATTATCTGTTTCGTTTACTTTAGTGGATAGTGTTTTTAGTGATTTTGTGTTACAAGTGTGGTTTTTGGATCTAGTTTTATTTTCACGCGCGTCGATAGACATTCCAGGCAGTACCTTTATCCTACTCTGCATGTCCTTATTATTATATTTTTTATTTAATTCCTTATTCGTCGATTTATATTTATTTAATTTATTTATTTTTCTATTTTCCCTTTCCTCCTCCGATAAGTATCCAATTCCTTTGAATATCTTATCCCCTTCTTTACTAACTAAGACCCTGACCGACTCCTGCATACACTGTTCGGGTTTGTCACGTTCTGGTAGTCTCATCCGGTTTTCTATCCACATTTTATCACTCTCCTTCCCTCTAATCAAAGTTTTTTGATTTTTATTGTTAATCAACACTTTGTTATTTCCTGTATTTTTAAATATGCCTTCAGGTTGAATCCTTTTGTTCACATTTATCCCCTTAACAATATTTTTAAAATATACAGAATCCTTTTTAAAATTCTTTTCTTTTAATTGTCCTTTTGTTTCTACTAATTTTTCATAATATATTATTACTTCCTCCTTTTCCACATACAGTTTTATATATCGCTCTTCCATGTTAATTTTAGCTTTTAATTCGTACAAAACATCACATCCTATTATTATTCTGGACCTTAAATTTTTTACAATTAATAATTTTAATTCGATTTCTACTTCTTTTATTTTTATTGATATCATAATTCGTTTATTTATTTTATACGGTTTACTTTTAACTGCAGTTACGATTTCCACCCCAGTTACAGGGAGTTCCAAAATTTCAAGCCCTTCTTTCTTTAACATTAAATACAATTCTTCACTAATTAGTGAAATTTCGGCTCCTGTATCTATTTCTACCATAACTACATTGTTTCCTAGATTTACGGTTATTTTAGGAGTTTCCTCAATCGTTTTTTCTTTTAAGAAATATTTTTTATCTTTTTCTAATAAATCCCCTCGTAAATCTAAATGCAATCCTCCGACACACAGTTTAGATGTTTCCTGCGGACTCGGGATTAGTTTTTCCTCTACAATTTGTTTTGTAGAGACCGAAGCACTCCGTAGTGGAAGCCGCCTTTATCTTTCCTTGTATTCGAATTAAAATTAGAGTTCGTGGGTTGTCTGTAAACTGGTGGTTCGACATTATGACACAGATTGTCTCCTGACGTTACATAACTCGATTGTTTACATTCATTTTCTGGTTGATTTTCCCTAGAATCACCTCTGTTTTTAGTTCTTGACTCGAATATTAACGATTGACATTTATTATTTTGTTTACTCCCCCCTAATCTATCAGTAGAGTCGTAAACGCGATAATTTGGTTTCTTGCTCCCTCCAATTTGATTATTTTTATTATGATGAACGGTTTGTTTATTTTCTAAATTTTCTTTATTAATTTTTTCATAGTTTATTAAATTTCTACTTTGTTTATTATTTATGATTTTATCCGCAGCCTTAGTGTAATCCGATGGTCTATTAGGTGTCAAAAAGGCCTCTTTTATCCATTTAAATTCCTAGGCGAGTTAGGATGGTTTCTTGATGGACCAGGTTTCGAAAGGTTTGGAGGTCGAGGTTTATTTTGGGTGTCACCATAGGATCTCTGTTTAGGGTTGTTAGGAAAGGTTTTGGTTTGCCTATTATCCCTCTCCGGATTGGAATTCCAGTTTCCCCTACGCGATTCCTCCATCGTATCGACACTAGTTAGAAACGTGAGTGCTTCTTGAATATTTTCCATGGGTTTCCCCATACTAGTCATTCTAATATTCTCCCTAAAATGCTGCATAATCGTGAAAATTAAATATTTTTCCGGGATCGGTGGTTCTAAATCGCTTGCTTTATTTATAAGTAAACAAAAATATTCAGCTTTGGTCATATTTCCGTTTTCAAAAAATTTCCCATATTCAATTTTATTTCGAACTATTTTTTGAGATTGCAAGTTCCAATAGTGATCTATAACCAGTTTCTTAAAGTCCCTATAACCCATATCCCCGGTTTTCACTACATTCCACCATAACTCAGCATTTGACCTTAAATGTCGTTCGACCACCTTTAATTTTTCCTTATCATCCATTCCCACTTCAATTTCTTCTAATAAAATTTCTATCTGCCTAATAAATTGCATAGGCCTTTCCTTAGGATTACCCCAAAACTCAACTTTTACATTTTCGTTATCAATTCTATTTATTATTATATTTCTACTACTAATTCCCACTAAATTTATTTCTCCTACTTTTTTATCCATTCTACTGACTTTAATTTCTAACAATTTATTATCTTTTTCTATCTTATCCACTTTAGAATTTACTACTTTACTATTCTCAGCTTATGATTCAATTTTACCATTTACTTCTTTAAACTCCCCCTCCACTTCAGCTTTAAAAACCTCTTGTTGAGCCGCATTATTAGCTACTTCTAATTCTATTCCCTGCACTCTCCCTTCTATTTTATTCCAGAGTGGCCTTCTCTCTTCTCCTTCCTGTTGTCTCTCTCTTCTCTCCTTCTCCCTTTCTTCTTTATCTCTCTTATCCCTTATTTCATTTTCCTTTTCTCTTAACGCCCTTTCTTCTTGTTCTCTCTTATCCCTCATTTCATTTTCCTTTTCTCTTAACGCCCTTTCTTCTTGACTTTCTTTTTCTCTTAACGCCCTTTCTTCTTGTCTTTCTTTTTCCCTTACCGCCCTTTCTTCTTGTTTTTCTTTTTCCCTTAACGCCTTTTCATCTTTTTCTCTCTTTTCTAAGTAGGCCATTAACGATTTATCTTCTTGGGTCTTTTCCGGCATTTTGTTTTTCTTAATTTTTTTTATTTAATATTAAGAGATTTATTAATTATTTTTTAATTGATTCTATCTTTATTTAATTTATTTATTTTAATCTTTCTATTTTTATACCCGAATTTAATTATTTAATTATGTTTTATTATTATTATTTTTTATTTATTTCACTCCCTCCCAAATTATATAACCAACACAGATCACCAGAATTTAAGGTATGTAGTATACTTATAAACTATACATCTTATACTAAGCATACACATTTAGGTAAAATATACTGTATCTGTATTCTTTGAAGCCTAGCCTAATTTTCTTAAATAGCAGCTACACTATACAATGCAAACAACCAGTCCGTATTACCTTGTTCAATAACACGTCTAATCGCTTACCCTGTACTTTTTATAACTACTAATTTAAAAACAATTATTCGGGCTTCACCGTATGGGCGCCATCTTCTATCTACAACGAAAAAACACTACCTTTTTTAGAGTCAGACTAATTACGCCCCCTATCTTTATTAATACGTAATAGTCTCGAATCCTGAGATTTTTAGCCTACAGGATTCGTTCTCGCGTGACAAAAAGAATAAATTATCCAATCCACTGGAAGTTTTTTGGCTTACTATCTTGCTGGCCTTGATTGAATAACTTCTTCGATAATTTGAGTTGCCCCAAATTACCGGTACCCCCTTTTTATTTACGACTTCCAGTAACTGTATTTAAGATTACCCTATTTCTCAGGGAGAACACGAATTTACTTTATTTTCTAATTTTAATCCCGTAGGTGTGTGTCCTTAGGAATACCTTTTTGATACAATATATTTTACCCTTTTTTATAATAACAAACCTGAAAATATAGCATATAATTGTGTGACCAATTCTAAATAAAACACAGTTTTAGAGAATATATAAAAAAATTAATTCTTTTAATTAATTGAAACAAAAACAACTGGAAATAATAATCTTGACACAAGTCCACAACATAAAACTCAAAACAATTTCTCTAATAAAATTAATTGATAACAAATAAAATATTTTTTCTTTTGAGCAGAAGGCAATCACCCATAACTTTCTTAAAATTGATCTATATAAAGATTTCTATTTATCTCTGAATTTAAATTATTGAATTTATCAAATTTATTTATCGAAAAAGATTTTTATCCACACATGAGTTTCACATTATCTATTTTAATACATTTATTTAATTATATAAAAAAAAATTTATCTCAGGAAAATCAGTGATACTCTAAAATCGGGCCAATTTTGCCCTTTAAAAAGGAAATTTGGATTTTTATCAGACCTTGACCGCCGTGTTGAAGATCCTGAGTCCTGGGATGCTGATGGTCCTCTGGTGTCTGGTTGGTTGTATTTAGCGATTACAGTTGTCTCATTTCTTTTTCATGGAGTTTAGAAGGCTGGCTGGTTGGTTCGAATCCATCACCTCCTATCACTCTCGATGACACTTCTTAATATTTTGGCATAGTAACACTTAAGCTTCTTTACGGAGAAATTTGAGTCGGCAAACTGACCATTTCATAGTTCAATCTCACCGACCGGCTATAAGCAGTAAAAAGTTCTACAAAACATCCAAACCTTGCATTGGGATTATTTTTGGATATTTTTCTTTTTTGACCAAAATATAACCCCATACAACGAATTTCCGTTGTAGAACTTAACCTTAGTTTTCAGTTTGTGGAATATATTGTAACGATATCATGATCTCAACTAAATAAAACATCGCAATCATGAAATCTAATAATAAAATAATTAAAATATTTTGAATAAAAAAATAAATATAGAACAATGTTAAACAAATGAAGACAGACGGCAGCTGCCGCCTGCAATTAAAAAAATGTACGTGTTAGGTTACAATAGAACTAGGATTTCAAGAACCTTGAAGCAAACACGTGTGTACAATAACGGAATTCTTGGGGTAGCAGAGTTTTTTTTACAAAAAAAGAGAAATCAAGGGAAAGCCAGCATCATAACGGTATTTCAGAAAAAAACACCAAAACGCAAGGAGAAAGTGGGTCGGCCAATCGGAGACGTTTTCAATCTTAAAAACACAACGGAAAGATTTAAAAACAACCACTATAAATCGAGAAAGAACACATGTAGAGAAAGTTAGTAAAAATCCACTACTCAGCGAACAGGGCGCGAAAACCAGTGTTCGAGAGAAGGAGTATTAAAAAATAGTTTCTTAGAGAGAGTCTTACTAGGGTCGCCGAGACGTAAGGTTGTGGACACAGCTAGACTGCGCTGTGTACCATAGAATTGTTTTAACAGCGAATAAGGGACTAGAAGTCTCTTTGTATTGAAAGGTTTGATAAGTTTTTAATTTAAAGTAGAGTCAAAGGAAAGGACGTTTTAAGTAATAACAGGAAGTTGGATTTGGAGTTTTGTGGAGTTTCTTAAAAAAAAGCAGATCAAGAAAAGGAGTTTTCAATTCACCAGAGGCAAAAGATATAAGTCATCGCAGAAAGGAGCTGGAAATTTGGAACAACTTCAGGGAGGGAGAGACAACGTTATCACCAAAGAAGAAAGTGTTTTAAGCAGTGTGGTGTCTTTTAATAAAAAAGTAAATTAAAGTTATGTGAAGTGGAATAGTGCAAATCGACCGATCAGAAGGACCAGCAAATTGATAAGTACCAAACAAATTGTTAATTATTAAATTCATTTAGATTCGATTTCACTTTCAATTGAGCCATTAAAAAAACCTATGACCCGAGATTAAGAGATTTTGTTGTTTTAAATTAATTTAAAAACTGAGCTAGCTGAGATTTAAAAAGATAATAAATGTTAATAATAAAATAAAGTAATAATTAAAATTGTAAAGAAATATAATAAAATCAAAAAGGAACTAATAATTTGCAGATACAAGTTTTAACAAATGGTAAAATAAAGTAAATTTTGTATTTTTAAAATGTCTATTATAAATGAATAAAAATTAAGGAATGAATGAGGAATAAATGGTTTTTTTAGTTAAGTAAGAATTTGATATTTCATGTATATGTTTATTGTTTGTAGTAATTTATTTTAAGGATAAATTAAAAGAAAGAAATTTTATCCAGGTAAACGTTGTTTGTCAATGAGTTCATAATATTAAATTGTTCCTTTAGTAGAGTTAAAAATATAAATAAAAATTATATAACATCTTAAATGTTATATTTGACACTCCAACGTGTGGCTTTTAAATTAAAGGTAAATTAAAATATATAGCAAAGCTAAATCGCTTATGTTATATTTGGTCGCAAACGTGTGGCTTGAAAAATTAAATTAAATTAAATAAAAAAAATAACATCTAATGTTATAATATATATCCCACCACATGACATCGTATTGGTTCTAGATTTATTAAATGCCTATTCTCTAAACGACAATTAGAAACAGTTTTGTTTCGTATAATTTGTTTATTTATTTTTGAACTCTGTTGGCAATTATAATTTTAAGCTGATTACGTTTTACATACTTCTGTAGAAGACAAAAAGCTTTAGCGGAATATAAAGAAAGATATGATCTATGTAAGATAAGTGATAGTTCAACAATGTGTATACCTATCTGATAATATACAGAGTGTCTTTTTTAACTGTGCCACCATTGGTACTTTGAAACGGTAAGATTTACAGGGAACTTTAAATGGGGGACTTCACCTTTTTTTTATGCTCATTAAAAATATGAATTTAGAATATTTAAATTTGGCCGCCATTTTAAAATATTTGTTTTTATATATTATAATATTTGTATGAAGTTTGTTATGGAATGCTCTGTATTTTTTGCACATATGAATAGTATAAAATTTTCTAATATTTTTTTATTTTTTACTTGGTTTGAAACCTAATGGTTTCGGAGCTAGAGCCTGCAAATTTTGAAAAATACATATTTTGCTTATGTTTAGGCACCTCTAGGTAATTTTAACTGTTCTCAAAAGTATACACACAAATAATTTTATGCACATAAATAATTACTGAAGTATTAATTTTGTTATCAACTGTTTTAGTTTTAATAGATCATTATTTATGCTAGTGAGAGGTAGAAGAAATATGTGAGACATTTGTGCAGTATTTCAGCAACATGTGAAAAATTGATACCGCTAAAGTAATAAATTTGCTAAAAATATATTCAGGCTGACCTGCGTATTAAAATAATGAATATTACACATTTTATTTTAGTACTGAACAAGTTCCGAAAATAATATTTAAATACCTTTATGTTTTTATAAATACTACAAAATAAAACTTTTGAAAATCAAAAGGAGTTATTTGTCGTTATGAGAGAACATATAAACCAATTTTTAATCTGTGGAGCTTATAATGCGATTAGGAAACATTAGTTAATTTTTTTTTAGGATTCGGAGTGTGTCGTGAACATCCGGATTATGCATTTTTTTAACATGTAGTTTCTGTCCTATTATTGATATCAAAACATCATTTATATCATAATAATTTACATAGAGAAAATACATAAATTTAAATACAGGATATTGTGCCCACTTGGGTCTAAAGCAGAAGCAGCTCGTGGGTACGAGTTGTAACAAAAGTCAATTTAATGAGAATGCTGAATATCTATATGATTCACCAATCATACATGCATAATCAAGTATATATACACATGAATAGAGTTTAATACTGACATACACATTTAAATACTACAGCATAACATACATAGATGTTGTTAGTCACAAACATACCAAAAATCACTCACACAAAAAGAGTTGGAGATGTGTAATTTATGGGAATCATAAGATGTGTCGAACTATGAAATATAAGAAATAAAAGTAAATAATATAATTACATAACAATGGAATTCCTATGAACAACCATATATTTTCTTTCTCTTTTATAATAGGAATAATTCGCTTTAATTGTCGATGTAAATACATGAAAAATTAAGAGTATACAATTTGTCATCCTAGCCCTCAAATACTTAAATAGTGTCAGGGTAGAAAGAAAAGAAAAGTCCATGAAGAGACCTGATGGAACAGTTAAAATAGAGGGATCTAATTCCTTTACTATATGAAGAAAAATAAATCCATCATTTCAGGTACCTTTGGATTGCCTAACCCCTACAATTAGTGAGCTACAGAGAAGTTTTACACGAATGGTATACGGCGTTTTGATGATAATAGTGATAGGGTTATAAGAGAACAAAAGTTGGTCAAGATAGATATAAGAGATGAAAGAGAAGAAACTAATCAAATATTACAAGAAATGCAGATATTGATACAGAACCTCAGGATTGCTGAGCCTGCACTCACTATCAGTAAACCACTGAAGGAAAATATTTACCATAATGGCATTTATGTGATAACAGTGTCACAGACATTGACGTAGATTAACTAAGAGATGTTTCGTTATTTATTTTTTAAGTTCACATTTATCAATCAGAATGAATTACAGCTAATTATTCTGTTTGGGGGGAAGGGGTTTAATTGATAACATAACTACTAACAATTTTTGAATAAAGACGTATAATGAATTACATTTTGAGCTTAATTACTTTATAACGAATAAGAAACGAAATGTTATTAAAACTCATTGCCTGTGTAGATATTTTATCACATTTTCTTGTAATTTTATAAGAAAGAATTATATTCCATTGTATACTGTTTTGTGGTCTAATTTACTCACCTCGTAAAGGATCCAGCGGTTTCGAAAACTCTAGGTTTCCATCATCAGGCCGTACACAATAGTCAAATTACTCATTAGAGGTCGTCACATAACGATAAAGGTATACAAATTGTTCCCCTAAGTTAGATAGGAGATAATATGGAATAGAAATGTTCAATTTTAATTAAATTAAAACGGTGATAGAATTCCCACTTCCAATTGTTAAATAATAATATTAAAGGGTTGTAAATCCAGAAATAGGGTTAAAATGGAGCATAACACAAAATAAATTGTAAAAACTCGGGGATTTTATTTTAAACAGGCTAATAATGAGTGGTTATTAAACAATAGGGCGAGGTGTGAACCAAACAAACCGTGCTCAGTAAAAACTACACTAGGCGGCTAGTGAAGTTTTCCGTTAAGCTGAATAGGAAACAGAAATCAAAACAACCGAATGGTGTGAAAAATAAATTTGAGAACAATACTTTTTGGAAAAGTCGATTTACTCAAGAACAGGAAATCATACGGCCACGACTCTAAGTTGTTAAGACGTACCAGAGCAAGGAAAGTAGATAAACTGGGTTACATGGAAAATCACAGATTCCTGAAGAAAAATATAGGAATTCTATAGAAAAAAATACCATACAATACGAAGGTGCTCAAAGTCTAAAGCTCCCGCTAACCGAACTGGTAACAGATAAAAACTGACAGACTGTACGGTAGAGCCAAAAGTGTATAAAATAGCATACACTAAGATTTATTGTTAAAGTAACTAAATAAATACCATCAGATAATACATACCAAATGGTATAAACGGTAATAACTAATGTAATAATAATTAATACGATAAATACTTACCTAAAAATAGAGGAATAAAGAACATATAATTAAAAAATAGAATAAGTACTAAAAGATGGGAAATATTAATTATCGGAACCAGAAAATATTAAGATGAGGGAAATATCACGTAGGCCTATATATACGGGTTCCAAACGCTTATGAGGACACCCTTGAATAAAATTGTAAGATCAAAAACGGGTGTTACCCTTCCCGAACCTGTATCGAACTACGCACTCAATTATACCTGCTAAGAGCTACAAAGTTTCCGTAACTAGCATGAAGTTCGGACAAAGTTGGGATTTCTTAAAGATAATTTTAAATCGCACAAAAGCGTGAAATAGGAAATTTTGAACTACAAATAAAATCAATAGTCATAGTTTTGGTCGAAAATAAGGAAAATGAACAGTAGTACGCCAGTAATAATACGATTCGTGCAGAAAAACGCAACATGAACCTAAGCTAAGAATAATGCGTTTCGTGGAAAAAACACGAGATCAACAAAGTCTACCTGCGGAGAAAACCGGTGCTAACCACACATGTAAAGTAGACCTAACTGGTTAAAATCTATAAGGAGGACCCTGAACTCCGCTTCAACTACAAGTTTGAAGAACTTAAGTATGTTTCATAAATGAACATCCCACAGTTTTCTATAATTATTCTGAATGGGTGTAAGTTGTAAACTTAGATTAATTTTACTTTATAAAATTTTGAAAAGTTCAATTAAATATTTTTACAAAAACTGCTCTCCTCTAAAATATAATTCTTACGTTATAATTTTGATACCTAAATATTGATTCTGATTTTTGAATTTTGATTTTGAATTAATTTTGGAAAGTGTGAGTATTGTTATTTTTTTATCTTATAGGCCTATGTCAGTATGCCTTTATTTTCAGAAAAATGTTATGATGTGTTAGAATAAGATATTATTAAGGCTGAATAACTTTTTTTTAAATTTTCTAACTAATCGCACTAAGCTAGTTGAATAATTTATTGTCACATAACCAGAACAGATATTTAATAAAAATAATAAATTCATATTAAAAGGCGGTCGGAGTCAGCCGCGCGGTCCGCCTGCCCTTCCGCCTTTTTAACATGGGAGGAACTCTTAAATTATGTAATATTGGCTATGGGTGAAAATTTTAAATTAAAATAAAATGGTACAACCAAATAAATAGTATTTACCAACATGTTAATGTAGAAAAATGTTGTATTTACTTTGTACCAACTTGAAAAATAGTGAAAACAAATTGTTATTTTCCCATAAGTAACACGTACTTTTAGGGTGACTTTGTCGAAGTTTTAAAATTAATGTACAAGCTAAATATAAATAATTATTCTATAAAAAATACACTCATACTATTGCAATTGTCTCTATTATTTACTTTAGTAATTTTAACTGTGTTTACTATTTATACTAGGCATTTTTAAATATGTAAGCATTTGCAATGAAAAATACAGGGCGTAGTAGTTCGGCCGTTACCCTGCAGATAGGGTTGGCGTCGCTCGCCAATCTTCATGAACAATTTTAGTGTGTCGGTTTTGAAATCCTGTATTTTGTTTCAAAAGTTACTGTTCAATACACAAATTTACTTTACAAAATAAAAATACTTTATCCGCAAATCAAATAAAGCGATATTTGTACTGCTTGACAACTTACTTAATTATTTACCCTAGTTATATTTTTTGTCGATAGCCTACATTGTATCCACAAATGGGTAAAATTGAGGTTTGGAACACTCTGTATAGGTTTCGACGCTCTATCAAAATTGTCATCTTAGTGCGCTTTACGGGCAGATACCCAATATGCCAACTATAACCAATGACTACTAATAGGTTTTAGTAGTTATTGCTATAACTCGCCGAGCGCTTGGAACTGTGAAGACGGCTCATAGCGGGAAGGTATCGGCAGTGAACAATGGAGTGGATGGGGTGTGAAATGTGAAAGTTTGAGGGGGCTAAGGTTGACGTGAGCCACTGGTGGTCGGTATGACATATTCTTAGTGCGGGTGGTGGACCACAACATTGAAGGCAACGCCAAAAGACGATTTTCAAACTGACTCCTGCCGCCTCTTAACTCAGTAAATTCATGATGTAAGGAGAAATAATTTGATACTAGTCGGTCAACAGAGTAACGTTAATACAATGGATATTTTAATGAATAAAAAGGGATTCAGTTAAGTCTAAACAGCTGAGGCTAATGAGGGTGTCTAGAAGAAAAAAATTATGCCTTTATACTTCCAGAGGTCTAGTCTGTTCTTTCTGTTTCTGCAACAAGCTGCTCCTCAACAGTCACACAAAGAATCCTAAATAGATGTGAGCGAGAGAGAGAGAGAGAGAGAGAGAGAGAGAGAGAGAGAGAGAGAGAGAGAGAGAGAGAGAGAGAGAGAGAGAGAGAGAGAGAGAGAGAGAGAGAGAGAGAGAGAGAGAGAGAGAGAGAGAGAGAGAGAGAGAGAGAGAAGTGGTCGTTGTAATGTATAGAAATATAAATAAATATATATATATATATATTATCTTTTACACATCAAAGCCTAAATAGATAAAAAATGTTTGGCGTTATCTTCCAATTACACCAAATATTTCAATCCAACCCTATTTGCTATATTACAGTTAATAACATAGTTGGAGTTACTGGACTGAAAAACTAAACACTGACCCACTTTAGGATTTCTGTATATTAGATACAATGTGTTACAGCCATGTGTTACAGCTGCTGATTCTGTAGAGACGAGAGGATAAATAACATTTAAGCCAAGTTCCAACGTATGTTATTCACAATACTAATAAGAGGATAAATAACATTTAAGGCAAGTTCCAACGTATGTTATTCACAATACTAAGAGGATAAATAACATTTAAGGTAAGTCCAACGTATGTTATTCACAATACTAAGAGGATAAATAACATTTAAGGTAAGTTCCAACGTATTATAACAAATTACACTTCACACAATTATAGAATTTTAACTTTCTTTGATTATTCATTATAAAATTAATTTTTTAAAACATTTACAATAACAAAATTAATTATTGTCCAATCTGATGCACTTTTTACTTATATACTAACGTCTTAACCTACTACTTATTCTAAGTACATAGTTAAATAAAATTCTAATTCTACCATGTCTTAACGTAAATATAGAAATAAGAATGCATCATATTTTTACTTTTAAATTTATTACTTTTAATTTGATTATTATAAAATTGCTCCGGCTAACTGAAATGTACTATTAATTTAATTTCATTTAATTTCTCTTTACGGGTTCGTGAGGTTCTTTGGTGACTATAATGTGCATATAAAATATAATTTGGTGGTAGTTTATTTAATTCAGATTGTCCATTAATTTTTACTTATCGCTTGGAAGTTTTATCGCTGCTCTGATGTTCCTGGTTCCGTTGTTCCTGGTTCCCGTGTAGACTGCCAGTAGAAGGATCGATTTGCCTTGATCTTTCCGACGAACTTCTTTTCTTCTTTCACTTATTTCTCACTCTCTTTCGTGACGACGATTTCACACACTTCTATGACGACGATTACTTTTAAACTTATAACGACGATTATCTTTAAAACTTATAACGACGATTATCTTTTAAACTATTCTTCGGAGATTAATATTAATACTTATTAAAAAAAAAGACGCAGATACTATTTTATTTTTTACTTTTGATCTCGGCTAAATCTTTCACAATCGATCTTCTAAGAAACACTTGCTCTGGAACTCAATCCTTCAAACAGTAACAACCAAACAGAATGAACGAAAGAACCTCGTGCTTCCTTTCCACCCTTATTTATAGATTCTAATTTCAAACGCTTTCTTCCGATCCTCTTCCTTCATTGGCTTATTTTAAATCTTGTACGTTACTTCGAGACTGATGCAATTTATTTCATTGGTCCATTTCAAACATTTTCGGTTGAAGGCATTGACTTTTGGAATGGTTTATTTGACTTCTTCATGTCTGTGACTAATGTTAAAATAGTTTTTCTAGCTGTCAACCCTTTCAACTCTACAATTTTATTTATGGCCTGCCGAGCACTGAACTTTTGGGAGCCCTCTATTTCGTTATAGTATGTTATTCACAATACTAAGAGGATAAATAACATTTAAGCCAAATTCCAACGTATGTTATTCACAATACTAAGAGGATAAATAACATTTAAGCCAAGTTCCAACGTATGTTATTCACAATACTGAGAGGATAAATAACATTTAAGGTAAGTTCCAACGTATGTATTTCACATATTGACAGGATAAATTATATTTGAGGTAATTTACAGCCATCTCTACTAAGTTTGATGGCTGCAGATACTCCTAGGTATTATAATGTAAGCAATAAGGTTGGAATAAATAAATAAAATTATTTAAAAAAATGTTATTATTATTATTAACTGTGAAATAAAGATTTTTTTTTCAAAATTAGGAGGCCTTCAAACAATTTTCTTCAGAAAAAATATATTATGTTGTTTTTTGTTTACCAATTT
Source organism: Aphrophora alni (assembly GCA_963513935.1). Lineage (NCBI taxonomy): Eukaryota > Metazoa > Arthropoda > Insecta > Hemiptera > Aphrophoridae > Aphrophora > Aphrophora alni. Next base: position 64,264,599 of record OY740767.1, on the reverse strand, counting down.
AAAAAATTTCGTTATATTGCGTTTATACTAGTATAAAAAAGTAAAAATTATAATGTATTGATAGAAACTACCTAATTATTGTAATAAAAAAATCGTTTATTTGTAAAACCAGTTTTCAGTTTTGATAATATAAAAATGTATTATATTTATGAGTTTTCTTGCTAATTTCCCAATATCTGGTGTTTTATATGTAAAACATTAGTCTACTTCTTGTGCGAGTTTATGTTGTGTAAAATGAAAAATCACTAAAATAAAATATTATATTATCCATCACTTATAAGAAACGTTATTAACCATAAAGTTGTAGATACCATTATTTTTAGTATATTTAATGGATAACAGACTTTACTAATTTAATGTAGGGTCTTATTATAATCTTTATAGATTGTTGTTATTTTTTTATTACATTATGTTATTTTAATATCTATTATGAAATTGTATAGTAATTCTTTAAAAAATAAGGTACGTGAATAGTGTCGATTTATGATACATTATATTGTGCTAAAAAAATTATAACAAAAGAACAAACAATTTAATCTAGGGTATTGAGTCATAATAAAGGTCTGCATTTTATTCGGTACAGTGTAATAGACTGTACAAGAAATAGCTTTCATTGTTACTGAATTATAATTATAATTAATTGATGACAATCTTCACAGCAGTAAAACTATGTTGATAAGAGACTTGTGTATCTTTTTATATCTTAGTGTTCTTTTTGTTTAATATAATATTATTTGATATTTGTTGCAAACCTATTTTTCTTCTCCTTTGCCAATAGAATGAACTGTATTTTAAAGAATGGAAAAATTTCAGATCTGAATTTCACTCAGAGTTACTCAAGCCTTTTCACTACGATTATCTCTATTAATATTAAAAATTTTGCATGAATATAATTGAATTAAGCAGATAATTAATAATTATATTTTAATTAATTATATGAAGCGTATGGAGATATTATGGTTTGAAATGAATTATTAATATTAATTTGTAACTTAATTACAAGCAGCTTATAGTAAATAATTACTTTATTATTATTTGTGGTCAACAACATTATCATATAATAGGATCAAAGCGTAATTTAAGGCACCTTTAACACCCTTTATTATCTTTTCAAAACCTATTATTTCATTACAAATTTGTGTTTAATTACTTAATACAACATATTCTAAAATTTTGCCTCAATCAATATCTCGCTTTTTATAATATTCTGTAAGCATGTTATAATGAACAGCATATAGTAACTAAGTTTTATGTACGTACAAAATAAGTTTATTTATATACTTAGCACTTAGCTGATACGCTGACATGATGGAATGTAAATATCTATTACTGTTTTATGTGCGTCTGCTCCATGGTCTCAACTTTACAGTTACTTTACATACTGCCAAGCCGAAAAAGTAGGCATTCATGTATAACCTATATAAGAAGAAACTACAGAAACACATTCTAAACTGCCACCATATTGAATAGTCCGATCATATTCAACGAGTAATAAAACTTAACTTAACTAAAAAATTTTTAATTTACCTAGAATTTCGGACTATAGTAATAATAGTTTTGAATTTAAATTTAAATATTGATTTTTTTTTTTACAAAATCTTTGATATGTTTTGACAAATTTTTTTTTTTTTTTAGTATTTAATAGGTTGGAAATACAACTAATTGTCCACATTTTAAATTTCAAAAGATAAATAAAATTAACAACAACCCTGCTATAATTTATGTAAATCAATAACATTTCAAAGATGAGCTAATACAACCATATAAGGCCTAGATTGGTTATAAATGATTAAGGTCAAATAATTCCAGATGAGTATAATAGTATGATAATCACATCGACATCGGAGGAAGCTATCCTCAGGACCGTTGTGCGCGATGGAAAAGCCACATCCTGCTTGAGGTCTCTCATTTCAACAAAACACAGCTGATCTAGACCGGGAGGTCAATAAACACTCCACAATCTAAGGTGTACAGTGTCCTTAGAGTAATGCTAACATTAAACCTTGCCACTGGATGAATTGTATAAGGGTAATTGTGAATTAAACGGAGGACCAGGCGACCCTTCATAGTCATTAGCCACTTTATAATTGTTAATAGTCGTGGGAACAACTATTGATTAATGACAAAAAAACATAAATAGTATAGAGTGCTCAGTCATTGATACTGATAATGAAGCAGAAACAACTTCAGTTGATTCTAGGTCAAATGATAATGTGTTAAGAAGGTTTATGAACCAATACTGTAACCATCTGAAACAAAGATGTTGTTGGAGAGAATAATCCCAAACATAAAACCTCAGAATGCTGCTAAACTACGCATAAGAGTTACCAAAGTGACTTTCATATCTCCTAAGGTTTACTCAAAGGTAGATCAGCCAAGATTCTTGAAATGCTTAGGAAGCCAAATAAGTCCACCAAAACTAGGAACTGGAAGGTAATTGATGAAAATAAGACAGAAAATTACATAAACAGAGTGGTCTTAATAAACAACACCTCTTTGGCAGCTTTAAAATCAGCAGACATGAAAGCCTACCTCGTATTTGGTGAAGTGTACTTCACTATACTCCAGAAGAAAGATAAGAGATTGGAAAATGTCCGTAAGGCTAATCTAGTGCAACCTACACCACAGTAAGGCTGCTTCTGCAATCTTCTGTCTGCATTTTCTCGCTGAGTATATAGACCTAGCCTATATCCAAGGACGCTCGATTAATGGATAAAAGATAAGAGGGTTTGGAAATACAAGAGGTAAGGTCATATACAATGGCTCCTCTAATAACCTGCGAACTTGTATTGTGGTTAAGGACACAATACGATGTCTGCCTATACTAGTTGTCTGTTCTATAGATATAGCCACTCTGAAGATCATCTGCTGATCTGGTAGAAGTGGAAGAGCTCAACTACCTTTCCTCTGATTCGGAGGAGGCTCCACACTCTAAGGAACTGTAAACGTTTCGAACTTCTACTTAAAAGAGAGAAGCGTTTCCTAGTGGGCTTAGATACTAACCCTCGTCACGTAGTATGGGTCTCAAGGGCTCAAGTTATAATAATATTAGAGGTGAGTCCGTCTTGGAATTTAATAATAGTAATAGTTTACTATTAGTTAATGTTAGTAATGAACCTACCTTTAAAAACAAAGTAAGAAATGATGTCATTGAAATTACAATTTCCGCAGAGTGTATTAGTTCTTTTCTAACTGACTGGCATGTCTCAGAAAAAAACATCAGCATCTAACCACTGACATTTTCTGTGAAACTTCAATATTTATTATGAAATCCAAATTATTAGAAATCCCAAAATAACTAACTGTAACTCTTATCATGAAGAAATAACTTATAGATTAGATTCTCTTAGTAAGACAGTTAGAGATATAAACGATATCAATTCAATGGCCTCTAATAATAAAAAAAGTCATTACCGACTCAAATAATAATAACTGTCCTGTCCAATCCGAATTCACAGGAAGGGGTGTTAAATGATGGCAAAATTACAAAGCGATCATTTAATAAAACTAAAAAACAGGCCAGTGAGACAAATATCATAAATCCGTAACTGAATATAATACAATATTAAAAAATATGTAAAAGAACTTCTTGGAGTAACTAAAACAGTTTCCAGGAAACAAAAAATAATCTCGAAGAAACTGGTTCATCCAATTGGATCTGTTGATGATCCTAGGACGTAGACTAACTTACTTTATGTAAAGACTCAATGGAAGTCTTAATTAAACACACACTTTCTAGATAACACTGTAAAGACCTCATCAGAATGGGACAACCTCTATAAGAGCCTCTCTTTCTGACTGGAAAACTGCAAGAGAAGTTTTTACTGAATCCAGGGTAAAATGGGTAATTAATAAATTTGATCCATTTAGGTCCTCAGGATTAGATGGAAACTGTCAAATGGCTCAGGTAATACTTCTCTTTATACTATACGAGACTTTCCAGGCCAGCTTGGCTTATGTTTACACAGAGTATCTTTTTCAACTGTGTCACCATTGTTACTTTGGAAAAGATAAGATTTACAGGAATCTTTAAATGGATGACTTCACCTTAATTTGTATGCCCATTAAAAATATGAATTTTTAATTTATTAATTTTAACGTTAATACGTTTTTTTAACAGCAAGTATTGATAATGCAATAATATTACAAGTGAAATATATATGAGCTAGACTGGGAATCGAACCCAGTCACTTTAAACAAAATATCATTAAAATAAAGAAATTGGCTAGGGTGTTTTACATTAACTGTTGAGTCCAAGACTACAATGTTTGTCTTGGATTAGTGGTTTAAGCATTGGACTTGCACGAGGAAGGTAACGGGTTCAAAACATTGCCTCAAATAGTTTTTTTTTTTCCTTTTTATAAAATTTTCAGTAATTATTTTTTCACTTCCCAATTCATTTTGTACATTTTTTTTATACATTAATTTTTCATTATTTTAAAAACTAATTCTAGTTTAAAATATCTTTTTATCAAAAATTATTAATAATGAAATCCTAATTTTTTTATACAATTTGCCTCAAGTAAACATTAAATAAACTAATATATATTTTTTAAAACTGTAAACATTTATTATTAGGAATACCATTTTATTACAGTCTTATAAAATATGTTCAAATAACTCACCAGTTCGTTCCTGACAATAATGCAACCTGTTGTATAACTATTTGCAGACATTAGATAGATGTCAAGCGTTTACTTTATGAGATTCAGTCCTTAATGCTTCCTTCAATTGTTCAACTGTTCAGTGCTATATCTTTTTTCATACAGGTTTTTTTTAAGTACCTCATAGAAAAGATAATGGGGAGCCAAATTTTTAGATCTAGCAGGCCAAAGTATTGTAACTCGATTACCAATCCATACCCTGAATGTATTATTTAATATTTTATGTAGAACTCTATTATCATGCGGTGGACAACCATATTGCTGGAAAATAATTTCCTGTACATTTTTCCGAAACGTTCCTAATGTTGGTATCACTTCTTCTTCTTCTTCTTCTTCTTCTAATAATTGTAAGTACAATTCACCCGTTAGATTGGCAATATATATGGGGCCGATAAAATAGTGTATAAATATGCCATTCTAAACATTTACTGTTTGTGGATATTAAGTTTATAAACAAAGACCAGAGCACTGTGGTGACAATATATACAAGTACACTTTCAAAAGTCCCTTACCACACTTGGGAATAAACAAAATAACAAAAAACAAACTTTTTGTCAAAAGTAAAATGTTTATTCCTATAAGACCCTTATAGCTATTACAACAACAAAGTTGTCATCTTCAGAGGGAATCTTAACAAAGACTAAATTAAAACTAGGCTATTTAAAACTAAAGTGACCAGTTTCCCTACCCCACTCCTCTGGTGGCTAAGACTGAAAAATCAAAATTATTAAATTCTGACAAAGGCCGTATTCCTAATTCATACTTGTTCTCCTTGTTAAAACCAAGATACACCTTTTAGGTTGTTAAGTAATACATTTTTTAAAATAGTTTTTTTTTTTATAATTCATGTGAAAGTAATTATTTGTATCCATCAATAATATTCTGGTTTACTATATTAATAAAAAATTTTAGCATAACTCTTATGATTCATGTAAACGTTTATATTTGTATCTATTATTAAAGACTAACCTCTTTATGTTGTTAAGTTATGGAATTGTTAGCATATTTTTTATCATTCTTGTAAAAGTAAATATTTGTATCTATTTTTAATATTCTGGTTTAAAATGTTAATAGAATTTGTAACATAGCTTGTATTATTCGTATTCTTGTTTAATATGTTAAGAGAATAGATTAGCATAGTTTTTATTCATGTGTCATTAAAAAATTTGTACCTACTATTATTATTCTAGTTAATATGTTAAGATAATTAGTTTAGGGATGATTATATTGTAAACTTTAAAACATCTTTGTATGGTAGAGGATTGGGCCTTCCCCGCTCCAGGTAACATTACAGGTGTTTGAACTGTCAACACTACTATTGATAGGTCAATGAACTAGAGGAGTGGGGTAGGGAAACTGGTCACTATAGTAAAGTTATAAATAGTTTAAATTTAGTCTTTGTTAAGATTCCCTCTGAAGATGACAACTTTGTTGTTGTAATAGCTATAAGGGTCTAATAGGAATAAACATTTTACTTTTGACAAAAAGTTTGTTTTTTTGTTATTTTGTTTATTTCGAAGTGTGGTAAGGGACTTTTGGAAGTGTACTTGTAGATAATGAGTTTGTTTAATTACAATTTCATTCAAGTTGTCTCTTGACCAGATTACATTATTTTGAAATTTTGTGGATTATGTAGCGTAAATGTTGATTCATCAGTAAAAGAATTTCTTTAAAACAATCCCACCTAGAGTTGGCTCTTTCCGTCATCCATTCACAGAAATTAAGCCTCGGCGGTCAAGATAATTTATAAAGCAGTTCTTGATGATTGTGAAATTTATAAAACTTAAACTTTTGCTTATATAAAATCCGATCAGCAGCAGATTTTGACACTCCTGTTTCATTTTCAATACTTCTGAAAGATATGTTACGATTTACAGCAACAGCAGCTAATACAGTTTTAGTTTCTTCTTCGAGTCCCAAAGGCGTTCAGTAACCAGATCGTCCATAGTAATCCTAACTGAACATGAAGACTATTTTTCTATCTGTAGTCATTCCCGCAAATATACTTTGAATTGAATTGAAACTGAGTCCACTATAATATAGCCTCACAATCAATATTCTTTCTTCAAGCCATGACGTTTCCATTTTATAAAAACAGTAGCTGTAATTATATTTAACCAAAAATAATAGGCCTAACCTGAGAGAAATTTACAAACAACAGATAATAATTAATAATAAACAAACAAAATAAACAAAACAATCTAGAAATGATGAAAATAAAACACAGTAGGCGTAAAGAAGAATGTTTATGGTTGATAATCAACAATTACCTTTAGTCAACAAAACATATTTAACACAGCCGCAGTCTTTTTTTTATTGTTTTAGTAGATGAAAAAAAATTGTATATAGTTCTCGATGCATAACATAATAATTTTAAAAAATGTATAAATTAAATCAATAAGGATGGGAAAATAATAAACCAATAAAATTTCAATAATAATGAAAAATGTATGAAAGTGGGAAGTGAAAAAATAATTGCCAATAAAAAAAGAAACAAACAAGACATGAAGCAAAGTTTTCAAAACGTTACCTTCTTCGTGCAAGTCCGATGCTCTAACCTCTACTCCAAGACAACAAAATAAATTCAAAATTTAATATTATTAAACTATTCTAAGCAAGCAATTTCATTAGTAAAATGATTGTTTGTTTAAAAATACGCCTTAAAATTGGTCGAAAACAATATTTAATCATGCGTAAATAATTTTTCTAATAATATATGTATGTAATAACATCAATTTCAATTGTAGGTTCTTAAAATTATTGAAATATCAATAAATCATGTGATTTACCTATAGTTCAAGTTCTATGGGACACTCGGTATGTATATGTATATGTATTATGTATATGTATATGTATATGTATATGTATATATATATATGTATATGTATATGTATATGTATATGTATATGTATATGTATATACATGTTCTATTATTACATGTTTTCCTCTTTACAAAGTTTGGAGACAACTAGTTCGTTTTTAACCAATTATAGTTGAAATTTATAAAAAAATCTTAATTTTTTAACTATCATAAATACCTTAAACTGCAGACCCTATTTTGATACCTTTTTGAAACCGTAATTTATTCACTTAGTGCCTTGATTTTTTAATGAAAAACCTCAATTTTTGTTATTAAGGAACGTAAAATAAAATATAACTTTTTTTTTAATTCGTAACATTCTATACTATACATTGTATAACTACTTTTCTCACACACAAACGTTTATGGAGGAAATTAAAAAATTAAGAAAAACGATTTATTGGTTATTTTCTATTATATCTACGACATTTTCTACAACTACTATTCTAGAAAACAATATTTGAGAAAAAAATTACGATATTTCTTATATTGCTGTTTATATTGATTGAAAATACTATATCTTTGAACATTACTAATAAAATATATCTTGAATAAAGAATGTTCAGGAACTATCTCCAATTTTTATTTTTACTGGAAAATAAAAATATTGTCGCATCTGTAATTTTATATTTACATTTTTGTTTTATTTAATTTCACTCTCTACTTCGAGAAGAGGTATTGTGATTAAAAATAAATCGATGTTGCGATTTCATTAAAATCTCTGTTTAGGTCTTACCACATTTAAAAAATAAATTATATAAAATGTCATTTTGGCTACATGACCATCAACACGGATTTGTAATGTAATTAATAACCCTTTCTTCTAAATCTGAATGTATAAATAAGTATTTATGAAATATCACATAAAGAAGATAAAGTCCCAAAGTAAGTAATTTATGTAAATAGTGTGTATGATAATGAGAACTTATAATTTCAACGAAAAATTACTTCAAATAATAGGTTTATTTTTAATGTTTTATCTTGGCATTTTATTGGGTTTTTCGTACTGATAAGGAAGTTTTTGTGCAGTTAGCACTACTTTTATATTTAATATTTAAATTTTATAACACAATATAATAACTACCATGTACACATACTTGGACTATGCCGATGTTCTTCAGCAGTCAGAGTAACTGTAATTCATTCAAGCTAATTAACATAATCATTATACAAATTATTATATTAGGTTATTTAAAAATTCAGTAATGATTTATTTATTATTAGTTTGGAACTTTATTGGCCCGATAGTTTTATTCAAGTTTATGGTTACTTTCACTCGAAACAAACTATTCAGTCAACTTTCAGTTTTCGAAAGACGGTATTCCTCATTTTTGTTCCTGATGAGTTGACTGTGAGATTGAAGACATAAATAACAGCTATGAAGTGTTCGTACTGGATATTAAGGAATAAATGCCTCGCCATCACACAAAGGGAAATGTTTCAGTCTAGATTACAAATGGAGGGGGGGAGAATACGCTTTCTTTTAGTGAGTATTTTCGTGAATAAAACGATTCTTTGGTTTAACTTTTTTTAAATTCATCCCTCGTTATTGCTTTCCTGACTGTCGAACACTCGATAATGTAAATCATATTTCTATTTTAATATTATTTTTATTTAGTTTCGTAAATTATTTGTGAGGAGGGTATACTTACTTTCAAATATTAAAATCAACTAAGTACCCATATTATTATATAATGTTCTTCATAATCATTATATACAATTTTTATAAATTAGCGAATAGTTTATTGAGTAAATAAAATAAATAAATTAAGCTTACATTACAAAAATTGCAATTAGTTTTTTTTAAATATGTGATGTTTTGCAATTACTGGTTTGGGTTCCCTTGGTTGCAATCCAGGTCGGTCTAAGTTAACGTCAATGGCTAATCGTGGTTGCTATGCACCATCTTGTATCATGGGCTTTCCCTTATTAATCTCTATGGTGTAGACCTGTTCTTTATTGGACGAAACAACGTGAACAGTGATCTGTGCAAAAATTTGAGTGTCAAGCTATGGAGAATAGAAACGTTCAATGAGGTGCCCCGGAACAACTGGACTGGAGGACTCGCGTTGAGTCCCCTAATTTATTTAGTTTTTATTGTAGTGAATTTTCCTAAATAATTATGTCGGGGTACATTTTCGGAAAATTGCATTCCGAGATTCTCGGGATGTCAGAGCGCGGTAATTCTATAAATTCAAATAACTGAGTTAAGATTTGGCCTTCGGCTAACGGCCATCGTTTTTAACTAAGAGTTGTTACTTCTATAACTACAATGTAAGTCCTATATATTAATTAATTAAAATAACTCATTAAGTTGTGTCTACTTATAGTAGTGTTTAGTCAGACGGGATAAGTGATTTATGATCTCAAATGGTAAGGGTAACCTCGTTATCCTTGGTCAAGCATATTTGAAATTAAAACATTCCTCCGTGTATTAAAAGGTGATGTTTTCCCCATGAACCGAAATTCACCACAAGTACAACCTCAGCACACAAACATCTGTTATTAATATTCGTTCCAAAACAACATATATATTGTTTGTTAAATTTTGAAGTGAAGCTATTTTATCGTACTACAACTAAAAAACGTAAATGGAATCAGATAATGGCGAGAAGAATACACTTTCTTGTGTTTTTTTATAAAAAGCCAAAAAAGTTATGAAGCTGGATAGTGGTAATAATTGGTAGATATGTAATAATGAATTTTGTGATAATTGGAAATAGGCGTATTCCTTTCAATTAGACTGTTTATGAAATTTAATTTTAAGTATTTAACCTACTTGAAACAGACAGACGTTAATCAAAATTTTACCTCAGCATATATCTTTCATTTAGAAATGTAATTTTGAATAATTAACTTAATTGAAACAGACATAAGTTAATAAAAATATTAACAAGTTACTTTTAGTTTTGACTGTTCTAAAAACAAATTTCTAGATTTAGTTATGAATCTGGGCGTTTAGTATGTAATACGTATGTTTTTATATTGTTGCTGTCTTCTTTACATACCTAACGTCAGAACCGATTTACTTGACGTTTTCACTTTCTTCGGTTACTTATTTGCTTATTATAAAGTCTAATTTTGAGTTTATTTAATAAACGTTTTTTCAACAAGGAGTTATCTACACAGGCCAAAGGACAAAATCTAATATAATCCTATATTGTATTTATTTAGTAGTCTAGTTGTAGCACTAAAAATGTTCATGCAAATCATTCTTACATTTCTAAAGATTTGATTTCATTTCTCTGGAAATATTATGTCATAAATATTATTTATTTACACATTTGATTTCTGATATCTTACTTGTAATAATATATAAAATACTTTTCAATTCCAATGTTTTATCCAAGGTTTAGAGATAAAAACAATTTAAATATTTATGAAATATGACATATCACACCCAAGTTGAACGTAATTTGTTTGTTTAGCCACCAGAATTGAATAATGTTAAACCTTATGTAAATTCTTACCTTATTAAGTCCACCAATAATCAGTTTTTTTTTTTTTTTTTTTTTTTTTTTTTTTTTTTTTTTTTTTTTTTTTTTTTTTTTTTTTTTAATACTATCAGATACAATGTCACAAGGTCATCTTGAAGTAAAAACGTTTTCGTAATTTCACTTCGTCATTAAATTTTAGTGTATAATTACATTAAAAAATTAAAATTATTCAACCCAAAACACAAACCTCACTATCACGATCGACTGTCACTGAGTTTTGTGATAAATATTTCATATCATTTTAAAACGTAATCGAGGTTACTGTTATTATGCATTAAAAGCCCCTTCTGCTCTAAATTAAAATGTTAATTTTATGGAAGGTACAATTTGCAATTTGTGATGATTGGATAAATATCCACTATGTAAATTTTTCAAGTAATAACGATTAGAGATTTTTTGAACTTGTTCTAATCCGTTACAACAATAATTAATCGTTTGATATAATAAATAGTGGTTTTTTAAATACTTGATCTCTTTTAATTTAATATTATTACTTTGATTTATTTTAAGGCCATAATAATGTTATCAACATAGTAATTAATTCAAGGACAATTAGCAGCACTACTTATTTTAATAGTTTAATAAACATGTTTCATTTAAAGATTTATTATTCCTTGGTAATATATTTTATATTCTTACTTTTAAAAGAGAACATAATTAATGTAATAGTATTTTGTATTTGTATTTGAAGATAACAAAACAATAATATAAATGTACATAAATTCAAAGCACCAGATTACAAAATAATAACCATTACCAACAGGACCGTTTTAGGAAGATTTCTAAACACCAGTATTTCAGAAAATATTAATCTCACGAAAAAAAGTCTGATAAAACTAGTTCCACGTACACTTAATAAAACATTGTTATTCAGAGGGTGAGACGTTAGCTCCGTAGTCCGTGGTAAAATTACAATAAGCTTCCATTACTCAATTAAAAGTTTTACTTTGTATTGAAACTAACAAACTAACCCGAAAAGTGAGCTAAATAAATGTATATACCAAACGAATTTTTACGTAGCTCTTTTTACACGTTGCTTCTAACTGATTATCAAAGAGAATACAAATAAAGAAAAAGTATAGCCTTACCAATTTATAATACTTTTATCTACATTCAACAGTCATAAATATTAAATATATAATATGGAGAATTAATGTAAATGTTCGTTACACATTAGAAAGCAATAAATATAAAGTTACTTACTTACGTCGTCGTAGGCCTACTACTAACCAATCCTGGACCGATAATAGATATTCCCCTCCCCTCTCCCTTCATGTTTGTTTCAAATTATAGACATTTTTTAAACTATCGTCAACTTACAACTTACAATGATGAATGCACTAAAATGTATTTCTAAGAAATTAATACAATAGTTATACTCTCATATTGTATATAATGAAGATGTTGAGGAAGAGTCCGTGTTGTTTGTACAGGTGTGTCATATAGTCACATTCTTCTACAGTATGACAGAGTCCACTGGAAGTCATTAGCAGTCTGGGTGATATCTTGCAGTCAGACTGGAAATGCTTCTTATGAAATGGTTCCAAAATCGATTCTCATGATGAAAATGAGTAACTTTATTTCCAATGTATTGTAGAAATAGAATCCAACACTGTGAATATATATTTTGAAGGAGTTACTAGAGATGGAGTAAACAAAACTGAAGCTTCATGAACATTTTAGAATAATTTCTAATGTTAACGAGTTAAGTTATGTTTGGGGTGGAGGACTTAATATATGGAATGAAATTATGGAGTACGTATCCCTTTTTCGAATACATGGTCACCCATCAGGGTAAGTTTGTGATAATATCAAAGTTATGCGATAACAAAGTTTTTTTTTCTATTTCATATAGGGGAGACTGGTGTAAGTTGTTACACAGGATAAGATGTTACACTCAAGTTCTTTCGTCGTCAATTAGAATAAGCTTCTATCCAGGATTGGTGACGTCTATAACATACGGTATAACTACCACAGTTAGTACCATAAGTTGAATACAACTTTAGCGGATGTCATAGTTTTTGTGTTTTAAAATGAAAAACATTGATTAGACAGTTTACGGTCCATTGAAAACCAAGTACTATGATGAATGTCCTAACTGGGTGAGTTGTCATTCTGTTTCAATCATAATTATACACGATATATCATGTATCGCAAATAATGCCCTAACTAGAGCTGTTACTCCGAAAAATATAATTAGTGACTTTGCCAAAGCAGGAATTTTCCTTTCAATCGACATGTCTACGGAGATGAAGATTTACTTTCAACAGACGCCACAGACCGTCAGATACACAAGTATGTCCTTGAAATCTCCATGATAGCGTCACACTGAAACTGATAATGTTGAAGAATATCTAACTAATAAAGATTTTATCCAGCATTCAACGAGTAGAACATATCATGACAAAGCACCTGAAATACCAACAAAAAAAATGAAAATCTTAGTGACTCCCGAAGGATTTAGACCATATATCATAAAGTCGACCACAGTATCTAAAAGGACGGAAAAAATTAAATTTAACATCTATGTTGTCACCCCAGAAAAAGAGCAGTTAGTCTATGGAAAGAGGAACTGACAAGATATGAAAAAAAATAAAGAAATTAATTAAAATAAATAATGAAAGAAGATAGAGCCAGAAAGAAGGTTTTTTTAGGAGCTATAAAAAGGAGACGTTGCATCTGAAACAAAAACACATGGCAAAACTTAAACTAGAAAAAGCAAAATAATTATTTTAAAAGAAAGTTCTGATGAAGAAATCGCCGATGAAGACTGTATTTGCATTGTATGTATATCAGCATTTTCAAAAAGCATACAAGGTTTGGAATGTAAGAAATGGGCACATAAGCGGTATGGTGAATTTAATAAGTGATGCATTGGTTTACATTGCACATTAGCTATTTCAGTATGCTCGATTTGTTCATAGCTGTACAATTAGATTGTGTAGGGAGAAAAAATATACCATATTATAAACAGATTTATGTTGATAAAATAGTACATCAGGGTGAGCAATAATCCCTTCCCCCTTACCTTTTTTGTATATTTTTAAAATTGTAAAATTTAAAGTAAATACCAAAATAAATTGGTAAATTTACCTAAATAACTTAGTTTTGATGCTATCACTGTGTGTTTAACTCCAATTGGGGACAGTCCACAGGAATTCAGAAGAAAATCTTAGATGAGAGCATAGGTCGATATGAACATCAAATTTAAAGTATTTGTGATTAGAGAACAATGCCCGCACACCGGATCTCAAAAGGATCATCCTATCGAATATGACGAGGTTTTAAATTTTACAAAAGAGTATGCGTGTGCTGTCCTACTTTAAAAAAAGTTTACCAGAGAATTGTTTCCTACAAGCTGTTAGACATCTGAAAGAACAATCGTTTGTGGTGTCCTAATAAATTTAGGAGATCACCGGAAGTTCAAGATCCAGGAGTCAACTAAAACTTTTATATAACGAGTGTCGTGTTATGTCGTTAACACCGCCTTTTTTTACCTAAAAATAGTAGTTCAATGGGAATTAAAAAAGGACAAGTTAAGTATTTATTTTCTACGAAAATTTTAATCCAATTATTTTCATTTTAACGGCAATTCAAGTTATGATATTTTAATCTCATTTCCATTTTTCAAAAATGTAAATGAATGGAAAGTTGAACTTTTACTTTCAATATATATTTATTGTATTGAGAGATAGTGTAATACATTTAGGAATTAATACATGTTGACTGTTATGTTACAGGTTATTATTACAGATGTCCTGGTAAAAGCAGTTCTAGCACGTATTATTATTATTATTATATATATTTATTTTTTTTTTTTTGTTGTAAATTTCAACTTTTTGAGATCATTGTTGCGGCACTGTTCTCTACTAATAAAGACGTTTACTTTGATGTACATATCGACCTATGCTCTCTTTTAAAAATTTCTTCTGACTACCATTGTAGTTAGTCAGTCAGGGAGAGCATCAATACCAAGTAATCCAATATGGACATGCAGAGTTTCAATTTTCTAAATTAAATCATATCGTAGGGCGGAAGGGACTTAATACTCACTCTGAATATTAAATTTATCTAAAATTAATAAATAAAAAATGAGTATTATTGTAACATTATTAAATACCTACATCAGGTGCGCAAAAAACTTCAGTCTTCAAACCTATAATGCATATGGGGAGATGAGATGCTTACAAAGTCGTAACATTATAGGAAGAGTGAAAACATGGACTGTTATTATTACAAAATAAATATAGTATCAATTAAAACCTTACATTTTAATTAATTGGAAAGAAGTAAAAGCAAATATTAAAATATATAATTTAATATTTAATGGAAATGCGTTTCAATTGGTTCCAATTTGATCTGATATTGTTCAAAAAAAATTAACAGTGTTAATTTTGCCATTTGCCATTAACCGTTAAACGATTAGTCAAACATCATTCATATTTTATAATTTATAATTTCTTATAAATGATTTAAAACACGTAGATGGGCAACTCTTATTTTAAATAGTCAAAAAACATTCTTGGTTTTAATTGCACTCAATTATTATTGTGTTATTTAATAACAGCGGCCCTAAATAATAGTTGTGTGAACAAATATATCTCAAGAATTTTGTGTAGAAATGGTAGAGGAATATAATATTGATAATGACATTTTATTTTACTAAACCTCATTGTCATATCTTTTTTGATAAAAAATGACTTCCTAGGAGTATGACAAATTGAATTTCGCAACGTAATTTTTATAATTTTTAAGTAATTAGAATGTCAAGGTATTAATAAAACGATATTATAATTTTAAACCTGATTTGTTGTTTGTTTAAAATTTTAAATATTATGTAACAGTTTGTTAACAAAAGTAAATTTAATTAATAGTATTGTAAGTTTATTATCACGTTTGGGTATTTTTTGTGCACTCAAGCTATGATGGCAGCTTTAAAGAGGTGTTTTTCTTACTTTTGCCATCGCGAAATTGGTTTGTTATATTTTCCAAAAATTGCAATAAAAATATTTGATGATTTAAAAAAAATCATTCTTTTATTGTGATGAGGTTATTTTAATGTTGAAGCACTAGAATGTTGCATATGTTTACACATAATTCTGTGATTAGGCTAATCCTCACTTCCTTTTTTTTTTTTCAACATGTCAAATATATTATATTAGTATTGAAATAAACTCAAAGATTTTAATAAATAATTTGTCGTTATTGACCATATTATTAAAATTAATGAAAAAAACATCGTTATTAATGAAAAAAAATGTATATTATTGTTAGAAAACACCTTTGGATAGTTTGTTATAGTTTTATCAAATACTTAAATTTTAACTAATCGTACAATAACATTATTAGTCTACATCGATACAAATATATTAATAAATAATCAGTTGCATTTGGGTTATTTTTTCCCTAGAAAAAGTCTGCGTCTTTCTGTTTTAGGATGTATTTTATCTCAATAACAACACATGGAAAGATATTAGCTTTAGATATCAGGAAGTTTGTAATGAATAATATTATAATAATCAAACGAAATCACATAAAAAAACTACTTTTTTTTTAATGAATGGAGTCCTAAAAACCAAAATAATAATTTAACATTAGAAGACTAAAAGCTGTTTTAACCTAGGCTTGTTGTTTTTAGTCAAGGCTTGTTGCTTACAAAAGTACATCCTGATTTTCTTGATTTCCTTAAATTTTGTTATTTTTTATTATGTTACCTTTTATACCTTTTGGATAACCATTATTATTGCTGCACTATATATGTACTGACGTTCTTTTTCGTAGTTTTCTTTAGTCACGTGATTAACTGGTGAACTATATAATTAAAATGAGGTCTGATATGTGCAGGTAAATGGTGTAAGTCCTTAGTTATATATCTGTCTATATGTGTAGGCTTTCTGTAAATATTAAATAATTAACTATTATTTTGGCTAAACTGATTTCCCATCAAAATTCCAAAAAAGGTTTAGGTATGTGATGTAAAATATGTTTAGGTCACGCCACTTTAGTTCTGTATCAATAGGGAGGTTTGACACAGTAATAGGTTAGTTATAGTCTAGTTATTGCAGCTCGTGCATCACTAAAGATGGCGACATTGTCGTTGAAACGAGGTTGATTAAACGTTCTATATTTGAGGATTTGAGTTAAAGTTTTTTCTATCAATTATACAATCTCCCAAAAAATGCTCATTATTATTTTAAATGTTATTAACTTTCTTTGCAACATGTAAACAACTTGACACTGAAATGCAAGATATAAAGCCATGGTTCCATGTAGCCTTGGACTTGTCTCTTGCAGTTCAGTGCCAAATAGGTTGAAACGTCTTCTTGTTACAATTAAATGTTTGTTGTTGAAATTTGTGTTCCATTCATTCGGCGATTGAAGTTTCCACAAGTATTGCACATTAAAGTGAATGAACTTGAAACTTTTCTAATCCTGATAAGTTATTAAAAAAATTAAGTTCAACACTGAAGAACTTTATTTAAGACAATAAAGTACTGTTCGTGTAAACATTATAATCCTAATTTTAGAAGATACGATATCATGTCTCTAGTGAAAAATAGGCTATTTATGTGTTTGGTAACGTTGTGAAAGAACGTTACTTATTTATTTATAGCATATAACAATAGATAAGATAATCTTATAACCCTAAGAGAGATCATATTTAACTCTTTAAATTTCGCAACATATTTATTTCCTGTATGTTTTCCTTAGTTCCTATAATTGCCGTACTATCACTGAGAAGCGCTAAAGCAAACAGTGTCAAAAAATTGAATATTGATACTTGAACTTATTCTTGTCCTATGTTCTTACAGTGAGGTACTTTACTTTCAAGTATCTTGAAATTTATTCCCAAGTCAGTAAGTAATCAAATATGGAGTAGAATTTAAATAATAAGTATATAAATAAACAAATTTAAAATATATATATTTGAGTCTGAAAACCATATGTCGTCAGCCGTATCACGTACCAGTCTCCTGAGACCCCAAATTGTCGTTTTAGGTTATATCTAAGTAGTTCTTTCGGTAAAGCAGTTTTACGGCTACACAATGGAACATGTTTCTTCACATATTGTCTAGAGGAACTATCCTAATGTTAAAGAGATATTTTAATACCAATTATCTGTCTATTTTTAGAGAAAATGTTACTTACATAATAATAGCCACAATTGAAATCTTGACAAAAACCAGTTAACTAAGATACACTTTATTTTTCTTAAGTCGTCCTCTTCGTAGAGTAAACGTATTATGTAAATTTATAGTATTTAAACATCATCTAATATAGATATTCTACTTATGCTATTTGGCATCAGACTTTTTAATGGTTTTATGGATACTTTGTCAACAACTGACACTTTTATTGTCGATAATGCAGCCGAAAACCAAGGGTGTGTATCATTTTGCTAATCGTTGTTTACATTTCGCGCCTTGTGGAAATGCTAGAATTATGTGTATACTGGTTTAAGTAATTAAATACTTAATAAAATTATTATTTAAAAAAAATATATATTCACATAATCGAATTTCACTATACCTTTTTGTTTTACATCATGTACTATCGTCATTATACTCTTCTATATTCTTTATTTATATATTTAAATTATACCATCCCTTTTATACCTTTTAAATGTCCTTGATCGATTATTGTTGTTAAAATTCTTTGAATTTCTTGTTGATATACGGGTTTCTAAAAATTATTGACTGAAACCTAAACCAGACACAGATAAGCCTTTCTAGGAATCGTATTGCACAAGCGACATATTCATTATGGAATGTACTTCATATTCAAAAGTTTGGTAGCATTTAAGTTCGGATAACGTATACAGTTATTACTATATATTATTATTGTATACGTTTAGGTATATATATATATATATATATATATATATATATATATATATATATATATATATATATATATATATATATCTCACCGTTATACCTATCCTAATGTTTTTCCTTTCGTTGACAGCTGATTCGCGGTTAATCGCATTTTCAAAACGCTGTATTCTTAAAAATACCTATTAATCTAAACACATAATAAGTTATATTGTCCTTATAAATTAGGAAAGTTTCACAAAATTTAAAACACAAAAAAACTGAATTAAGGAAATATAATTGCTTATTTCTAAAACTATTGTTAATCTCAACTTCCAATCTATTCATTTTTTTGCCCTTTCTAAACACTTGCAAAATTACCAGACAATGTACATCTAAATATTTGAAGGTAGTATACAAAGAGTTCTTGTAATGTTATGTTCCAAAACATGGATATGTTCGCAGTATCGTTTCCCAAAGCTTCGTCATATAAAACTTGAATTATAATTACCGTACTTCAGTTTACTGGTACGGTAATTATATTACTGGTGATACTGTAATTAGATACAGGTGATTTCTAAAGGATAGATCATACGATAGATGTTAAGTTTGACCCAAATATGATCTAATAATGGATATATCTAGAAAAGTTTTTCTATTATAACTTTAAATTCAGAAGTGATTTTAAAGTTAGGCTGTAAGGAGTTTAAAGCTTCGAATTGTCTAATATCACCTCAAATCAGGCACAAGACGTCGTCAACCTGTTTACTCCAATAGATTATTAAATTTTTTTGTCGGTGTTTATTCTTATCAGACATCTCAAAACTATTTTCAATTTTATTTCTTCCAAAAAAATATCCGCCAGAATAGAAGACAACTTTGAACCCGTAGCTAGGCTTTCATTTTGGTGGTAATACTTATTAATAAACACGAATGAATTCTGTCCATGTTCTGCTCTAAGTATCATAATGGGTTCTTCTAGTTCGACATGGGTTAGGTTCTAATCTCTAGTATCATATGGTTTCCTTGACAGAAACATTGTTAAAAATGGTTAAGAATGTCGAAAGAATTTAATATGGAACCGGTTGGATTTTTTGTATTCTTAATTTCGTAAAGAAAATCTATTTGTACTAAAGGTGCATGGTGGTATTCCATTTTAATAATAATTGTTTGTTTTAATTATTAAAACTAAATTTAATCTTCTCTATTCTTCAGGCTACTTGTATATTCAAACTTAGCATTTTATCTTACTATCTTATCAAGTACCTTGGCCAGTTTTTAAGGTGGGGCTAAGGTAAAATCCATTAAAGGACGCACAGGACAACCAACTTTATGATTTTTAGCGAACCCAAAAAGTGTGGGAGGAACAGGATTTAACATTTTGAAATAATTCTTTTGTTTCTTGGACAAAAGTTGGGTACGTTTATTGATGGCAACGTTTATAATAATTACGACTTGGACCTTTAAGTTATTCCCAAATGTTAATAGTTTCAATAAAATCCTAACATAATTACTGTATTCTTCTAAGTTAATGACAACAAATACATTCCCTTTATCTGCCTTGGTAATCATTGATTCGATACCAGAAATTTTGTTTTTTGGTGCGTTTTACTAAGGATTTTTCCATATTAGCCTTAAAGTCGACAGAAGTAAAAACGTCTACTATGACTCCTAAACGAATTAATGATATGGAATCTTGCGTGATTTTGTTCTTTTATTAGATTTGACTTTATACAGCTGTCAAGGTTCAAAAGTAAACATTTTTCCTGGACTGACTATCTTAACGATCTTATAGTCCAACGAATTAATATCCCAAACTGAGAATTATTTCAAAAATAGTTATATTTGATTACATTTTTCATTAATTAACAATTTTACCTTATTTTATGATAAATTTATAGATAATATGTTTTTAATAAGTTAATTTCATTTTAAAACTGTATTTAATTAAGAAAATTTAAACGAAATATTAATTATTAATTGTTTACTAATGTTATTGATGTTATTATACCTCAAGTTAGAGATTAGCAGTAACTTGAATCCAAAATATGCAAGTACAAACTTTTCTACAGACAGATAAGCTTTACAATAGTGCATACATTATAATAGTCATGATGTGTTTTAAGAGAAGTAGTTCCGAACCTTTTGCACATATTATAATTAGAGATATACCTTGTCACTATAAGTATAAAAATAGCAATCTTGAAGTTGTTATTTAATATTCATGATGCATCCTGTCATGTTTGTTTGACATCATACTGTTTATCCATTGTACATTAATATCTACTCTAGTGTATATATTGAGTGCCACACAATCTCCAATATGATGAGAAGCCACACCAACTTGTACACCGCCACAAATTATCGGACCTCCACTGTCACCATGACAAAACCCATTTCTATTTTGAGGACATTTGGAGCAGACGCTAGTATCAGTGCATAAATTTGCTGTTGGAAATAATTTTTCTTCCCCTGGTTTATATATACCATGTAATTTTTTATAGTTAAAAATGAATTTAATGCACCTAACATGTCCTATTAATGGAACTGAAGCAACCTTTAATCGTCGTGTCATAGATACTCGTGCATTTGTCACGCCGGTGACGCCCCAGCCTAAAATTGTACATTTTTTTTTCTTGTCAAAAAAGCTTGATGTCATCGTAGATATTAGGTCATCCTTATATAGGGTAACAGCTTTAGGTAGTTTGATTGTGGCTATTCCCTGACCGAAGGGAACTGGCGTACTTAACTCTAAAACTGCAATGTCAAATCTTCCTCTACATCTAAATTTTAAAATAAAAAACATTGTATTTTCAACAAACAATAACATAATATATAAATACTTACTTCACATAATTAAAACTAAATATTCTGCAATTAACAAACATCCGGTATACAACACTTAATGTACACTTTTAAACAATTTCCTAAATAAAATATAATATGTATTTTCCCCCGATTTTTAAATTAAACAATAGCTGGATTGATTGATTAACATTTGATTCAGAATGCCACTACTCAAAAAACAAAAACCTTTAAGGCACCTTCAGGAAATTATTATAACTTTTTTTTATTTATACATTATGTAAAAAAATAAAGAATGAATTTATAATAAACAAATATTAAATAGTAAAACAAAGCTAAAAATTATGTGGTACTATATTAAATATGACCGGAAATATATAGGATTGTTAATTTAATTAGAAAAATATGTAAAGTTAATTATAACTTACTTATTAGTTATTACTTATTATAAATTACTAACTTAGTTATTATAACTGATAATAATTTGGAGTGAAAATAAATAATGGGATTGACCCATAAATAAATACAACCTATAAATACAACAATTCTGCAGTTTATAAAATGACTTATGTATAAATTATTTTAATTATATGTGCTTACATGATTTCTTTAATTATTTTATTGTTAAATTCTATTCCATTTTCTGACACGATAAGTTCAGTAGATCTGCATTTTAATTTATTTTACTTTTTTATATTTTATTTCATAGTCATATTCTTCTAGTTTAAACCTCCATCTTCAAAGTTTAGAATTTGGTTCTTTAACAGAAAACAACCATTGTAAGGGTTTATGATCTGAATAAACTTTCAATTTTCTTCCAAATAAGATGGTCTGAAATGTTTTGTTGCCCATACAATAATTGCAAGTATATCTTTTTCGTTTGCAGAATAGTTGGTCTCGCTGTCGTTTTAAGTTCGACTAGCTATGGTAAGGACCTTTTTTATTATTTTCTTGGCTTTAAATTGCTCCTATGTGGTTAGTATAATTTCTTTATCAAAACCACGATATTTTAACGATGGTTTATTCGTTATTATGTTTTTGCATGTTTCGAATCAGTCTATATAGTTAGGATTACTTATTAATATCGATTTTGTAATTTTTCTCCAAAATATTTGTGAATAATTTAATTAATTATTTTTGCGAAATCTTAATTAAATTTTCTGTAATCCCTCAGTAGTCCTAAAAATCCTTTTATTTGTTTGGTAGTTTTTGAAATTGGGTAGTTCTTTATTGGTTTTATTTTTTCTGGATTAGGTTTAACTCCGTTTGGTATTACTACATGGCCCAAATAAGCAACTTCTTTCCTTAAAAATTCGCAACTTAAACTAATCGTATTTTCAAGTTGGCTTCTCGTAATCTACCAAAAACATCTTTTAACCTAAATACGTGTTTTTGTAAAATGGTTGAGTGGATTATGATATCTTCAAGGTAAACCAAGCAAGTCTCATTCTGTATTCCACATAATATGTTATTTAGTATTCTTTGGAACGTGCGTGGGCTGTTTCTTAGTCCAAAAAGGCATTCTTATAAACTCATAATGGCCAGTTTCTGTTGAGGAGGCTATCTTATCAATGCTATCTGGTTGCATTTCTACTTGATGGAATCACGAGGCTAACTCCAGGGTGGTAAAATATTAGGATCTCCCTAATTTATCTAACACATCAGTTATGTTGGGAAGTGGAAATTGGTAATCAATAGTTTTTTTACGTTTAATAATCTAAAATCGATTACTAGCCTAAACTTTTACCTATTTGATGAGCCTGCTTTCTTTGAAACGATCCATACGGTTGCATTCCATGGTGAATGTGAGGGTTGGATGATATTTTAAGTTTGAATCTCTTGAGTTTGTTTACTCTTACTTCTTTACGTTAAATATCTGGATATCTATAGTGTTTTGTAGAGACTGGGATTTCGTCCGTTGTTCTAATCACGTGTTTGAATTGGTTAGTAAACTCAGATTATTATTTTCCTGATGAAATATGTCGGAATATTCTGAATTCAATATTAGTATTTCTTGTTTCAGTGTGCATGTGATCTACTCTAATTTTTGTTAGGTATAACTTATTATTTTTATGATTTAAAATATCGAGATTTGTATAGTTTTTGAATAATTTTTGCCTTACAATGTTTGAAATTGCTTAGTGGTTCTATGTCCATTGATTCGACTATTAAGCGTCTATATGCCATTGTATTATTGATTACTGGGCAAAAACTCTCGTAATTTTTTTAAATTTTTACGATACACTGAGTTATTTCTATTCTGTCTCGTCTATAGGATAATATTCCCTCTCCATTGACTACATTACGTATTTGTATTTTAATTGCTTGTTTGGTACATGATTTAATTATATATATATATGTGTGTGTAAAATGCTTTTATTGTCGTTAAATCCGTTATTATTATTTGGTTTATCTGTGTAAAAGTAATGCATTGGTATTTTCATAAAAATACTAATATCGAAGAGTTTGAAAAGTGTTAATACAAAAACCCAAATTCTAGAATTAGTTTGGATATTTACACTGGTCAAGTACATTAAAAAAACATGTAATATAATGTGATTAATAAATATTACCTATTTAAAAATACTTAAAAACTATTATTAAATTTAAAATCTCGAAATTTAAACATAACATAGTAACTATGCGTTAGTAATGTTTTATACTCGAAATTTAAATTTCTTATATGGTTACTAACTTATACAAAACATTGATCTAGAAAATAAATGTCCATTACAAATGTTCTTTAAAACCTACACTTTGGCCACAATTTTTAACTTAATACTACAGAAGTCTCTAAAAGAATTAAAAATATTAGAGGTGGTAATTTCAGATAGAGAAGTTGACTGTATAGTTATAACATTAGCCCAATAACAACAAAGTGGTAAAACTAAATTTGACTTTGTTCAAAGGCTTTACGTTTAACATGCCTAATAGTGGTACAATATAGTTGTAAACATTGTTTGGAATTGTCGTATGAAATATTATTTTAATTTGTAAATAATGTATATTTACCATGTTTATTAGATTGGAAAACGTAACAGTAAATAGGAAGGGCTCTGAACGCAGTGTCAACTGTATAAGAAAATCTTAACAGTAATAAAATTACTCTAAGCGGAGAAACTTTGTCGAATTATCTAATGTTTAAAATATATCGCTATAACAGAAATCACGAATTAATCTGAACATATCATGGGGCGTGACTGGTATCAAGGAATCTCTAGGCCTAATACATATTTTCTGAAGATATCAAGGGGCGTGCTGGTATCAAGGAATTTTGAGGCCTCCCTCCCTCTCTCTGTCTGTGTGTAGGTAAGTGTAAGTTGAATAAATTTAGTATTAATTAATATAGGTTTAGAACAATCTTGGATAATAACATACATTTTACTAATACACAGAGGAATAGAAGAAGTTATAATCCTACATTGTTTAAAACTTATATTAATTACTACTAAATTTATTCAACTTACACATACCCACACACTGGCAGAGAGAGAGAGAGAGAGAGAGAGAGAGAGAGAGAGAGAGGGGGGGGGAGGCCTCAAAATTCCTTGATACTGTACCAGCACGCCCCTTGATATCTTCAGAAAATATGTATTAGGCCTAGAGATTCCTTGATACCAGTCACGCCCCATGATTTCTCAAGATTCTTCTGTGACTTCTACTATAGCGATATATTTTAAACATGAGATAATAACAAACTATGGGTAAATCGGACGCAACTGCGATATCTGACCCAGCCCTGAAATCGTGTTCATCATAATATAAGGAATTAGGTGCAATAGTTCGTATACCTAAAGATCAAATAAATCATCTAATTGCATTACAAAACAGTTCATTTTATCTGTTAATGTCCCATCAACTTCAATAGTAGGCCTTCCTGCTAAATCTACTAAACCTATTGTGCCCTAAGCTAAATCTGTGACATCTAATTAAACAACAATTTCAATCAGTATCTGATTACAAAATTGATCTTTTGATAAAGTTCAATATAAAAATACTATATGCAAGCCCATTAGACCACTGGGTGTAATATACAAGTCTATAGAAATTAAAAGTAAAGGAGGGTGGGTTCTTCTAAACCCTTCCTAAATAACGGCAGGGGTCTCCGAAGCCTTCAACTCTTGAAGTTCTACTTGTGGTGCATGGCGGTAAGACTTCAAAAACGAATACTAAAATTAAACCACCTGATGGGTTTTCATGGCAGGTAGTAGAAATTATAAAAGTCCAAATCCATTTTAATTGTCATTGAATCCGTTATTATTTATCCTTTAATTATTACTTGTATATATATATATGACAAGAAATATATAATTAAAAGTTCAATACAAAGTCACATTGAAGATATGACTATGTCACTACAGACAGAGCTACTTCCCCACAACTCCAACTGTGGTACGTCTGTGAACCTTAGGACTTCATTGCAAGTAATAGCAACTACACCATACAAAATGACAATTTGTTGGGTGTACATACCACTTAATTACAGGTTTAAAAAGTGGAACTGATTGACCTGATCAGACAGTTGCCTCCTCCATTTAATTTAATGGGAGATTTTATTGCTCACTACTATACTTGGGGATCAAACACCTGCACCTTTAGAGGAACAGCATTTACAGGATTCTATCAAATTTGGATATTATTTTGCTCAATGACGGTTCACCAACTTATTTCGCAGCTACTACAAGTAGTTGGACAACTGTAGATTTGTCCTTTTTAACCCTTATATTGCCATTAAATTTGAGTGGTCCGTTTTAACTGACACTTACTGTAGTGATAATGCTCCTGTAAAGCTTATATTTTTACAATTACAGGTAAATTATTTAATAAACATAATAATAGAAAAGAACAGAAAATGTACTGAAACCGAAACCATCCCCGATAACAAATATATTTCATCTGAATATAAAAAACATTTTACCGAACATTCTATAAAATATGTTCAAAAGCATAACTTTATAATAGCTAGGCGTACAACCAATAGTTTATCAACATCACTAAAACTATTTAAAAAACCACAACAAATTGAAACAAAATCCGGTGTTTACAAAATTAATTACAATAACTACTACATAGGTCAAACAGGAAGAGTATCCAGAGAACGGCACTAGGAACATCTTCCCAACAGTAAGTCCAACATCGCCAAATCAACTATGCATGACACCTCGCAGAATATAACCACAGCCAGGGCGACTTACACTCAACTGTTGAAGCCTTACACATTTGTACAAAGGGAATGCTAGTGAAGAAAATGAAATATATAAAGCATTTAAAACAACACCAGATGATATCTTAATTGACAAAGATATCAAATGATCATTTGCAAAAGATAAACAGAGATAACCATCTGTAGGCGTCCTTGCATAATTACGTCATTACTTCACTGATCACGTTAAGATGCCCATCAGTTAATAACTTTATGTGTGAGTGTTAGTGTTATGTTTATGTGTAATATATTTTATTGTACGACAATCTCTTAGGAGTGAATACGACCAGATGATGGAGTTAAGCCTTCGAAATATGTCGTCATGAAAGAAACAAGGAGTCATAAGACGGACATTAAAAGGTAATATTATTAATAATTATTAATAATGACTTGGTACCACAATTATTCAATAAAATTATTTTCTGTTTGAGGTCCTCCTCCCTCTGCTCCCTTATTTGGACATAAGCAGCGTAATGGAGTTTTAACTACACACAAATATGACATTGCTTTTGCTATGAGATCATCATTTGTTAATATTTCCTCAAATGCTTCTTACAGCGACGCATTTAGTTTGCCTAAAACGTATCACAAAGAATTACCATTCATTGTCGGTCTTTCTGCAGAATCGCCATTAAATACCTAATTTCCTTTACAGGAATTAGAGACATCTACGTTGCCGGGATGCGATTCCGCTCCAGGCTCCGACAACATAGTTTATTCAATGACTAAACACATCCCAACTTCGGGGAAGCTGACTCTCCTTAACATATTCAATCGAATATACAAGGAGCAATGTTTTCCCGAAGCTTGGTTGGAGGTGATATTGACTGCAATGGGTTATCGCCTAAAACCACACCCAAAAATAATCGATACAAGAGAGTGCCGCATAAGTGGATTGTTTGAACGGTTATATAGTCAAAATTTATTTTATTTTTTTAATTTAAGGTAAAATTGATATCAGATAATGCGAATAATTTAAGTAACCCATGAAGAACAATAAAATAATATCATTGTGGGACGGAATACTCAATACATTAACTTAACCCTTGGAATTAGAAATGGTTTCAAAAAGTCTAGCCCATTGGTTCTCTGAGGTGATTTACAAACAGTTAAGATTGCATTGAATAATGTACCAAAACCGTTAAAATATAGAATTTTGCTAATCTTTGTAGTTTGGAGTAATATAATTGGGAAATACTTACATAATATTATTTTTCAATATGGTTTAGCCCTACTAATAAAGGGAATAAGAGAAAGTAATATACCGAACATTACCTCTTAATATAAAGTTAATATAACATTATCTCTATGGCTCAATAACGAATATATAAGTCGCCGTAAGAATATGCCGATAATTAGCCTTAAAATAGAGTTGTAGACAGGGACTTGTTGCTATAGATGTACCTGGAAAACAAAACTAACATATATATATATATATATATATATATATATATATATATATAAACGTGGCTATTACCTAGCACAATAAGATTGAAGTGGACGGAACTAGTGATATAATTAGTGCCGATATACGTCTCAAATATATCAAAACTTGAAAAAGAAAATTTAGAGATGTTTAGTTTAGAGATGTTTGCAAACAAAAATTACCTGTTTTTGAGCGGTCTCCAAATACAATTTACCCTACAGACAGAGATTACCTCCCTGCTGAGATATGAAAAAAATACACATTATATTCTACCAAGGTTGAAAAATAATATACACTACGTCCGAGAGGTTGCGATTGACTGTAGTTTGCCCTACGCTAAAACGGCAAAAGAAATAAACCTATCGATGTCAAAAATGGCAAAAAGCAAAGCAACAACAAAATAATCGCTCAAGAAAATATAGTTATGGGTTTATAATTATAGAAGCATGACTATTAAATATTACTGAAATAAAATAACACAGATACCCATAAGAAATGCTTTAATTAAACACATTGACCAATCTTTTCCAAGATATTCCAAAATATGGTAAGCTTACCTAACCACTGGAACATGCCGACGAAAATAATTGTAAAAAGAAAATGTGGTAAAACATTATATCAACAGGAACAGTCAATGAAGAACACTATAAAGCACGTTAGTGAACGGAGAAAATATGTTTTGTTTTTTGCAATTTAGAAAAATCACAAAGGGCTCCCGGGACTATTTGAAATAAAAGGGTGGTAAAGTATGAGTAACTTAATGTGATGTTTCCAACAGGTGCATAGTTGCTAACTGGCATATATATATATATATATATATATATATATATATATATATATATATATATATATATATATTAAGAACTGTTTATTATTAACAATAACAAATTTATTTGCGTTATTACAATACTTATAATTAATAACTTGCGTGCATTTAACTTTTGTCCTTCAATTAATTTATTAGTTTTTATTTATTATATTGTTTTACATATAATGTCAGTGAGTACATTTCTCATTAGTTTTATATTTCATATATTTAAAAAAATAAGCTATATTATAGAACTATAATGACTTATTGTACATGGTATTTCTCACATCTTCTTTACATTATCAATCAATAAATAGAGACAACTACAGTATTAGAGTAATCTACAGAGAACAAATGCTGTTCATTTTGTTCTAACTATTGTCTTATTGCCCGTGTAAAGTATGTATATTTTAATTGCAAACATATATGAACACTCATCATTTATTCACTGCAGTTTATTCATCGTTTCTTACTAAAATGAGCTTTTCATATTAAACATGATCCCTCAATTAGTCCTGTTCTAATTGAATAAAATTATTTCAACAGTCTAATAATTACTATTGATTTATATACTATGATGAATTTATATGATACTTACTTGTGTGTAATTTTTTTAGATTTGAATTCTGAATGAACGTAAACTTTTCTTAACGTTCTTGTCATTTTAGAATTAGCGGGAACAATATTTCCAAAATGCAACGTAAAATCTTCTGTTTTAAATTTTGTACAATTGAAACAGTAATGGTCATCTTTAGGAGTATTACAGTGACATTTCTCTAAACAATGTGCTGCAGTCAGGACATGCATTTTGCTTATTAAGGTGCCTCCATAAAATCCTGATGGTACGTGACTGCTCTGTGTTGTACAAAATATGAAATTAAATCTAAATAAAATTATATAACTATAACAATAGAAAAAATATTAAAAAAATATAACGAAAGTCTAACCTGGATTTAGTTTTATCATGAATATGATTTAAAAACTTACTTGAAAATGTTTATTGTAAAGTCTCTACATGTTTTCAGATCATTGTAACTCTCTGGTTGTTTGTTCTGTAAAACATTGTAGCCAAACCTTGTCAATTTATGTACAGCGTTTTAAAAAAAATTGAATAAATTTAAAAAAGCCATTAGGTAACGTTTTGAAAAAGAAAATATGTAGTTTAATATATATACAATAATAGCCAAGATTATATTTATAAGTAAAACACTACTATACATAATAAAATGTATTTAAATGCTATTAAAGCAGGAAAAGGCTAAAAAGCAACCTACACATCCTTCTATTTGGCAAAAATGGTCTGCTCGTTATCTGATTACGTTTGATTACATTTTGTTAATGACGTTATTAGGTTTTGCCTACTGTTTTCTGTAATTTTTGTGTTTTTGTTACACATTTGTTTTTTTGTTTGTTTTTTTTTTGTATATAATGCACCTCTTAATTTAATCTGATTAAATTTTACAAAGAAGTTTTATTTAGTACAAGAAAATAATTTTATTTGTGTACAAATAAAATAAACAATTATTGTGTCAGAGTCGTTTAATATTTAAAAGCAAAGCGGACTTAATTTACAATCAATCGAGTTTATTCAGTTTTGTAGGAGATGTTTTATTTCAGACACAATCTGCCTATTTTTACAGAATTAAAGCATGTTCATATTTAAATTCCATGAATAATAAATTAGATTTACAATTGATTAATTATGGATATGAACTTTAGAGTTTTGTAATACATTAAAGAGTTTAAGTTGTGTAAGAAATTTAACAGCGGAAATTCACATATACAATAATTTCTGTTATTACATTTATAATAAAGAACACTATTATAATATAGTTATTGTAATGAATAAATACCAATAGTAAAATGATTTACTGTTTATTGGCACCAAAAAATTTGATTCTTGTAACTAATTGTTCCATATAATAATAAGAAAGATTTTGTCTCTATATATTAAACACATCTCACTGTCTGTCCGTTTATCTGACTGACTGTCTAACTATCTGTCTGTCCGTCTGTTTGTAAGCTTATAACTCAATAACTGCTGGTCCGACTTTCATGCTGGTTTCTTTCCTAGGTTGGTTCCAGATAACGATCTGGTTAGGTTTTAGTTTATGTATGTTAAAGTTGGTTAAGTAGTTCTCAATATTTGACATATTTTAAGCATTTTCTTACTATTTTAACTTTCGTCATTTTCTTGCCTACACTGATACCCCGTCACGTTAGATAGCTATTTTTTTTAAAATTGGTACATACAATAAACATTTTATCATTTTTAAAGTTAGTATATAAATATTATGTTATTTAGAATTAAAGAATTATTAAAATTGTTTCAAAGGTTTTTAAATTATAAGTGATTTTATTTCAACACCGTCTTGAAAAATTACTCTAGAGAGATAGTTTTCCAATAGGGCGAGCTACGCGGGAAAAAAAATGAGAAAATGGAATAATTATTTATTGTTAACTACTGTGACAGACAGACATGTTTACCACTAACGTTTTTGTGATTGTTTACGATTTTTTCTATTTTCTATGTTTGTTTAAAAATCTAAAAGGTAAATTTTAAAAAGTAATAGACATAACAATAGAAATTGCTTATGTTTTTTAATTATAATTAACCTAACTTGCAAGTGGGCAAAGCTAGTTTATAATAAATAATGCCTAAAGTGTAATGCATAATAAATTTTAAAATGATTTTTATTTGTAAAATTTACACTTTTTACAAATGTACTGCTCAATTATTGTCGATTGGGTCTGTTAGTGATGACTCTAGGAGGTGGAACCAATTCATAGTATTACTGTATTACCGACATACGTAATTGTAACGGGTGAAGGCTAAAAAGTTGTTGAGTGAACTAATAGATGTTGTATATTTTGATTTGTATGAAGCTTTTGTTGTAGTTATTTGTTTTACAGATACTTATGATAACCATTATAGACTGACACAAACACGCCCGCGAACTGACAGACAGACCCCATGGATATACCTTGTTATACATTAATAACTAATTGGTATAAAAATGAAAATAAATATTTAAAATATTTTATATAACCTTTTATTAATACTCATTTTTTGTAAATTTGTGATATATAATGTGTTTTCAAATTTTATTTTCATTTTCTGTTCTTAGTTTATTCAAATAAGTTAAATAGAGAAATATTTTTATATTTATGAAGATGGCTATATATACTGATAATCATGAATAAATAAAATTGACTTACTCTTCGATGCACGAATACCATGAACGGATACTTGTTAAAGTCCTTAACAAATTGTCCTCCAATTATTCGGTCTTCAAAATCCGGTGAATACCTCTTTGATCTATGTTTAGAGAGCTCAATAATTGACTTATTGGTTATTGGTCCATTATCGGACGAAGAAATAGAACTTGACCTAATAAATTTTATAACCAATGTAAATGTTAAAAGCAAGTATGTTAAGAAAGTCATAGCTTAAACAATTAACAACGTCAAACTGTTAAACTGGCTAATAATAGATTTAAATACAATCTCTTAATATCCTAACGGTTAGTTTGTTTCCAATACAAATTGAATGAATTCTGTTTCAATAATGGTAAGAATTTTCTTCAGTTATAATGAAAAACAATGATTAAACAAAAGAATTATTTATCCTCATATCTACATAAAAGCCTTCTGAGTACATAGATGTGACGAATTATGACTACAATGTAACAAAAAGAAGTCAATAAAAATAACAATAGCCCATACAACATGTATTAACAAGTATGACAAAGAAACTAGTTTTTAATAATATTTATTAAAATCTAATTTATATTAAATGACATTTAAAATATTAACTTCCAAATAAAATAAATATGTTTCTAATATTTTTTTAAGTAGTCATTTTGTTTGTTCTATTCCTTAATATATATTCTGTGTCTACAGAAGCAGTGCAATATTACAACAAGATGTGAAGTAAACATCAAAATAATTTTTTTAAAGCTACACGAATAGAACTATTCAAATTTTTTCCGACAAAAAACGAGGTTTTTAATTAAAAAAATATAAAGTATAAACTGGTATTAATATATAATATTTATAAATATACTAACTGGATACCCGTGCACCCTACGGTATTATCAGAACACAAATCACTGTGATTAGAATTTAAAATCAGAACATAGAAATAGGGTATTTGTTAAGATTAAATATTGGTGTTTTGAAAGTAAATGAAAATTTTTAAGCTGATCAATTTGTAAATGAGTAAAAATATATTTAAGCTGTAAAATTAATGAGTTGTTAAAAACTATACTGTATTATTTATTTAGAGAGGGTAAGGTAAGGCAAGTTGAAGAAGACAGCATGAGTATTATTATTGTAAGTATAACTAAAATAAAATTGATGGACTTAAGCCACCTCTTTCTTTTTGGTCTACGTAGCCAAGATAATGAATAGGTTAGCATAGACTTTCAACTTAACTCTTAGATGATGTGCTCAGGACCTCCATGTAAACAACAATTTTGCTCTATGGCTAGAGGATCATCAGGTCATGTGAACAGACTCTGGAGCATGCCACGTACAACAGACCAAACAGTTCTTGATTCCTCTTTCTTTCAACAATGAAGCGCAATCCTCTCCATCCTGATAAAAGTTGTGACATGTAATTCTATAAGACAAGTTGATCATATCTCCCACAACATCGCGAAAGTTAACACGAATATTCATACTCTCCTTTTCTTCAAAAACTTTTCCATTACCAATATAAAACAATAAATGAGAAACCTTCTCTTCCCTCGAGTCAAGTTGAAGGTGGACACGCAGGTAAGTCCCAAGGATATGTCCTTGAAAGTAGGCTGTAAGTGGGATGATTTGACACAGACTTTAAATTCATGTGCATGTGTCCCCCCTGGCAACACAGGCAAGGTCCTGTCTGAAGTCATATTCAGGGGTTTATATGTTTTTCACATTTTTTCACGGTTAGGTGTTAAAGTTTTCAAAACTATTTCTTAACGAGCACTTAGAAGTAAAGAAGAACATACGTGCCAAAAGTGAAGTAAATTTGTGTGTTTTATAGAACTGGAGAAGTGAAAAGGCACGATTTTCCGCGGTTAGAAGCTAACGTTTTCCAAACCCATATTTGTCTTTTATGTATTTAGATAAACTTGTTGTGATTATATTGAATTTTTCATGTTAATAAATACAAATCGTTATTCATTGTGCTGAAAATGCTAAGGGAGAAAAAAACCAAATAATTAAAAGACATTTTATGTATCTGGTAATCGTAGAATTTAATTGAAGGTTGTTTATTTTGAAAACAACTAAGTGAATTCCATGTATGGTCTATTTCAAAATGTGGTTGAAAGAGAAAGGTTTCTTTTCACAATTTATTTTGAAGTTATTTTCCATAAAACAAAAAGTTGTAATAGCATGCAATTTTAAATATTAGACTCTTTTTCATAATTTGTATTACAATAAGTATAAAATGTATTCAGGTCTTGATACACCAAAATTTTTCTCAATTTAATATCTAATAAAAAATAAAAATTACACATGAAATATATATTATAATTTAATCAGTATTTAATGTAGGCCTAAAAGAATATTTATATACCTTGAATGAAACAAGTCTCAATTAAAACTGTTTAGTATATCGAATTGAAACTAATTTAAGGTGATTTCTCCCTTGTTCTTCCTAATGCACTTCCACATTATGACCTATAAAAGTCATGCAGTACGTGCCGGACATGAAAATCTTCTCGATCAAAAAGAAATTAATTAATACTTAGTAATGGATGTACTTATGTATATTAGTTAATCTTTTTTTGTAATTCCTTTTGTAAAATTGTGTTTCAAAAAAATACACATAAATTACTGATTAACATAACATTTTCAATACGTCTTTATAACAATTATTTCACGTTTTATAACTCACTAACTAAGTACACTTGGTTTCAAATAATATATATAGAGAGAGACAGTATAAACACTATTTAACAAGTCTTGCTAAGAAAACACAAAAGTCGAAAACAGAAAAGTCTATGGTTGATATTTGTAATCAAATAGAATTTACAATGAAAACACGTATATGAAACAAGCAAACTTAATTTTTCCCCTGTTTAAATAGGTAAATATAATATTTTTAAACAGAGTACAAGGTTAAGTTCCTTTTTTGATTGATATACAACTAAAGAACTGATATGTTTAGTTAAGAATAGTATTGTTTGTTTCTCATTTATTTTGCGTGATTTATAAGTGACAAAGTTTATGCTGTGTTTTTCACAATTTATTATGTTTCATTAATTTATCAAATAACAATGTCCATTACGATATATATACAGATAAATGTTGATGTAACTCTAATAAGAAAGATAAGTGATTATGCAGTATTCATCACTCCTTGGCACTTGGTAACTGCTGATAAGATCTATTAGATTACTGCTGTTTACATTAGGTCACGTTAGTGCATGACAAGATATAATGGAGCTATGATATTTGGTAGAGCGTTATTATTTTATATTTAATAATTATTATTTTCTTTCTACTCAATCATTTGATAATTTTTACTCCAACGACTGATAATGATAATAACTCTGTACCAAGGTAACTTTTCTAACAATCGACAGCGACATGGATCTAATAAATGTAGAGACATAAAGAAAAGATTTGATGGTTGGTACCGGTACTAGTATTAGACTATACAAGTTCCGTCCCCCGTTCAATGGCGTGTATTCCCCCTTTTCTTGTTGAACTTAACTACAGACTCAAATATTATACAGGCATTCAAAGACAGTTTGTTGTTCAAAATGTAATTTTGTTTAATGTCACAGCTCTATATATTTCGAACTTCTCAGCGCCATTGAAATAACGAGTTTTATTTAAAAAATTTAATATTTTTATGTTATTCTGTAGGTCAGCCTGTAACTTATTGTGTGTTCTAAAAGCGAGTGTAATGTTATTCTTGGGCAATTAATTCCGTAATGTGTTATTAAGTAACTTTCCATATTCTGTTAAGAAAAACTCTTTCTTATCTTTGTTAGAGACTGTATGGGTATCGAAATTAAGTTTGTTTCTATATAATTATATATATATATATAGGATATTAATTGCCATTTTCTATAGATAGAGTGACAGATGGTTGTGTCAGAATTTTACGTATCGCATGCGGGTGTTCAAAAAGGATGCCGCCAAAAGTTTTTGAAGCACGTAAATGATGTCTATAAAACATAAATATATGTAAATATGTATTATCATTCACAACGTTTTAGACTACAATTAATTTATAGTTCATTTTGTAACAAATCTTAGAAACAACATACATTTACACATTTACACTGAAAGTCATTCTGAAGTATACAGAGAATATTAAATTTACCGTCTATATAACGGTTGGCATTTTCTAGCTCCCAAAGACCTTCAACCTTCCGGCGGAAAATGAAATAGGTAAATTCTAGTACTCAACAGGCTGGAGAAACAGAATTACATACGGGCTCTAACGTAAAACTAGTACTAACATACCTTCTCGTTATTCAACAAATTTACAGAGAATTTTTAAAATAGTATGACGAACTAGTACGTAACAAAAACATATTCAATATCCTAAAGGAGATATCCATATATGTCTATCCGAATACTAATAGTCTGGCTCAAGCTTGCATTAAATTTACAACGACCTTTATACAAAATGGAACGTCAATTCGTCTCTCTAGGCTATGGCATTTGTTAGGGCATGTAATCCTGGCATTTAGTCGTAATAACCAAAAGTGGAATACGCTTGGAATTGTTTCAATAAATGGGTACAGTATAGTCAGCTATTTCATTTCAATTTTTGATTTGGAGCAAGATTAGAAAAAGGCTCGCACATAACACTCTCGGCATGTTGGGAATGACGAGTTTATGAAGAAGAAAAATGGTATAGAAGGCCTTCTTAAGTGTACGATATTGTCTCCTCATAAATTGTGTCATCCAGTTTTATACCATTTTCAAAAACTCACCGTAGCTTTTACTTTAAACAGTTTATTACCTTTTATGGGTAATTTTCGATATCATCGTCTAAACAATGAGCGAGCTCTTAGCCTAATTTAAATGTTGAGTGAAAGTGTCTGAGCTGAAAGCTGATGTTAACGATTCAACTTCATCAATTTAAAAAGAGATATTCTAATTATCTCTACGGTATCCTAAACACCTCCCTTGACTGTCACTTCAGACGTAAGCTCTGTCTTCTTTAGAATGTCTATTAACTTTTGTAAGACCCAATGATGAAAGAGAAACGTTACAAACATGAAAAGAAGAGTAACATATATATATATATATATATATATATATATATATATAACCTTATAAAATGTTAGTAACTTTGATAGCAAAAAGTGATAATTTTCTTGTAAAATAAAGTATTTTCTCTATTACAGTCGAAATTGCGTTACCATATTTTGAACAAAATCCACAGATGAAATTCAAGATAAAAATAAATTAATATTATCGTTTTCATTTTTGGAAACCACGCTCTGCTACCAGAAGAAAGATCTATATTAATTTTATCTTACCTTCGTTGGAATGAGTACATCCTCAGACTGGGACCCAGGGTTGAACCGCCATATACCATTAACATATACCAAAACGATATTTCATCATCAGAGAAAAGATATTTCAAATAATTTAAGTCTGTATATAATCTTCTTGAATGTCTTGAAAGCGTGATTTTTAATTTAGACGGATAGTGAAGCAATGTTCCTAACATTAATAAGTTTACTGCATTGAAGTCATACCAATTTAGTACGTTATGGTGTACATGTTGAAGTTATCTTCAGACCTGGTTGAGTTTTAAATGAAATACAGGCTCTTGAGTAAAATTTAATGGAAAGTGGATTGAGATGTTTACTAGTGACGTGCTTGACAACTGCTTGTAGCTGAAATTTAATAACAACAAAGAAATATTTGTATTTTTTGTTTTTGTCCGTAATATTCAAACCCAGAATCTATGTTTATTTATTTATGTATTATTTTCTTTTTGAACGTTACAATATTTGACAAGTGGTATAAAGTATTTCTTATAGTGCAACAGTTTAACATTCTCTCTGATTCTCAAACGTAGAGTAACATATAGGCTGACGCTCCCCATTCAATAAGTCAAACGTTATACATCTTCGAGAAATGGCAATACGATGGTTACAACAGTTGTTTAATAATATTTTTTGCTGAAGAAGTAAGATTTTGAAAAACTTCTTAATATACAACAAAATCGTAATCACATTAACGTGTCCACTCCTGTTGGGCCAAGTTAAAGGCACTGACTGTCACATTATCCATTTCCGTCTATCTGAGTTGAGATTTTATTGTCACTCTTAGGTACACTGTTT
The DNA here is from genome assembly GCA_963513935.1 of Aphrophora alni. Classification (NCBI taxonomy): domain Eukaryota; kingdom Metazoa; phylum Arthropoda; class Insecta; order Hemiptera; family Aphrophoridae; genus Aphrophora; species Aphrophora alni. Next base: position 64,226,208 of record OY740767.1, on the reverse strand, counting down.
TACTTTGCACATTTCCAAAGTTGAAAATGCAGTTAAACGTTTTAAAGCGGGAGGTATCAGTATTGAAGCATCATTTTCCACTCTCAAGTTTGCACTAGTTTCGCTTACAATATACACTTTCTGCAGGTTCCAAGAATAGTTTACAAATATAGGTTGTTAAACATACTTCGATCATTGTATGTTTTATTGACCAGTTATATTAATCAACACTTCATAAATTTCTTTTTTCTGATTAATTTCAATAAATGAATGCTGGTGGTTTATTATCAAAGAACTAATTCAGACTAATCAAAATTCGTTTTCAGTCTTTTACGAGTCAAGCAGAACTAATTAAGAGTTGGATCACGAGAATCTGTAATTGGTTACAAACAATGAGAAATTCTACTGACGAAACCATTCCAGAAGATTTAAGAAGGTGTTTATGTATTACAAAGAAGTACAGCATCTGTATGAGATGGGTTTTTTGTTGAACAAAAGTTATCACAGAAGATGTCAGCGATTGTTATAATAATGATGACGTAATAAGGATTCAAGAACAAATCTCTAAACTAATATTTACTGCAAAAACTAAAATGCATTTATTATTCCCAATAATGGTGAATATACATTTAAACTGTTAACCATGTTTAAAATCTCCTAGTTTAAATATAAAAATATTTAACAGTTGACTTAATGAATGTACTACATTTTTCACAGGTTTGAATACACGATTTAGCAAAATAACTCTTTTTCTGCAGTTTAGATATGCTAATATTTAATTTCATCCTTATCAGGCAGACAATTGAGTTCAAAGTTAGGTAGTTAAACCTCTTAATTATTAGAACGCTTGGCTACACTTTATGGAGGATATCAAGTCGTAGATTGGTTAATTATCACATAAGCAATATCATTGATACCCTAAAACCATTAAAATATCTAAACGATTATCTCTTTCAAATAACCGTTAAAACAATAAAAATAAATGTTACTCCTCACCTCACCCATAATATAGAAATATTATTCAACGGGCTTCCTCACTAGATGAACATCTCGCTCCAAGGCAAATAATACACGATCAATTTCTAGTTTATCCAATAGGTAATTCCATACAAATCGCGATTTCAATATAACACTTTTCTAACAGTCCTGGTTCAGAGTCTTGCTGATAACAATATATCTCGTATTATTTATAGTTAGCTCGATTCAGCATGTCAGTCTACAATTAATTTTTACGTATCTCTTAAAGTAGTTATAAACTGTCAGATATATAATCAAAAATGTATGTCTAATATATTAGGGAAATCAAAATAACAATAATACAAACTAAGTTTCAGCAATGCAGAACAGTTTCAAATTACAGTAAGCGCACGTGTAAGACACTATGGTTATTCAACTTGAAGTTCCCAAGAAATTAGCAAACTATACAGAAACCTCTGGGAATTGACCTCTGTGAACACAATTGCAAAAAAGAAACGTCCAACCAGAAAATGCCCGCTAATATCATCATATAGTAACTAAAGGAAAACAAAGTCAATTTGAAATTATTAACCGTGTTAAAAAAAAGAGTTAGGATGACGCTTCCAAGACTTGTGGTCAGTCTTAAGACGATAACCAAATCAACCACAAGTAATAACAAGACTATTCCAAAACAAAACGTGTTAAGAGTCAAAACTTAAACAAGTTCAGAATTAAACAAGGGGTTTCCAGACTTTTTGAACACCCGGTATATATATATATATATATACAGAATATAGTGTGTGGGTAAGTTGCGATACCATCAAGCCAATGTACAGAGATTGATGACATTCTGCAAATAGATGTCTTTGGAATGATTTAGGATATAATTTAAAAGGTACCTGACTTTGAGATACCATATCGTGTTTTGATAGAAATTAGTCGTCTCAAGGCGAACCTACCTATATGAGGAATGTGCTACTTGATACACAGAAGGATCTATGACCTACAAGTTTAATGGGTGATGTTTTTATCATGTCAATACATATATATATATATATATATATAACCCAAGTTTCGTTTTAAAATTATTATTGGTTGGATGAGGGTGCAAAATAAGCTTCATGACTGAGAAACAAAACCAGGATTGAAATCCTACTAGCCCTCCTTGTAATAAAAACCAATTAACTACTAGTTATCTCCAAAATATTTCATATATTTTGGTTTTCCGGATTAAGATTTTAATAAACCATTTATTTTACTATTGATTCTCCAGGATCGGATTTATATTAATTGATTTCTTACTAATAGTAACATTCGTAATTACAATGTTGCACCTTTATTTAATTTTGGTTATTTTTAAGCTTAAAAGGGATGTAAGAAAACTGTTTAATCCACTACAAACAGATAGAAACCGCAGTCCTATATTCTGACTATTTACTTTAAAATTCGTTTGGTTTTTTTCAACTGATCTTTATGTTGAAAAAAAGAAGAAGAATTATCGAACATAATGGGTGCACGTAAACTTGATTATCACGTGCTACAAGCCTAAGTAAAATGATAGTTTGTTAATTCCCACCAATAATCCTGTAGTGCTAAGATTGTCAATATCGATACAAAAGAAATATTTGTGTACATAGATTATATAAAAGGAAATAGGCGCGGCTGAATTGGAAGTTGACTGACAGGTTGTCATTTTAATGTAAAGGAAGGAAATGACGTCTATAACCCTAAAAAGCTATATCACCCCTCTTTATTACTTCCATAAAGACGACTTGTTTTAAATAATGCGTATTATTTTAGTTATGATGTTTCATGATGGTTATTGATTTTTTTTTTTTTACATTATTTATTACTTAAGAATTTATGTAATAAGGTTTTGAACTCTGAAGTTGATGGTTTTAGATCGCAGAATTCTTGATTGGATGTATTTAATTGGCCAAGATACATTAGAAGAATAATTAAGAACTAATTTTCATATCATTAGTTGTATTAGTGCCAGCAAGAAATACAATCTGTGATTGTTTTGCTTATTTTGTACCCTGTAAAATAAATTTTACGTTTTTAGTTCATCACAGTTTATATTTAGCTACATGTCTATGAAAAGTTTATTGGTATACATAATAAAATAATATCACTTACTAAAATAAGGACATTTTTAATTATCACAGTATTTATTAAGGAAAGACAAAGAGTGTTAACTAATTAGACTTTTGAATAAAACACATTTTAGTAGATTGTAATAAATATTTGCTTCCTTAACAACTTCATTCTGATAAAAAATTAAAACAAATTTTAATCAAAATCTTGAAATGTATATTACGCAAATAAAAGTATAAATAAAAATAACTAATAAAAACATAATTATAAAAATAATCGCTAATAAATACTACTCAATCAAAAATTTACATTTTATTTATTTTTATTAAGATCAGAATTTTTATCAATGAAAGCTAATGTATTTTTAAAATGACCCAGTTCAATGTAGTTGAGATAAAGTATTGCTTTGACAACAATCATTATAGTGATTACTATGCATGATTAAATCCAACCCCCAGATCATCTTGTATACATGAATACATTTGAAGCCCCAAAAATCATTGAGCAGATCTGTTTCCTTGTTTGCTTACTGCAGCTGTCTTCCTACTATAGTCACAACCTGTTTACAATCTCTTTAGTCCATTATGATTGAGACACAAAGTTAGAATCCGTTTTGTTTCTGCTGCAGATTCGATAATACACCGCTAAATACCTTCAACGAAATGAGCCGTATAAATCCTTGATAAAAAGTAAGTTTTGAAAATGGACATCTTTTTTAAACAATTTACGAACCGAATTTTCTAGACAACGCAAATTACTCAATTATTCTTAAAACTAGCCTAAATAATTTTTGTTTACGTAAAATATAGATATAAATACAACTCGAGTCTTTACCAAACCTCAGACATGGTGCAAACTTCAATGGGCAGGAATGGTGAACTTCGGCGTTTCTATAACGTCGATCATAGTAGGCTACATCTACTACAAAAAGTAACATTTCTATGATCACAAAAATAAATCATTATTATTTGTTCGTGTTTTCTGAAAAAGAAAAAAAAAACGGCGTACAATCGACCGTTTTAAAGTATCAATCTTACTTACATACCGACGACAACGGCGTACAACCGACCGATATATCACATCTTAACAATATAAATTTTTAAAGTAACAATCTTACTTACATACCGACGACAACGGCGTACAACCGACCGATATATCACATCTTAACAATATATTTTTTTTAAAGTAACAATCTTAATTACATACCGCCGACAACAGTGTACCAACCGACCGATATATCACATCTTAACAATATATTTTTTTAAAGTAACAATCTTACTTACATACCGACGACAACAGTGTACCAACCGACCGATATATCACATCTTAACAATATATTTTTTTAAAGTAACAATCTTACTTACATACCGACGACAACAGTGTACCGACCGACCGATATATCACATCTTAACAATATATTTTTTTTAAAGTAACAATCTTACTTACATACCGCCGACAACAGTGTACCAACCGACCGATATATCACATCTTAACAATATATTTTTTTTAAAGTAACAATCTTACTTACATACCGCCGACAACGGCGTACAACCGACCGATATATCACATCTTAACAATATATTTTTTTAAAGTAACAATCTTACTTACATACCGCCGACAACGGCGTACAATCGATCGATATACCTTGTCTTAACTATATTATTTTTTAAAGTAACAATCTTACTTAGATAGCGACGACAACGGCATACAACCGACCGATATACCACATCTTAACAATATAAAATTTTAAAGTAACAATCTTACTTACATACCGCCGACAACGGCGTACAACCGACCGATATATCACATCTTAACAATACAAATTTTTAAAGTATCAATCTTACTTACATACCGATGACAACAGTGCACCAACCGACCGATATATCACATCTTAACAATATATTTTTTTAAAGTAACAATCTTACTTACATACCGACGACAACAGTGTACCAACCGACCGATATATCACATCTTAACAATATATTTTTTTAAAGTAACAATCTTACTTACATACCGACGACAACAGTGTACCGACCGACCGATATATCACATCTTAACAATATATATTTTTTTAAAGTAACAATCTTACTTACATACCGACGACAACAGTGTACCAACCGACCGATATATCACATCTTAACAATATATTTTTTTTAAAGTAACAATCTTACTTACATACCGCCGACAACGGCGTACAACCGACCGATATATCACATCTTAACAATATATTTTTTTAAAGTAACAATCTTACTTACATACTGACGACAACGGCGTACAACCGACCGATATATCACATCTTAACAATATATTTTTTTAAAGTAACAATCTTACTTACATACCGCCGACAACGGCGTACAATCGATCGATATACCTTGTCTTAACTATATTATTTTTTAAAGTAACAATCTTACTTAGATAGCGACGACAACGGATTACAACCGACCGATATACCACATCTTAACAATATAAAATTTTAAAGTAACAATCTTACTTACATACCGACGACAACAGTGCACCAACCGACCGATATATCACATCTTAACAATATATTTTTTTAAGTAACAATCTTACTTACATACCGACGACAACAGTGTACCGACCGACCGATATATCACATCTTAACAATATAAATTTTTAAAGTAACAATCTTACTTACATACTGACGACAACGGCGTACAACCGACCGATATATCACATCTTAACAATATAATTTTTTAAGTAACAATCTTACTTACATACCGACGACAACGGCGTACAACCGAACGATATATCACATCTTAACAATATATTTTTTTAAGTAACAATCTTACTTACATACCGACGACAACAGTGTACCGACCGACCGATATATCACATCTTAACAATATAAATTTTTAAAGTAACAATCTTACTTACATACTGACGACAACGGCGTACAACCGACCGATATATCACATCTTAACAATATAATTTTTTTTAAGTAACAATCTTACTTACATACCGACGACAACAGTGTACCAACCGATCGATACACCTTGTTTTAACTATATTATTTTTTAAAGTAACTATTTTACTTACATACCGACGACAACGTCCAACAGGCTGACGATATGATGAAAATCACTAATTCAGTAACTTTGCGTTATGAAAAGTAAAACAAAAAAGCAGAATATAGTGTCGAAATAAATGAGGTTGTATTGTGAATGCCATTCACCCTCCACTTGGAAGCTGGATAAACGAAGCATCATTGTCTACAATAAAGAATGTCGGGTACTCTATTATATGAACTATTTATCAAGAGAATTCTATTTTCAAATTCTAGCTGTGTTTAATTAAACTCAGAGATAAACAAATGGCATCACGTCTTTAAACCATTTCCATGAGACGTGAGCGTTGGTTTGAGCTCGCGTAGCTTCCTACAGATAAATTTCATTACTAAGTCAAACATAAGCTATTAATGATTTTTATAATAACCTTTTTGGTGTAATAAATCATACTGTTATTTGTAAATTATTTTACGTGTAATTATATTTGTTGTGTACTTGTGTGAATTTCAATAGGTCATTTATTAAATATACATTGTATTATGAATTAAAAAATGTATACAAATGAACTTTTCACATATGATGTACCAAATTACAGACATACTGATTTCTGAAGTGTGCAATTGATTTTTAAATAATAAAAGCTGTATGTATACATTTAAGTCCTTAGCTATTATATTAGTCGTAAATTTTAAACTAATGGTTCATGAATAAGGTTCTCATCAAACATAAATTAAATTTCGTTTCTCGAATAATTAAAACTTATGGGGGCCCAATGGGTGTGGTAAGCATTTCGTACTGATCACCGAATATTTTGATTAATGCTATATTCAAAGCATTTATTGATTAATATATCTGTCAGTATATTAATGCAGTAAATCTAAACATTTACTCTCTTATTAGAAAATGAAATATCCTATAAGGAATAAAATGTTTTCTATATTATGTTGCTAAAAAATTTTGATAAACTTACAACATTGTTATTATGTTTAGAGGTTATTAGATGACATTTATGAAATATTAGTACTACAATGAAATTATTTCTGAATGAATTTCGAAAATTGAATAAATGTTATTTTCATATTGTAAAATTATTCTAGTTGGATGTAGTTCGTATATGAAATGTAAATCACATTAAATATATTTTGATAAATTACCATATTCATACAGAAAAACTTTTTTTTAATAGTAATTTATCGAATTTTGGTTTGGTTTCAAGTATTGTTCTGAAATTGATCTATATACATTAAATAAATAGTTTGTTTTAATTAAATTAAAATGTGTTCAATAATGAAAATTCAAAAAAAAAAAATAATTACCCATTCAATAAATATTTATGAATAAAGGATAACTTGCTTATAAACGTTTACTTTATAAGTTATGACCATTTTTTAAAACATTTTGAAACACTTGAACGTAATCGAAATATCTCCCAAAACAAATTTAAATTTGAACAATTTAAATAATATTTCATTTTATATTTTCCAGTGAAATATCAAACGTAAGTTTTGATGTAACATAATTGTTAATCTGCTAGGATTTAGTACACACACATGTAAAGTAGGTAACACTAATTTGATTATGTTAACTAAGCATCAGACTGAGGCGTCACAATAAAGCATTATTGATGGCGCCACTCGTTGTAGGTTGTGCTTTGCATACATTCGTCTCTGCATACAGCGTTAATTGAATTCGCGAATCTCGTTTATCACATAATAAAATTGCGGAATTTATATTATTTCAGAGAGTTTAATGAAGCAAATTTTCAGCAAAAAACTATTAAATTTTTTTGCTAAATTGGAATTAAACACATAGGCTAGTGGATTTCGTAAAATAAGCTTATTTATTGAAAACAATAATAGCTAATAAGGTCAGATAATATTTATTGATCGTCAAGAAAAATGACAAAAATATGTTCTTATGCTAATTTAAATGATTTATTTTGTAATTTCTTCAACTATAACTTTTAAAAAAAAAGATTGAAATTGTCTCACAAATAATAACAATACACTAATTTCACAGACATATTAAAATTAACACTATTTCTATAATAAACAATATTATTTATTTATAACTAGAGAAAAAAAACAGTTAATATTATTTTATTAATATTAATAAAATTTCAGAATTTATACAATTTTAGCAAATTTATTGAAGCAAATTTTGACTAAAAAACTATTACATTTTTTAAAAAAGGAACTGTTCACAGCCACTACTCTCATTTTTCTTTAGAGAATTTATTGAAAACATTATCAGCAAATGAGGTCATATATTATTTGATGTCCAGAACTTTGAAATAGTCTCATTAATAATTAATAATACACTAAATTCACACACGTAATTAACAATTAACAAATTCGCAGAAATTATATATTTAAAAAAATTGTACTCTATATTTTAAAATATATACATTTGTTTCTAAACTAAGGAGCTAGTTTGTATATCAATTTTTATCTAATGATTATAATTTTGATGTAATTATTTGTGTGTGTTTTTAAGTAGTAAGAAACGTAACTACTACACCATGCATTGGTTTTAAAATAATAATACTTCCAAGTCCATGTATAACAAATTGTTTTATTCATATATATTATGTATTATTCTTAAATATGTGTAAAGAGAAAATTTATTTAGTAGAAAACAATAACAGCTATACAATTAATTATTCATGATTCACATAACAAAATATAATAGAAATATTACTATGCATGAGAAAAGATAAAGATAAAGTACACAAAGTGAAATAGAAAACACAAATTCAAATTTAAAAAGAATGGATTTGCTTTTCCTAGTTCTACACTTAGACGTTTCCATCATAACGTTTCACCGAATAAGTAGTTGCAGTCAGCAAACTGCGAGAAAAGACATCTAGTTAGACTAGACAAGAACGTTTTAAGTTGATTGACATACTGAAAGGTAATATAAAATAAAACTAACATAGTGATAACGACATAGTCTAATATAATATATAAACTATTATAATCAACTAATATAACTACTAACAACAAATATTGACTATTATAATCAACTAAAATATTTGTGTATTCTAAATCTTTGAATCTTGTATATTCTTACATGGTAAAATTTATTTATTTGAGTAAATGATTTAGGAATTGAAAAAATCTATTACTTTACAAGGAAGTTGATTGCACACAGGGAATGGTGAAAAAGCGGATGAGTACTGACGGATAGTACATATGGAATAATGTAGTTTATCATCAGAGACAATTAAGAGGTTGGAGTATTATAAGATTAACGTAAACAAAAATTGCTTAGTTCTATCAGTAATTACTATAATATTATGTATTAGCTCATAAGATTGTTATTTGTTAATACATTTCTAATTATTCAACAAATAATACAAAATAAATAGCAAAACAAATTTAAAACAATTTCCTAAATACCCCAAACAATAACAATGTTGGTAGAAATCATTTAAAAGAGAATGGATAATTTGAAAACAAATAACACCTTACTTATTATAATAATCATATGCTCTCCGGTTCCAATACCAGACAACTAATCATCAGAGTACATCCTTTTCTTTGGAAATATTTAAAAGCTCTTCTCTTTCGTACATAGAAGCTTAAAACTGTTATATGTTAATTTTGAGTAAAATCTTAAAACCTCGAAAAAAACTGAAACAACGAGAATGGAAGCAGAAGAAATTTATGTCAACAATTCGTTGAAACGAATCAAAACTTCACAATTGCCAGTCATTTATAATATTATTGATTTTAATAAATGATACAAAATTATGAATTTCTCTTATATATTTATATAAATAATAAAAAAGTATTATCATAGAAAATGTGATAATACATAATTAAAATCCAAAACTAATCAATACATACTGCAAGTAACAAAACTTTAATGAAATAATATTACTATATATGATGAAGTTAGAATGTAATAAACAGTATTAGTAAACATACTTTTAAAATTACCAAAAAAAATTCAAATGTAGCCTTCCGATATCCGCCACCCCAAAATACAAACACACAAAAAACCATTTGAAGGGAAACAATATTATATTAAAACAGCCACATCATTCAATGTAATGCAGACAGATCTACTAAATGTATTGCTCACGCGTACAGTAGATGCGTATATATTAAAAACCTCCACTCGTGTTGTCATGTCTTGGCCCTCGAAATTGTACATATATGTGAAGGAGGCCTAGCTAAGTTCGAGTTGGTCATTTGACCCTATCGAATTTCATAACGTATGAATATTAATTTATCTTGGGTGATCAGTGTTCAAAATTACATTTTTATTCGCTGTTTGTCATCGGGGTTTGAGGGGTGGGGTTGATACCACTACATGCAGAATTTACATCTACAAATTTATATTTAATTGAATATCTTATAAGTATAACACTATATATATATATATATATATATATATATATATATATATATATATATATATATATATATATGGAAAAAAGCTATTTCAATTGTTGCTATTTGGACATTTTTATTTAGATTAAAAAAAATTTCAATAGAGTTTTATGTGAGCCAATTATAATCCCCTTTCACGCAAATCAGTTTTTTTGTTTGCTGAGGCCTGGAAACGTGAAGATCAGTTAAAAACAGAGATCGATTTTTTTGTATCACCATACTTACACTGTATTTCTTACAATTGGGTAAGAAATACATCAATAAAACGACGTTTCAAAGACTATATCATCATCTTAAATTGAAATCAGTAACAAAAAACCCCTGAAACTAAGTAGACGATATCTCTATAAGAACTGTGAATATATATTATGATTTATGATAACATCACACCAATAAAACCTAAAAATAAATAAATCATATGCTATTAATTATCGCAATCAAACAATCTTTAAATTATAAATACATGTATTAACAAAAAAAGTGATAACAAATATTACAATTAGTGATAGAGTCTTTTATAAAGCATCAAGTGTAAAATCAAAACTAATAAATATAGTTATCAATTAAGATAGAAGGTAAATATCGATCATTACAATTTTCAACAAATGACCATTCAACGACTGAATCGTTAATTGTAATTCATTAATTTATAATATAGAAATGATAGGTTAGTATACAACCTTATAAAAAACTTTTAACTGAAGAAACATATAAGTGCAATAATATAAAATTGTATTTACACTATTTAATTACAATAAAAGGATAGAAATTTTTATATAATAGAAGCGATGTAATATAAAAAATTATAAAATTACAAATTCATACAGAAAATAACAATTTAATAAACAGCAATTTTAAAATAACAAGAAAAAACCTAAATGAAAGTATGTTTCGATGTCTAAATCGTTATCCTCAGTTGTAATTATTAAAGAATCATAGAGAAACATGGAATTAAGGAGGTACAATTACATTAAGTTAAATAAGTGTTAACATGACAAAAACACAATGAACAGATTATATTTAAATTATAGCAAATTAATATCACAAGTTTATGGGACCATCATAGTACTTACCCAGTCTCATCATACAATGTAATCATGGGGTCTTACTCATTATACGTAATATTGTTAAATTGTGTTGGTACATCAATGGGTACTTGAGTAAAGGATAAGTTTCTTTAAAACAGTTGTTACATAGGTTTTCTGAATATCGTATATATACAGTATTTAAATATCTCCTCATTCGTGTGTATTTCGACCCTCGAGGACCTAGAAGCTGTAGATATGTGAGTCTCAAACCCGCTACACCGATAACGATTACTAGATCGTCCTTCATCTAGTAACTAAAAGAATTTTCTTTGGAGTTCAGGGCTCGAAACTAGGTTTTAGACAGTAACTTCGCTACTTATCATAGTAGAAGTTTAATTCCATTTCATGGTAATTACATGGAATTACATTACAATTTAAACAAGTAACGCCTTATCAAGACGACGTTTCAATGATTTAATCATTATTAACATTAGCTAATAGCAGGCAATCATCTAGTAATCATAAGTACTAAATTAGACTAGACAACAACTTCATAGAAAATTTTAAGAATTGATTAAGAATGTACAATAAAATACAATTAGTTTTAACATCATTGTATTTTAACTATTAAAATTTGTAAGACAAATTAACTATATATACTTAAAAGAATATTAGTGATATAGACTTATAACGTTAATACATTTATTAACAAAAATATATAGCATGTATCAAAGTCTTATTATAGTAGTACATTTTAGTCTGAAATGTGAAAGCAAATAATACACAACCAATATTATTAAACTAAAGACTACATTTCTAAGAGTAGATCGTCATACTATTACAACTTAAATAAAAGAATAATAACAAAAATAAAAAAAATAATTAATATTTGTATTGTACACTAACCTTTAAACAATTACTTATTTTCAGGTACGTCTTACTACAGTTTCGACATCACACTGTCATTGTTGAAGACAAAAAGTTTTTTTTTTTTACATTATCCATTTAAATAACACTACACTTAAACAAAAGCACATAACATTTCATGTACAGAACTACAAAATAATCGCCATTTCTGTGTCGTTAAAATGTATAATCACGTTATCACTCAATACGTCCACTGTCAGGGTGACTCAAACGTGAACTGTTAGAATAATTAATTAACAATAACTTGATTATGTACCAAAATAGATATGAAATATTATACTGTAAGTGTAAAAGTTAAATCTCATAGTGTAAATAAAATAGAAATAAAATGAAAAGATTTTTCAAATTTACAAATAATACAAATACGGCCTCAACTCATTAAACATGTCGTCCCTTTTGTATTATTTTATTGTTTCTTCAACATACAGCTTCATTGTAACTTACAATTTTAGACGTTATTAATGAAATTATTGTTGTTGATCTGTTTTCTCATTGTGAAAATTTACATGTTATGTAAACTATTAGTTAAATGAAATTTCTCATTATTGACTTAAGTGATAAATTTGAGTTTTCAAAATGAACAGAAGCTTTTTTATAGAAAGTCATTTTTGTGCCATCATCAAATAGTACCTCAAAAAATAATTGGTTATGTTATCTCCACCGAGTCGACCTAAGTGACCCCCCGATTTATCAGGTTTGCCATGCGGCAAATGAAACTTTGGAGCGCATTATGTTTACATCCTCAAAGGAAAAATCTGCGAAGTAATCCTCGAGAAGCTCAGTCAGCCCAGAAAGAGAAAACCGACAACATTGGGTACTAGCGGTACGATATATGATGGATATTGGGACATCGGAATCACATGATACTGGACGCTGGTATCAAGAAGTTAACAGCATTTATTTATACCAAGAAAAACTTAAATAAATAGGTTTACATAATAACACCGAGTAATATATAGACTACTGTTAGTTTTGAATTTTCCAAATGTAAAAGATAATGGATATTAAAATTTCTGAAATATTTGTAAATCTATGTGTGACAAACGATACATATTGATTTGAACTAACGAGCACTGAATTATTCAAACACGGATTACAGGTTTATCAGAACCATACAGTACAATGGGTATTCACAGCTCTTTATCACAAAACATTATTCTAGGATTAACAATAACTGTAAAAGCCTAACAAATGTAAAATACCTTTTACCTCTAATTGACATAATTATTACAATTATTTAACATAAAGAAATGTTCATAGAAATCCAATACGCCTTTATTATCATGTTATGATAATTAGTTCATTGTTTTGTAATAAAATTAATACTTTTTTGACTTATGCAGAATGAGTACGGTATTTTCAAAATACAAACTCCGGATTATAATCGATTCACATTTCATAACCTACATACTTAGAAATTTAACATACCGCCCAATTTTGAGGCTACACACACACACACACACACACACACACACAAACACACACACACACACACACACACACACACACACCACACACACATACACATATACACACATATACACAAATACACATATACACACCTTACGCCTGTCGCAAGTTACTACCGGACGCAAGATAAAGATAGAAAGGCAGAGAGTTAAACTTACGAAGTTAAAACCCCTCTTCCCTTGTTCTCTTTAAATTTCGTACACAATTTATTTAAACTGTACAAGAATAATTTGAGATCTTAACCTATCTTATTCTTACACTTCAAAACAATTTTTTTTATCCTTATTTTCAATCCCACCTTATTTTTTATTCCCTCTGACTCTGTCTCAAGGACATTTATTTTGGAGCTCTTGCTATTTCATAAAAATTAAAAATTTGCTTGACTTTTAATCCTGCAAAAATCAGAATGATTTTGAAAATGTATTTGAATTAATTATCAAATTTAAAAAACAAAATTTAGATTTTAATGCTGAATACTACTTTGATCTTAATCCTAAAAAATCATTACAACTTTATTTAGTTGACTTATTCTAAAATCCTAAATCTAAACAATATTTCTATTCACAATCTGTTACAATAGTAATTCTATATTTATTTTATCCTGCTACTTTTGATATCCTAAACAATTTAAATTATTTTTTATTGTTTATTACATTCTAATTTTAAGTTTGACCAATCTGTTTCCTTTATATAGCTATTGATTTGTTTAAATTATTTGTAATGACTTTATTTTAATTAGTTATTTAGATTTCGCATACTTCCCTCTATTATTTCATTAATTCCCGATTTTACTGTTTTATTTAATATAATTTTAAATTTTTAAAAGATTTTATTTATGAAATTCTTGATTTATGTGGTACCTTTTTAATTTAGTAGAGCAGATCGATTCACTCTAAGACTCTGGATGACAGTGGTCTTCGAAGACTTCATCAAGTGATGCTTTCTTCGAGTGAATCTTCAGAAGTCTCTTCTTTTCTTTCCAGTTTCCGTCAATTACAATGAAATTATTATTTAATTATATTTTTCGGCGATAACGACCAAATAATTTTTACGATACTTGCCGGAGTTTGCACTAACTTCGCGTCGGCAAGGTGCGTTTTGATATAGTGACGTCTACTCTAAAGCCGACCCTCCTTTTGGTAATCTAATTTACCCCGAGAAGTACTAGAACAATAACAATTTTTTTCCCGACGAGTTTCCGTTTGCAGTATACACCTGGTACCAAATTGGTCGTCAAAATTTAGGCCTCCCACGGTGACCAACTTTCACATGATTTTCTGTTTCCAGTTTTCATTTATTTTAATTGGTTTTAAAACTTAACTAGTGCTTTTGTGAACTCCTTATGCTTCTCAAAGTACTCTGACTCTTGTCTTTTTTTTTTTTTTTTTATTTGTCCTTTTTTAAAAAAATTATTTAGGTGTTTTGATTTCGCTGTATTATGCACGGTTGTTGGCAGGCCATCCCCACTCCATCCATTACGTTTCATCCCGGATCAAAGGTCACCTAAATAGTTAGCATAATAACATATAGAAATAGAGATTCGTTTTATTCATGAATGCTACAATAGCAGATAAGACAGTTCAGTTAACCCTGTCTTTGAATTATTGAGGTAAAATTACCAATTAAGTGTTGTTATAAATCAAACGTCCATACATGGTGGTTACTTAGTTCATATATCACGTATTCATACGTTTTGAGGTGAAATTGCCAAGTGGAAATTATTTAGAAAACAATAATCAATTTAAATTATACATGTACAGACAGGATTTACAGCTACAGGATTAGTTATAGTTTTATAACCAATTTCTATATCCAAGGTTAATAAAAGAAACCTAATTCAGGTATTCCTACAATTACATGTTATTAACCAGTGGTTACTGAGAGTGATATTGTATAAAATATATTATTTGAAATTGGATAAGAAACTGAAGTTATTCACACACAAAAATAAGTCAGAAAAGACAATAATCTAAACTGTATATAAATACAAATGTTTGAAAGAAAGCGTAAATGGTGTTAACTAATAACCAATTTCAAAAACACCGTTATTAAAATTAATGATGTGTAAAAAGCAGTTAAAAAGAATTCTTGGTTAATTCTTACTCAATTTAATAGAGCACCAATAAATTATAATGTAAAAATATAATGTAAAAATATAATGT
The DNA here is from genome assembly GCA_963513935.1 of Aphrophora alni. Taxonomy (NCBI): domain Eukaryota; kingdom Metazoa; phylum Arthropoda; class Insecta; order Hemiptera; family Aphrophoridae; genus Aphrophora; species Aphrophora alni. Next base: position 64,210,162 of record OY740767.1, on the reverse strand, counting down.
AAAAATACATATGAGTAAAGTGGGAAAGTTTGAGGGAAATCAGAATAATAATTTAAGTAAGTGTGATTTTCAGTAAATTAAAATTCACTCAATTTCAGTTAATTCATAAGAGTAATTCATTTATTCTATATTGAATAACGTTTCAATCAATTTAAAATGGTTAGTTGAAAAAAAAATAAGTAAAAGTAAGCAATTTTTGTAAGATAGCTAAATGGGGGGGGGGGATAGAAAATAAACAAGTGAAGTTTCAATGAAATTTGAAGTGAGATAATTAAAAAACCGGGTGTCATAAAAGAAAACTGTTTAAAAAATTTTCGATGTAGACCTAAACGAACAATAAGAAGAAAAGAAAATTAATAAATTCACAAACTATTCTAAAATCGAGACGAGAAAATAGAGAGATACTAAAAAGAGCCGTATCTCGGAAAGTTAGTGCTATACATATATATGAATCAAATTTTACGTAACCACAAGAAACCAAAGACTATGTATATGGAAACAGAATGAAGAAAAATGAAGCTATTCAAAAGTGATTTGTAGAAAAATTATAAAACTGTACTTTGATAATTATAACAAATTATATATATATATATATATATATATATATATATATATATATATATATATATATATATATATATATATTGTAAGGGTTGTTGGAACACCCGTATTTAATAACAATTAAACAAAAAAATCAATAAATTATAATCAAAAATAATAATTATGGGAAGAAATTCAAACAAAAGAAGTTGTAATAAAATTTATATTTAAAATAAACTTAGCGAGAATACAGTCGACTGGCGGATGTACAAGCGGATGTGTTGGATTGAATTTCATAAAACAAGACGCCTGCAGTTGAACAGTTTCCCAAGGAAGCTATATTGATGACAGCCAGAATGTTTGCAAGATTGTGCAAAATACAAAAACCAATCAGAACCATTTAAAATTCAAATTAATCTAAATAATCCAATCAGAAGAAAAGAGAGAAAAGAAGTGGGAAACGTTTCTCTAAAAAATTCGGTCTGTCTATCACCATCTCTCTACAGAACAACACCTAAATATGTCATCAAAAGGTCGCCAAAGTTATTAAATAATTTATTCGAAATTAAAAATATATAACAAAACTAATCACTCTATCATATTAAAAGTACATAAGTCTTTCATTGTTTAAGTAAAAGTCGGCCTTTAAAATAAAACTCAACATCAAAGTGAAAACGGGGGTGCCCGCGTAAAGCGTAAAAGTGTAGTGTAGTGTCATAAAAGGGTTCAAATATATAAAGGTGTAGTGTAATAAGAAGGTTCAAATATATTTAAAAAAAGGTGCAGTGTCTAAAGAAAGGAGAGAGAGTATTATGTAAGTAAAATGTAATATTTGTAATATGTATTTGTAAGACAGATCTCGGTGATTAAATTGTAATTAAATCAAATACCAGATTTCATAAACTAGAAATGTCAGATTAAAGTAAATTAAAATTTTAAAAGGTTTTGTGTCATAAGAATTAGCTGCCAGCATTAATCAAAAAGCAATTGGGAGCATTACCTTTGTTTGATTAATAGCTATTGAAGAATAAATTTGTTACCATTTTTATTTTAAGAAGAGAATTTAAGGAAGAGGTCCTTAAAAGTTTAACTCTGGAACCAGATATGGCAACATGTTTGAATGAGAAAAGTAGAATTTCAATCGTGCTACAATTTATTCAATCCTTCGACAAAATCAAGTTAACCATTTACATAAAAGACATGTAACATAGATAAATAGAACAATTTACAAGGTAACAATTGAAACAATATATATCTAGAAAATTTATATTATTTATGCGCCCCAAAAGAAAATTTAGATAATTTTTAGAACAGTCCGCCCCATACAAATAATTACTTAGTAAATTAAAAGAAAAGCACAATTTATCAAAATATGAAATGTTACAAAATTTAGTTTTAAAAAATATATATTTTTTTAAGGTTAGCAAATTTTAATATATTAATTACAAATAAGATATATAAGACTTAATTAATTACATGTGGAAAAGTAAGTTGGCCAACTGTAGAAGGAAAATTTATTTTGATTATATATTTAAAAGAAGGTATATTGACGTCAATAATCTTAAATTTTGAAAATTACCCCTTTGGGGTCGTAAAGCCGAAAAGTGCATGCGTATCCCATCCGTTTTTATTTTAATTTTGCATTTTGTACATATTAAAAAAAACAATTATTATTATGTCTAGTTCAAGTTTATTTCTCACTAGATAGTTCATTATTTTTGTGTTTTTACATAACTTAAAGGAAGTCCTCAGTTTTTTTTTGCATTAACTTGAAATTCAGCTGGAACTTAGTTTATTTTTACGGCTTGCTCGAACCAGCTTTTGCTGCAGAAATACATATGGTAATTAATTAGAGCACAGACACTTCTAGACAGGTTTAAACATTTCTGTTGCAGGTTTATGAGCAACATATTTTTCTGTAATTAAGTTATATTTAAAAAAAGGCAATTTCTTTAAAGACAAAATGCTATATATATATATATATATATATATATATATATATATATATATATATATATATATATATATATATTCAAATAAATTACAAAATGACTTTACGTTATCAAAGATAGAAAAAGAAGTTTTTCCTTTTTGTTTGAATTTAAGCTGGTACAATTTACAAGCAATACAATATTAGTTGCAATTAAATTTAATGATTCATTAATTAATGCTTTGATTTTATAATTACTAAAATGAAGCTTTGTTTTATTCTTTCAAAAGATTATATAAATTTATGCTTTAAAAGAATTTACAGATATTTTAAAGTTTAATTATGATTGAAAAGATTTCCAAATTTTACATTATTTATGAAATAGAAATACATATTTTCTTAATATGGTCAACTTAATGTACCGTCCTTCAGATATAAAATAATCTGCATCATCATCCATACCGATATAATCAAACCAACCAACAAAATTCAGATATTGCGCCCGGACAATGATACCTGGCGTGTGCTGATACCTGGCGAGGGATATCGAAAATTACGTATCGCCTGTTCGACGATGCACCCTGACCTCGGGCAACATCAAGCAAGTCAAGTGCACTCTGAACTTCGATACAAGGCAGTTGTTTTTTTTAACAAAATGTAATTCTAAAGTAAAAGTTGAATCATGATAGTATTTACGCCGTATCTTTCTAAATTATAATCATGTGTTACAGTTACAAAAACAACACATACTATTAAGTTTGTTCAGTGCACAAAATAGTAATCAGTGAGTTTTTTTGTTAACTTTTCTCTTTTTACGATGACCTTCATGGACGTATCAAGCTCTTAAGCTTCCTTACAACAAATTCCAGGTATCTGAAATTAAAATTGACCATCCTAGATTTAACTCTGTTAATATTTTTAAGTTTTAATTACTGATATATATTTTGTTCAGAAATAGTTTACCTATAATTAATTTTCTTTTGAATTGTCAGTAATTTTATTGAAGGATAATGTCTTATAAAGGTAGAACTACCTTCTTTCATTTAAAAAAAACAATTTACAAAATCAAATCATAAATTTTAGGATAGTCGTAAAACCAAAGAATTAACTAGTCAAACTTTTCCTTAATTAAAATATTTTGTTTTACAATTTCCTTGCAATTAATACCAGTTCTTTATCTCAAACAAAGATTGAGATACATTAGTTTCTTTATTAATATAAAAAAAACTTATTTGTAATCTTTTTGGACATTTTGTAATTCTGATAATAATTCTCTTTCATTTTAATTAAATTTCAAATCATTTTCATACAAAAACTTGTTGAACAACCTGTATGAGTTTGTCTAAATTTCTTTTTAACTTGCTTCTTTTGCGTAGCAAAAGCTGGTTCAAGATTGCCAATGGAGACAAGCTCAAACTCACTCTCAGCATTTCCTAGTGCAACAGATCATCTTATATATATATATAAAAAAAAAAACTTTCGAAAATATGACAGTTGTTAACTAGAAGAACATTGGTTGTGTTATTTTATTTATTTTTTTTTTACAAAAAAATAACTAAATTTTGTTTAAGAAACAAAACATGGTGTAATAATGTGTCTTCATTTCGGCGATATTTTACTGTAAAACAATGTGTACTAATTTAAAATTAAAATAAACTTAGATGGGACAGCATATGCAAAATTTCGGCCTCCACGACCCCAAAGGGGTTATTTTTCAAAATTAGAAAAGCCTAAATATTGACGTCAATGGCATAAAATAAAATAACATAAATTTTTTTTTTATTTAATATAATAAATTTGTTTTTTGAAATAGAAAATATTAAGTTGATCAACCTAGTTTTAATATATATATATATATATATATATATATATATATATATATATATATATATATATATATATATTAATATGAATGGTAGTAAACTAAGCATTTGGTAATGCAAATTTGTTAACTGTAATACATTATTTTTTTGACTTTTTTTTTAATCTAATATCTAAATTCTTTTGTATAAATTTAAATTATTTTTTAAATATAACCTTTGTAACAATTGTATTTCTGAAAAAAGGGGGGGGGGATCAAGAACATATCATATTTATCAAACATATGTAAACTTGTCTAAAGGCTAAAAATGTTGGTTTTTGTTAATTAATTTTTGTGAATGGTCAATTTTTGATTCTAAATTTAGGCTTAATAAATTTCAGCACCTTTTTGAAACTTGTTTTCCTTTTTTTTTAACATGTTTACCAGAAGGTTCCAATAAATGATAATTCTTAGTCGCCTGGTAACATTAATATGCTTTAAAATGAAATTTTCGAGTTACCTGGTTTGATGAAACAGAAATTTTTTGATGGTCAGATATTATAGAATGGTGAAGAATAGACACTTCGTTGAACAAGTCATGTTCGCGTATTCGGTTTAGCAAGGTTTTTTGCACGCGTTAGAGAAATTTTGACACATTTTGAATGACTTTAGATCGACGTTTTACGACTAGAGAGAAAGAACTTAACACTTTAAGCATGATAACTAGACTGCCGGGCCTTATCGGTAGGCCTAAGTTCACGGTGCAATCAGGTGAGGCCGCTTTCAGGGTTTATACGCCAGATGCCACCACCTGATGGACGGCTATGATTACGGAGACTGGACCTTTTAAATATTAATTCTGTAAGTGGATAAGAAGGACGTTACAAATTAAAGGAAAAGATGTTAAGGGATGTATTTTATTTAAATAGTCTAAAATAGATAAATAAGATTAGAACTAACATTTATTGTTGTATAACGAAAGAGTTTTAATGTATAGTTGGGAGTTAAATTAGATAGGGATAGAAGCTTAGTTGAGGGTTTACGTTTTGTAATTTAATTTCAGGGTAGATGTTGAATGTGTTCATTGCATTGTAGAATAAGTATTATAAAACAAAATTTAAGTGATTTATCAATTTATCAATATACTTAAATATTTCACATAGCATGTCTCTGTAATTATTGAAACCTAGTTCTTTTTGAGTGCCTCAAAAGCTAAGCAAAATTTTGACTCGTTTCAAGAGTCTGGTGGAGCCCCCAAGGATAAAGGTAAAGTTTAAATATAAGTTTAAATTCTAAAGGCTTACATAATTAAAAATAAGCCAAAATCTTACAAAGGTGTAAGCACTCAAAACCCTAAATTTAAAAAAAGGCCTTACAATATATAAGTTTATAATTTTAAATAATTCTTTGCAAATCTTTGTTACATATTTCAGATTGAAATAAGAAGTGGATTAGTCCTTCGAAAAATATAATAACATATTAGGTACAGTAATTATTTTCAATGTATTTTATTTTCATCTCCCCACCTACCCTAACTATTAAATTTTCCATTAAAGGAAAGTCACATAACATTTTAATGAGTTGCAAATATATTTAAATCGAAATTAACAAAGAAATAAGTAAAGTACATTTAATCTTAACATTGCAAGTTTATATATACTGTTAAATGAAGTTTTAATTCTTCTAAAAATAACCTGTAGCATATATTTAAAAAAAAAAAATATTTCAAACGGAAATAGGGTTGGCTTCATCAAATTCACATTAAAAATAGTAAGTAACAAATTTGTGTAATACATTAGTTATAAAACTACTTACAAATTCTTATGATCCACTTATATTATATATACACTGTATGTAGTTTAAAAAGAAAAATTGAATCATAATTTAGAGTCATTAAGGAGACTAAATTAGTAAACACATTTTTTTCTCTGAATTTATTTTAATTAGGCATTAATTATTGCATATTTATTTAAACATGATGTAATTTTTTGATAGCTATAAATTTACCTTCATTCAACATAGTAATTATTATAACTTTTGTATGAGCCTAATTTTAATTTTTTAAATTATTGAGTAAAAATAATATTAGACTTTACATTATTCACTTTTAAAATATGACAATATCGTGTATACATTTTACGCATTTTTCAATATTGAATATTATCAATGACACATTTTTTTAAACTAAATAAAACTGTCAAACATATACCCTAATTTAAACTCAATTGTAATTATTGGCAAAATATATCTAAAATGTTATTCTATTTTGTACTACATTATTAATATATTGGCCGAATATCACTCCTCTCAATATGTGAGTGCACTTTAGTACAAGCAATATGCAACGGTGGTCAAAGCAAGAAGTCCTTACATCTATGAAGTCTTTACATTAAAGTTATACATATTCAGTATTAACGAATCACTTTGATTCTGCCATAAGTTCGAAACATAGATGTGTTTGGTGTTAAATTATAAAGCATATGTTAGTAAATTTTTCGGAGAATCAGTTACAGATGCTGCTGTCTAGACCATGGCATAGAATCCTGAAAATTGCTTTTATTTATATAATATGTATTGAATCATATTAGGCTTTAAATCTTTTTATGTGTGCATAATATAATGTTATAAAGACATTCAATGCATCAATGAAAACCAAAACACTTACATTTTAAACCTTAAACGTGTTCTTCCTCGTAAATCCATCACAGATAAACATGATTTGTTACAAACGTCTGTTTACCTTTTTGAAATCGACATTTCGGCTTATAAATAAAGTAAATATTTGATATTACAATAACTCTATGCTAGACGTTTTGACATCAATAAATAATTTCTAAAGATAAAATTATTTTTTTGGCAAATAAAACCATTTGCCATTGATTTTTGAAGATGTTGATCCAGAACTAAGACGAACTGGACAGTTTTATATAAATCTATTATTTAAAATTCATTTTGACTTTTTGAACAATCTCATTGTTACAAACATTCCCAATGAATAACAACATTGCTATTTGAAATAAAAAGAGAGTCATTAATCCATATGTATTTAGAATTATTTTCTGTTTGTAAACAAATTATTATTATTCTAGCTACTTCAATTTTCATTTTCATTATTGTACTAAAGATAAATGTACAATTAGGTTGTAGAAACTCGTTAAGGTTGGCAAGTCTTAACTTTACTGATAAAAAAAAATCTCATAACTTAATAGACATATTATTAAATTTATATGATTGCAAGATTTCGTATAAGAATTGCCTACTTGAAATAAGAGGAAAATGTAAATTTTTATCAAAAGTAGAATCCTCTATGGTTCCTAGTTTAGCTGACACCAATGAAGTGAGTGTCTTTTCAATCGATATTTTATCCACTTCATAATCTTACAAGCTTCGTAAAGACAGAATTATTTAAATTAAGTTCTAAACCAATTTTAATTATTTATTTATTGTGCACCAAATAAATTGACACAAATCTTTAGACAAATTATATTTGTTATAAAAATGTGTAAATGCTACTTATGAAATTATTTTCTTTGAATATATGGATTTCTGTGAAGAACGATTAAACCTCTATGTAACTTTGACATTGATTCTTAGTTGTTTTTAGTCATTTAGAAAAAGACAACTTAAAAATATATCTACATTATATAGAAAATATATCAGATAGTTACTACACCAAAAAATTATGACTTTAATTTCTGTAATTACCATTTAATTTTGAATAATAAATGAAAAAATTGTTACATTTGATCATGTGCACTCTTAACAATCACATGTTTTACTGAAACTCAACTATCTACGTTATAATTATTCCTACATTAATATTTGTTTAATCTTATTTGTTATAGATAAAAATTATTATTTTAAAGGTTTTAAATGGTTTAATATTTAGTTTAATGTGCAAAAGTCTATCAAATGTTTAAATGGTCTATCCTGTTGAAATCAAAATTGTAAATAAATGTTATCACTATTGCTAAGGATGCTATTATTTGTAGCTAATATATTTATTACCTTTATCTACTGAAATGCAACCCATTAAATATAATAGGAAGAGTTACAACTATAGAATTACAATAAAATCATATTTTTGGAATAGCTGAATCATATTACAGCTAAATATTTTTGAATTTATTTAATGAAAATAACATTTTCATTCCATCAAGTATTTGTTGTTGATGATTTTTTTGTTATGGGAGGTACTGTTCAAAAACGACTTTAATTACTAAGGCATAATTTTATAACAATTGTTTAAAGAAATACACAACTCAGATCCATTCTACTCCTTTACTACTTTTAAAAACTAAAGAATGAAATTGTCAAATTGAAACAAATTGTTTCAAAATGAAATAATTTGATAACCATTGTAGATCGATATTATTGATCTTAGAAAGGTTGTATTTGGTGTCTGTCGTAATAGAAATTGTGTAAGGTAAATGTCATTCCACAATTTATTAGCTAAAAGGTAAAAGATCATTAAAAATTTGTTTTCCAAAATTTAGAAATGATTTTATTAAAAATCCCGCTAATCAAGTTCACAATACTGCCACTATTAGTATTAGTGGTTTTTTGGAAACGTCTTTTTATGTAGATGGTTTATTTTACTAATTCCATTACTTTATTGTTATTGTTTAGATCTCACCAGTCATTATGGAGACGTATACACCTAGAATTTAATAAGTGTTGTTTAAGGTTCCATGAATCGCTCCTTTTTGTCCAATAGAAAATCAGAACCATCAAGTTCTTAATGGTCATTGACGTGTTATATCCTAATGTCACATACCTAACAGTTTCAAAATGATCTAAGTTTTTCTGTGGCTTTTTTGTAAGTTATTATCTTAAGAATAGGTAGTTGGATCAACTAATAATAATGATAAAGTTCATTATGGATGAATGTCCTTTGAATTACTATTGAACCAAATCGATTCAGAGTTGGGGCAAAAACAGGTACATATAAAATGTATTGCTTCTACATTATAAACGGTATTTTGAATGGCTCAAAGAATTTAAATTCAGTTTGGAATGCTAACCCCAAAACTTCATTAGATTTTTATGAATTTTCCCATAAACTTTTTCAAATATGGTCCGAACTTACCGAGATTTATAATTTTTATTTATTTTGGTTTTCGAAGTTCGAATTTGAAATCGATACCCGAGTATAAGGAAAAACATTACAAATTTTAAAATTATGAAGCTTAATTGCACATTTTTAAGGTTTAACATATTTTAATTAAACATCGGTTTTAAATTTTGAATTAAAATAAAGGAATAATTGTAACAAGGAATCATATTGATTATTTTAGACATTTTGAGATATTAGGTAAACATTTTCAACATATTCACAATAATGTCTTTGTCTTACCGTCTCTCTCACATCACCTCAAAAAAATTAACAATTAATTAAAAAAAGGTAAATATTTAAATTCGCCTAACAATAGTTAAGTTTAATATGAAGTGAAGGTCTTGTAGAATTCTTATATTTTAGAACAAATTGAGTAAATGTAGGGTTTGAATATAATGGTCAGGTTGAAACTGATTATCGTGAATTATCAAATAAGGAAAAGCTCAAGTGATAAGACCCTTTGTTATTAGTATACATCCCGTGGAATTATAAAAGTTTGTTGAGATGGGTTGGCAGACCAATGAAAATATGTATTCGCCCAAAATATGATAAAACTCAATATTTGAATATAGTTTGAAGCGCTGAGTTCTAATTTGGTAGTCAATTTATATCGATCTGCACTACTTAACAAAAATAAACTCCAAAGTATGCTTCTTATTAACAAATTCTTGTATCTAATGCTGAATTCAAATGTTATTTAATCTTATTATTCTCCTCTTTTCATATAATTTTTCAAAACTAAACTTTAAATAAACCTTTAGTTCCCTATTTTGATGACATTCATAATACGAAATTTGTTCATATATTAACCAGAATTTCAAAACTAAATTTGTTTGTTTTTTAGTTTTGGTTATAATGTAGTTGCTGAAATAGTTATTTAAGTGCTTAAAAATTTCATTGTACTTCACAGAGAAGACTTATTTTTCTTCCATGGTGACTAATATTTAAAGACTTCAATAATATTTTCAATCTTGTTGACTTTCATTCCTCCTGAAGTTAGCCGAACAGATGATGATCTAATTGCGAGGGGTAACACATTGCATTTGAGTCTGCGTAACGTTCTAATTGAAAAGGTGTAACCATATTTCACAAAATGTAACAGATACGTTAACAGGTCCTTTTCATATCCTTTCAAAATTTGAGGAAAACAGTGTGGCCACTTCATTGTGTTGATACTGGGAAAGGATCTGTGGTCAAAATTTGAGGAAAGCAATGTTACCACTACATTGTGTTGGTACTAAGAAAGGATGTGTGGTCATAACAACACCTAAATTTACATTATTGTTTTTCTTAAAATATATGTTAGCTTGTTTTATATTTATGAACGTGGAATATAATATTTGTACATTCTGTATAAAGCCAAGGATTATACTTAAGAAAGAAAACAATCATATAAATTTTATTCCTTATAATAAGGAAAAAAGTTATTAAATACATTATTTATACATACAAATTAAGCATTAATGTTTACGTAAAGGAATGTTAAAGTAAAATTCTGCTAATGAAACAAATTCATATTTAATATTCAAAAGCCATTTTGAAGTCAACACGAAGGTGAGTTTTTTTATAAAATTCCATTGTTCTAGTTCTACGCAATACCTTTCTATCCGTGACTGCCATTAAGGGACTTTTGCTAAGATATGAACATTGTGATGATTTCCCTAGAGTCTGTTATGCACAACGAACACTTGGAAACTGAGGAGGCTATGTGTAACTGTCAAATGGCTCTGAAATTAACGTAAGTGGACTTTGCAATTTAGTAGGATTGAATCTCTGCAGAGATTAACCAACTGTATACTTACATTCATGTAGTCGTGTAAATATCTATTTATATATTATGCCTATATATACCTTGCAAGGTACTCTGAAAAAGCAAACATTTGGATTTGTATGCTCTTCTTACTTAATATCAATTCCACTCGTCTGGTATTATGTTTCTCTTAATTTGGTAGATTGGTTTAATTTATTGCTATACTGAGCTATCTTGATTTCCTATCATATTCTGGAAAAAGAGGTTACATGTATCAAGAACACAATTTAAAATTCTTCTAAAATCATTTGAAATAATTTAAAATAATTGTTGCTGAAATTTCGCACAGTACTATTTTCCAAACAGAGCGTATTTAAATGATAATTCCGAGTCGGCATTTATTACTTAAAATATAAAATTGTAAAAAGAAATAAGCCATAAAAATCGAATATTTAAATCAATAAAAGCCAATTACACTAATTTAAAGACTAAATACGAAGAATACCAAACTGCCAAACAATATGTAAAAGAAGATGCCAAATAATTTGATTGGTGAATAAATTGGAAAATACCTGAAACTTAACGGCAGAATAAACTAATACTTACCAAATTACAGGCACACTGCTAACTGCTTTTATATCAAGTTTGGAACATGAAGTTTCATATTTGAAAAAATAACAAATAACCAGTTACTTTCAAATATATTACCACAGCGTCCAATGGTTTAAGTTAACTTTTTAATCAGTAACTAACACTTTCATCACAATGACGAATACTTTGTTTGCGTAGATTATAGATTTTATAATGGGTTTGTGAAACAGTTATGTCAAGTTTCAGCAATATTTGTTTAAAAATGAAATTGAACGACCCTATTACATATTACCTAACATAATTATTAGATTTTGTATAATATTATATAAGTATTAATACAATATCTATTTATCAAAACAAAAGTCGTAACACTGCTGTCTTATTTAAGCAGCCCCCATTAAACTTTAATTCAGTTTTCATATTTATTTTAATTACTTTAAAAATCAAAATATATTTTAAGTTGCATTAAGCCGTAAAAGCAAAACGAGTCTCAAGCCTCTTCACTTCCTCTAGTATTTTCTTAAAGTAGGTAAATACTAAATAAAAAAATATTTATGAGCAACTTGCAATCGTTTTACATATTAAATAAAAATTTAATATACTAAAATAATTAATGTAATGCAAATGTTGAAAGCTTCTCTTTATGCGCGGGTGAATAGTGTAAACCCTTAGTTGCGAATCTATCTGTATATGTAGGCTTTCTATAAACACTAAACAATAAACTTTTATTAAACACATTTACATCAAAAAATGAAAGAATATTATGTTTTTCAAGCTCTTAAATTGTATGGTTGGGTAAAATCCATTGATAATATTACAAAACTCTTCGAGATTTTCATTTTTATCAAGGAGAGTAAAAATTTCGTTCACATAACTCACCCACACTCGCGGAAAACATTTTAAAGAAGTTTAAGCATTTATTTCAAACGAACTCATGAAAAAATTAGAAATGAAACTCGACAGGGTGTTTCCCATAGCAGTACCTTCATTTTGAATGTAAAACTTGCTATTAAAATGGAAACTATTTTGACGCAAACACAAATTTATAAGTAATAAGTATTCACTCACTTCACTATTACTTAAATACCTATTTGTTAACCACTCCTTTATCATATTTATAGTTTCAGCGATTGGAACACTTGGATAAAGAGACACAACACCAAACGAAACTAAACATTCACTAGGACTCAATTCAATATTTTGCACTATTTTTACGAACTCAAAAGTGTTCATCACGGAGGAGGAGGAATCAATTTTTGGAAGCGTTGCACTGAACATTTTGAAATTAGATAACATGGCGAATTGATTTCTGATATTATAGGCCGCATTTTCTTTCTTTCTTTATAGATTTTTGGCAAACAATACAACCTTGGAAAGATGGATTCGAAAGTGTGAGTTGTCTTCTAAGATTATTATTCATTAAACTTTTACAATATTTTAATGTTTCAATAGTGTTCTCAGTAAATTTTAAAATTTAATTTTTGTTGTACACAGTTTATGACCCTATGGTGAGCATTTCTTCGATAATATTTAATTTTATCAGTAAAAACAATTGCATTAGTCTTATCCGCTTTTTAATAACGCAATTCTTCCTTATTAATTCCAATTCAACATTTAATCCTTTTATTTTTTTCCATATTTTTTTTTATAAATTATATTATTTTTTATTTATAAATAGATTCTTCTTTTTCTTTAAATTTTTCTTTATATCAGTTCGTACGCTTGTCATTACGTCAAATTTGAGATGAATTCAAATTAAAGAATAAAGACTTAAACTTTAATATTGAAAATAAAAGAAATATCATGAATCGAGTTTTATACTATCAAATATTATCTCACAAGTCTTGCTCATCACGTTTTTATACATAAGAACCTTGTAAAGGCACTATGGGGAAAGCTGTTGTAAAAGATTATAAAAGGACCTTGGTACCTCACATGACATTTTTGGACCGAACTTTGAAAACTAATATAACCTACTCAAATATTCCCAATCACTACACTATAGTTATCACAGACACCTGCAACTACAAAGGACACGCAGATAGGTGATTTTGGACGCGGGGAAACTACACAAAACACTTCCGCTGAAGTTACTGCTATAGCATCGGGCATACCTTCCTCCGCAAAAACATCTATTATGAAAAACTGGTGACGATTTGGACAAGATGCGGGAGTGCCCAGAGAGAGAGAGAGAGAGACCCAAATCTGAGCTTATGAAGCAGTTGAATAGTTGTTTTTAAGTTGTCTTCAAACTTTTAAAACTTTCTTATTACAAAAACAAATCAACTTAAAAGTGTCATTACAATTTACGAAGACTCAAGTACGTATTTGTTTTGAATCCAGCTATGAAAATATTATTGACAAATATGATTACACACTAATATAACAAGTTTTAACTCTAACTAATTACATTCTTGTGATATAATAATAATAATAGTAATAGTAATAATAATAAATGCGTAATAATAAATTTAATATAAAAAAATAATAGTAAACATTTAATAACTTTGAAAATATTGCTGGCTTTTCTTTGGTGAATATCGATTGTATCCATTTCGTTGTATAATAATTTTAAATTCAAATAACTGTTATAATTCTTCGAAACCCTTCTTTGACATACAAAATTTTTTAAGAAAACCAGTCATCATGAGAACGAAGTTCTGTACATAGTCAATGGTATTCGTCCAAATATTCTCACGATTCATTTATCACATTAATTTTCTTTTTTATCTTCTTACACCAATCACCGCTAAAAGAAGTAATAGTTCATCTTCATCAGAATTGGAAGAATCGTACATATGAAATACACCACACTTACGTTCTTGAATGCAACTTCTGTTCTTGAATTATTTTGATGCCGGAAATACTTCACTTCCTTCACTCTTTGAAATTACAACCACCAGCTAGATATGTCGCTCTCTGGATGGGGTGTAAAAGCCGCGAAGACGAGCGGCTTTCTTACGACCTAGTTGCAGCGGTATGTGTTCTGAAAATGACTGCAATACACTCGGTTCCCGAAATGACAATGTTTAGATCAAATACAGCATAATCAAAAATATTATACGAAACGAGTTTATTAAATTTTGACATAAACATTACATTTCAACTGGCCTATTACAAAACGCTTTATTTAATCAATATTGTTATCACCGTTTATCCTGTTTAGTTTTCAAGATACGTTATATTTTAACAGATGTGTATCCCAAGAAACAATTTCTTTTCCTATTAATAACAACAATCATAAATTGATTACACATCTTGTGCCACAAGTATACAAAAACCTTTTCTTAAACAATAATAAATAACAATCTCGTTAAGAAAAAAAAATGAATTTTAAATCATAAACGCATAAATAAAATATTGTATTAAAAATTATTTATGCATAAAAGGCGAAATATAATATTTGCCAATTCTTTGTTTTCTTACGAAACTTTCCCTTTATATCAGGTTGAAGTTTAATATCAAGGCGGAAAGCTCATTTCATAAGTATTTGAGCTAAGGTTTATTACAGTTTTGTTGCAAATTGTACCCCTTGTTTCCTCCATTCCGTTGTTATTATTGTAGACCGTTGTGTAGATCCGAGTAAAAATATTTTACAAGTTTTATACAGGACAATTATTTTTTTTAAATGAAAAAACAAAAAAAAATGTTAATAAATTACCAAAACATTTTGTTATTGTAGTATATACTGAATTAAACAATTAATTAACAACAACATCAGTTTATTACGGTGTTTATTTTATAAAAATATGCATAGGCTTATACCTGCTCAAACCGTCGAAAAATGTGATATAGTCGGTACATACATATTATAAACATACTATTTCTAATAACATATGTTAATATTATATGTAAATAAACCAAAGGAAATTTAAAACAAAAGTAAACAAAATAAACTACTCGCTGAGTATTGAAATAAATAGAACGTAAGAAGAGTAATCTCCTAAAACTGAAGACCTAGTAAAGATAAGTTGTAATGGTTAAAAATAACCAAACTAACTACTCGCTGAGTATTGATATAAATATAACGTAAGAAGAGTGATCCCCTAAAACTGAAGACCTAGTAAAGACAAGTTGTAACGGTTAAAAATAACCAAACTAACTACTCGCTGAGTATTGATATATGTAAATAGAACGTAAGAAGAGTGATCCCCTAAAACTGAAGACCTAGTAAAGACAAGTTGTAACGGTTAAAAATAACCAAACTAACTACTCGCTGAGAATTGATATAAATAGAACGTAAGAAGAGTGATCCCCTAAAACTGAAGACCTAGTAAAGACAAGTTGTAACGGTTAAAAATAACCAAACTAACTACTCGCTGAGTATTGATATAAATAGAACGTAAGAAGAGTGATCCCCTAAAACTGAAGACCTAGTAAAGACAAGTTGTAACGGTTAAAAATAACCAAACTAACTACTCGCTGAGAATTGATATAAATAGAACGTAAGAAGAGTGATCCCCTGAAACTGAAGACCTAGTAAAGACAAGTTGTAACGGTTAAAAATAACCAAACTAACTACTCGCTGAGTATTGATATAAATAGAACGTAAGAAGAGTGATCCCCTGAAACTGAAGACCTAGTAAAGACAAGTTGTAACGGTTAAAAATAACCAAACTAACTACTCGCTGAGTATTGATATAAATAGAACGTAAGAAGAGTGATCCCCTAAAACTGAAGACCTAGTAAAGACAAGTTGTAACGGTTAAAAATAACCAAACTAACTACTCGCTGAGAATTGATATAAATAGAACGTAAGAAGAGTGATCCCCTGAGACAGAAGACCTAGTAAAGACAAGTTGTAACGGTTAAAAATAACCAAACTAACTACTCGCTGAGAATTGATATAAATAGAACGTAAGAAGAGTGATCCCCTAAAACTGAAGACCTAGTAAAGACAAGTTGTAACGGTTAAAAATAACCAAACTAACTACTCGCTGAGAATTGATATAAATAGAACGTAAGAAGAGTGATCCCCTGAAACTGAAGACCTAGTAAAGACAAGTAGTAACGGTTAAAAATAACCAAACTAACTACTCGCTGAGTATTGATATAAATAGAACGTAAGAAGAGTGATCCCCTGAAACTGAAGACCTAGTAAAGACAAGTTGTAACGGTTGAACCTTTTATAGTGAGTACGGGCTCGAAAATCCCGTGGGTACCTATATCTTCTCAAGGCGACTTAGATCCCCATTTTCTTTCATGTCGTCTCATATTGAATTCCACCTTTTCTTCTTTCCTTAAATGACTTTTTTGACCAAACTTCAAAAGAGAAATTAAATGATTTGGTGGATACTTTTTAATTGGTATAACTTTGTAAAGTATTGAACTCGATTCAACGAATCCAACAGGTAAATAGAGAGACATAATGAAAACTTGAAGGAGGGTTCTCAATCATTTTTTTTAAATTATGTTTTACTTCTAAACATACAATTATTTAATTCAAATAAGCTATGCAACATTTCTTTTCTTACGACAAAAACAACTTTGAAAAATCATAAAGGCCAACACTTATATATATATATATATATATATATATATAGCCTATATATATATATATATATATAATATATAAACTTTATTATCAAAGAACGGTCCTATTTGCATGCAAATTGTTTGGCGGATATTCAGTAACAGTTATTTTGGAGACATGCTGAATCAAATAGACATGGTCCGATTTGTTAAAGCTGAGAGACTGGGTTAAATGGGATATATCGAGAGAATGGTGGTCGGACAAATGTCAAAAACACTTTACTGGGCCAGAATGGGAGGAAGACGGAAACAAGGAAGGGCGAAAAATGTATGGGTAGTCGAAATGGATACGTATATGTGTAGAATGGGGATGAGTAAAATCAGGAGACATGATGTAGACTATCGGGACGGTTGGAGAGATGTCGGAGAGGCCAAGTTCCGCCGTGCTGTATTACCGGATAAGTATTACTAAAGCCTATAATTACAAGAATATCATCTAAATAAAATGAAAAAATTTGTTTTCATGGGTCTTATAGGATATATGTTAAAATGTATTTGGTAGATTAATACTTCATACCCGGTAGGATAAGTTTGCTTAAAAGAGTTTTTGCACACGTTTTCTGAAACTCTTAATTGTAGGCCTATATATCGCCACATAGTGTCCGTCGACTTGTCGCTAACGAGCCTCATGGATGTGTATTTGTTGAAAGTCTCTATTTGCTTAGCTCGTGTCAGTGTCTAAGCCCTATCGGGCATCGAAGTTTTACATATGTGAAGACCCTCCACTCGCTATTAGGGTTGTTCCCATAACTTTGCTGTTTTTAGTCGTACAGGAGTGTGGCTGGTACCAATCCATGCCTAGTTGAAATCTTCAAATTTTAATTTTATTTCGTCTGTTTAAAATGGCTGCCATATTGACATTTTCCATTAGAAATTTGTATAAAATAAAGTATCCTGTATTACATTTCATGTTCCTATCTTAATCTAACCGCCATTGTGCTTACGTACCGGCGGTACGAAATGCAATCAAGACCTGTGTTGTGGAACCCACACAATGAAGACTACAAAAACCAAAACCTGATAAATAAAACGTGGGAAGTGATCTGCAACACTGCCATTCCTAATTTTTAGGAAAACCCCGTAAAATTAAGATTAAAACCTGTAAGTTTATTTATTTCTATAGAATGATATCTTTTTGTCCACATAGTGTCTGGTTTTCTGATAAAAATATTACAGAATAATCTATTCCTATATATACATTTACTTCAACGGTAAATTTACTTTATATTTGAATACACTAAATACATGACGGTTATATAAGTTACTTTGTATCACAGGTCTAATTGTGACAAACTATTTGATTAAAACATATAGTATAAGGAGTTGAAAATTATTTTAAATAGGGTATGTAATTAAAATTATAAAAAGATTAAATAATAAAAACAACAAAAATTACAAAAAAATCATAAAATGAATATTAAAATAAGCAACTTTTAATTATTTTTCGTAAATTTATTATTACATTTTTCCAACTACAACAAATTTTCAAATGTTATTATTATTACAATAAATATATATGCAAAAAGTTTTTAAACAATAATGTACTTCAGTGTTTACACTGCCAGAGTTAAATATTTTGGAAACCGATCCATTATTGAATAATACAAATACCTCTTCATTGTGTAATACAAGCTGATAGCGTAGTATTCGTTTATACAGATTTAGATAACATATTAAAGAATTTTCAATTACCTTTGCAGAATATCACGTTTACCATTAAATTTTATATTTTGCGTGACGACACGTTAACTTTGAAGAAACATTTTGACACAGCATTTTCTCAAGAGTAGCAAGTGGACGAAACTTTGAGGAAAATGATTTTGGAATAATTAGTTAAATGTTTAGTATTTAACATTCACCAATTAACATGAAAATCCAAATAAACCATACATTGACTGGAAAAAAGAAACAGTGGAATTAAATCATTTTTAGAGAGTAGTGTCAAGAAAAACAAATAGTGCAGCAAGAGATTTGCCCAAAAGAATTATTATGTAATAGTATCCTATATGAGTTCAATGATTTATATTATTCTATTTCCATTGTATTTCGTAATCTTATAGGTAATTTATACATTAAAAAAAAGTAAATAAATGAAATAATAAAATAATAGTAAATACCATATTCATATAGTTACGCATTATTGCCATCATACAGTTCGATCACCTCATTTTCAGTGTTATTATAATCCTTAGATAATCGTCGGCGTATATCTCCCACATCTATGCTATAAACGTTGTTTGTTGGCATTTCATGATCCATTGTAAATAACAAAAAATCATAATACCATAAATTAGTTACACAATCTGTCACTACGTTTACTGACCAAAAATGTATCCCTTTCTTTTCTAAATGACACTGTGGCTTTGTCTTTTCCCGCCCTAAAGTTGCTATTTACACCGGGTTAAACCGGTTTTACACAAGCAAACAACATATCACATGATCCATTCTGCATATTGTTGTTTAAATAGTCCTTTGATATTTCACGCCACAAGCAGGGATATTCTTTATATTTATAAAACAAACTATAAGTTCCTTCGTCCATAGCGAGAATCCGCCATGATCACTTTAATGTAGAAATATGTAAGCTTAAATTAAAACACGCTCATAAATCCCACTTTTGCTCTCAAACTTACGCACGTGCGTTCTTGTTCACGCATCTGAGTGTCTTGTCCTGATTCGCGTAGTTGAAAGTATTTATGCGCAGACTACTTAATATTGAAAAAGGCTCACACATGAATGCGTAGAAATTTGACACTGAAACACGACGTTTGGAGATAGGTATATTTTATTATAATGCTATATTTTCAACAAATTTCTCTAATTAAAATATAATCATCGAACATCGCTCTATTGTGTCCATGTAAATTTGTTTGGTTTTAACTGTCCGGCTTTACAGTTTGTTTTGCATAATCCCTTGGTAACAAGCACAAACGCTTTTGATTTAAAGCTCGGCTTCTGTATAGATATCGATTGTATTAATTGGAACCAATAGCAATGCAGCAAACAATTAGTCTTTTTTTTTCGTTAAATTAATTACCAACTTCGTTATAAGCCGCAAACTTGCAGAATATAAAACTGATATAGATATCCATTCTCCTCTTCATTTACGTATTTCGCACAAATATAAACGAAATTAATACTATTTTTATTCATCAAATGTATAAGGTTAAAATTAAAGGAGTTAGAAATGAATAAGCATATTGTAAACCATTTTTAATTTATGTACATTTTTTCGGCATATATTCTACGTGACAGCATTAAAATCATTGGTTAAACATGTCACAGGATATACTGTGAAATAATAATATAAACTATTAAAAGTATTGTTATAATTGACATTATTTTTGTTTGACCCAAAATGAATAGCATTGAAATATTTATGCTGCTAGTATTATTATTGTTAGACTACAGTGTATAAAAAAAAAAAAATAAATAAAATAAAATGAAACAAGTAGACGGTAAAGAAAATTAGGAACGAAAAAATAGGATGAGGTATGGAAAAGGGAATGATTAAACACGAAGATGTTGAAGAATAAAATGCTTAAAGACACTAACTATAATGAATGCGGAAAAATAGAGCTGCCAAATGATGACGATGAATGTAAAGTATTTTGGTTTTAAAAATGAATAAGAAGTAATAGTATGAAACCAAAAACCCAACACCAACAACCAGGCTGGAACTGCAAAATCTACAAAGTGTTAAGACTACAAATAACAGTTTTTATATGCACCTTATTCAACAGCGCTAATCTCTCTTCATGCCACACTCTATTTTTAATTAAAAATTGTTACCAAGGTAGTTTCGTTTATTTCAAAATTTTATGTTACATGCCGTAAGACAAAACAGTTGAACGAATTTTTACAACTTTGTCACAATGAAGTCTTTAGTTTCCAAAATTAAATTTATTTGTCACTATCCCACCAAATCGTGATGTAGTACTTACTGGTAATAATCCACTTAAAATATTTCGGCAACATTATTGTCGACTAAATTCTTTAAATTAGTTTTAGAGATTAGATACATTTTTATGATATATGTTAATAATTGAAACCAATGTGGCAAAAAACGGTAAGATAAATAAAATTCCGATTTCGGAGTAGTTAGGAAACAAACTGATCTTAACAGAAATCGTCATTTTCCAAACGAAAATCAGATTTGTGCTTAGTAAATATTTTAACATAAATTTTTGATCTTCAATATAAGTACTTACTTAACATTTTGAGTATAATTTATTTCAGTCAGGTAAAAACAAGTTTGATATGACTTAGACTATTTGATTAGTGGAATTGTAACAGAAAGTTAGTTGGATTTTAGTACTTGAGATTGACCATTTTAGGCCGTAATATGTATACAGGAGGATTTACAGGAACATTTATTAATTTATCATGCTAAGAATTTTTTTTAAAAGAAGTCATCAGCACTTTTATTGCTTTTAATAAATACCATTTTAGAAAAGTCTGATGTTTGGCGCACTTATAAATAAAGAAACACTTTAAAATTAAATTAATAAATTTTATCTATGATAAGTATCTTTATCTGAAAAGAATATATAATAAAGTTATGAAAAGAAATAGTTTCTTATTAGCAAACATTTTAAATTATGGTATACAGAGTTGTATATAGAGTATAAAATAAGTTGTGATAAAATAAGTTTACATGTAATTTAAATGGATTGCTAATATCACTGTACAACCTCTACTACAGCTATTATTACACTTTTTCCTGTGTTTAAATTGGGGGGGGGTAAAGTTTTTGCCCCCTTTTTAATGAGGTAAAGCGGGCAACTGTTATGAAGTTATTTTTATCAGACCTGGGTTATTTCAGCTTAATTATTAGTGGTTCAATTTTACAATATTCTCTTTATTTTACCATTATTCCATCAATCACAATAAATACATATATATTTATATTTTCATCGTTTTTATCTTAAGATTGTTTCACCTAATCTTAAGATTGTTTCAAATCAAATATAATATAAAATATAAACCCAGAATGGTCCTAACCGTTATGATTCTACTGTTTATTTTTCGTATTAAACAATTATAGGTTTTCCAATACACAACGATTTGCTCACCTTTCTAGCAAAGTTCTTCCAACGTTGTTCTCTCGAACTATAGGGCTCTCTCGACTTTTACTCGCCAAGTATGGCTATCTTCCGAACACCCCTCGAGCAGCTATGTGGTCCAAAAGACCCCGGCTCGTTTTGTTCAAGAGCTTATATAAATCCCCCTTTTTGTAACGTTGATTGGCTTGCAAGGTAAGCATGTCATCATAATTATTGTTCCACTTTTATCTTTCGCAACAGATGGTTTCCATTCTGACTTTATTATTATTTTTATTTATCTATCTTCTAAACTAAATGTATCCTAATTCCTGACACAACTTTATTTTTTTTAATGGCAACTCCTATCTTGTGACATATCATTAGAAATGTCTATGCAATAGAAATATAATGACTCTTCCAAAAGCTTTCTAGTACATCCCTAATTAAAAAAATTAGTTATAACTAACTGGCTTATCTCTTAGCTGTTTTAATGTAACAAATGCTCGAATTGGTGATCTTCTGTGGTTTGGAAGTGTACTATTTTATTGAAGTCAGTTGCTTTAATGTCATAGACAAGTAGCCCAAAAATATATACTCTTGTGAATTAAGGTCAGGAGACCTTGCTGACCTTTTCAGAGCGCCTCTTCTGCCTACCCATGTTCTCGGAAAAAACATTGTAAATGTATCGTCGTAGGCTACATCTACTGTGGTGGTGCTCCATATCTTAGCAACCAAATGTTTTCTGCTTCCTCTACAAAAATATTTTGGAGTGCAGACATGATCTAGTTGGTAATTATTTTCGAACTTTAAGTTTCCATCAATACAAACGGTCAAACCAAATGATTTTTCATTAATCCCGCCCCAACATTTACATTTGAAGGGCGTTGTGTATGAGCCTCAACATACCAATGTAGATTTTTAAACGTCCAATAACGACAGTTGTATCTATTGACATTACCGTTTGTTATGAAGTAGCCTCACCACTAAAGCGATTCTATTTACTAAACCAGGTTCTGCTTCTAGCTTAACCAACATAGTGTCGGAAAATTCAACCCTACGATCAAAGTCATCTTCACTAAACGTTTGTACTAGATGGACTTAAATAGGTTTCATTTTATTAAAATAAAGGATTTTTTTTTTACCGAATCATTGCTGATTTTGTCCTCCAAAGCTGCTCTTCGCATTAATAAGTGGGGATTTTCAAAGAAAGATTGCATGACATCTAATGATGTATCTTCATCAATTGAAGGGGGCCTACCTGAACTTGGTCTGTTTTGTATACTATGTGTCTCAATAAACCTTTGAACTATTCCTACCATTACGCACAATGATATCAGATTGATGCGTTTTGAAAACGCATAACTCAATATGTTTGCAATCTCACAATATGATCTCACACGATCCCCATAACCTTTCATCATCAACACAGTGATCCTTTCAAACTCGGAAACTAACATCAATAGACAATATGTAACTTTACGCACCAGATTAATTAACTTTTTAACCAGATAAGTAAATCTAAAGCAAACTTTTTAGATTGCAGCCTAATTGATTAACAGTTTAAATGACATTGAATGGGACACAAATGAAAGTCCAAACTTGATAATTACAAGCAGGTAGATATTTGCATTGGGAATTTACAAAACATGCGGGATAAGATTACTGATAAGATCTGTTTCAATAATTCTGTTTATTGTTGTCTTAATGTTTCTAGTTCTCTAATTAGCTAAGGATAATGAAAACTTCTAATTACTCTTTTTCAATTTAACCTCCACCCTTCCTTGGAGAACGAATTCGTAGACGTATTTTCAGGGGAAAAACATGAAGCAAGTTTTTGCAATACACATCCTGTTTTGCCGGGATGTACGAAAAACCTTTTGGAGGTGGCATTATTTTTCTATTGCATAGATCTTTCCAACGATATGTCACAATATAGAGGTTGCCATTTAAAAATGTAAGTTCCTTACATTTAAAATAGAGGGTGGTAATTTAAAAATTCCACCCCTTTCAAAAGAGGGCAAACATTAACCCCCCCCCCTCCTTAAACACCAGAAAAGTGCTATAATAGATTTGGTAGAGATTTTACGTTGATTTAGCAATCCATTCATTTATATCGAGGTATGTCAAATTTATTTTACACATAAATGTATATAATATCGAAAATAACCAATCAAACTTCAATGAACGCAAAGTTTTGAACTGTGACAATTCCATAACTAAACGTTGTTTGTATTACAAAAAAAATATAGGTATAAATTTTTGTCTATACGACAGTCTAACATTTGACATAATACCGCCACAACAAACCTTATTGAATGATTTCTTGTTATCTCCAATTCGTCCAGGGGTTGTAGTTTAGTGTAATTTTTCACTATGCTGAAAAATCGTTGTCAGTTGCTAGTATTAAAAGAACTATATTCGTGTTAATTAATGTTATTGTTGATGTATACAGAGAAGGGAGGGTTAGCGGATCAATTAAAACACAATTAATTCCTGTCAGAACAACAGCGACAAGAATATAAACAAAGGGTTCACACACAGTTTTTAATCTCATGATTGATTGATTGACTCTAATTGTTTTTGGCATGATTTATAACCGATCAATCATTAATAATGTAATCCTAATAAACAGTAATGTTTTTCGTAAGTAATTTACTAACAAACATAATATGAGTAGACATAATAGTTGGGGTACTCTCTCAGTTTCATATTATTATTTCAAACTTTTTTTTAAGATATATCGAATATAAATATATATTATTTTTAAAGTCAATAATATTTATTAATTTTGAAATGAAACGTTTACGTTATGGTAGAATAACCACAAATCCAAATAACTAAACAGTAAAATTAGACATTGGGGTTAAAGTTTTTGAAGAGTTTTTTCAAGGGACATTAGTTATTCACTTCTATATATTCGTTATGATAGAAGAACGTTATAATCAGAATTTTGTTTATTTAAAATAAAATCAAAAATCAAAAATCTATAATCTCAGTAATTTACAGTACTAAAATATGTAATATGATGAAGCCAACGAATAATGGTTGTTGTAGAAAATCTTTAAAACTGTAAAAAAGTATAAAATTTGAGATTTTTAACATCATAGAGAGATCTTCCGTACCAAGAGTTGAATTTTTGCTGACAAGGACATTTCATTAACAAATGTGTCGCATAACTGTTACTGTAAACAAAGCAAAAAAAATAATAATAATATGACTTAAATAAATTAAAATATTTTAAGAAGTCTGTCTTATCTTATATTTGTTGACTTTAGAGTATCCAATAACTGTGTAAAAGTCTCCGTTACGAATCGTTACCAAATATACACTAGATCTTATGAGTACAAATGTTAATAACTCTATGTTGATTCCCTATACACATTTTCAAAATTGTCGTGGGACCCCAATCTAGCACATTTTTTTTTTCGAATGATACCACATTTAAAATTTGAACCCAATCTAATTGTGATAGTTGTATTTGTATGATTATATGAATAGTTTTGCAGTGTTTTTACATTTACTATGTATTAGTATTCTCTTATTATTATTTGTATTCATTGAAAGTATGTTTTTACGAAGAGTATGATACACAACCTATCATTATATGTTTATATTTTATTACTGTATCTACTTTTGGTAACATAATTATACCTAATAAATGTTCAGTAAATTAATATAATATTAATTAAATAGCAAAGGTTTTAAGAAAAAGAAGAATATAAAGAAAAGTACAGATTCATTTGAAATAATGCTTGGTAATAAACCACAACTTACTCTTGTCTGCTATTATCCTATTTATAATTTCCGATTGTAAAAATTTGAAATAGTAGATTTAATAGAAAAGTACATGTAGTTCATCAGCATTTTCACGTTTAGATTAGAATTTTAACTAGGATCATATTTAATCGTCACTTAAATAATATTGACTACGACCATGGCGTCAATATTCCTGCCCTGTCACTCCTCCTTCAACTGTCTGAAGTGGCTTCACAATTCATCAATGTTATTTAACCTCTTCATCATCGTTGGTAATCCTGGTTTTGAGTGGTGAAATAAAATGAAATGGTTCAGCATTTATGTCCCACTTCTTTCACCATTTTCAGTTTTAAAGTTCAAAACAAATGTTAACCTGTTAAAATATTATACTGTGGAATAACAAAAAATTCAAATAAACATTGAATATAATGTGAAATATTTAAATATTTTTAAATTTTGTCTAACACAATAAATGATATGAAGGAATAGAAAAGTATACGAAACATACTATTGCACTTAATATACCCTCAAAAGAACTAGAATTACCATAATAATTTAAAATACTTACAGAATATCTTTTAAAAATTTCTATTTATGGTTAAATTAAATAAAAGTTTATTTCTAGACAATTTCATCACTTTTTTTTAGTAATAAATTTTTACGTTGAAGATATATTTAAGTAAACAATAATTGAGTTACGTAAATATTTATTTGATATACACTTTAAAAAAATAGCTTTGAAAAATGGAATATTAGACCAAGTTCTTTTATTTAAAATAACGTTGTCCACTTTACGGTCATCATCACAAAGGCGGTAATCCGCATTCTTCTTTTTTGAACGTGTATGATAAGATTGAACACATAAAGAATAGCCACGAAATGCTCTTCCTTGATATTAAAAGCGAAATGACGTCGTCATCACACAAAAGCAACAGTCTCAGTCTTGATTAAAAACTTTTTGTGAGCTGACGAAATCTACTTGCATTTTGTTATAAAATGTAGCTAATGACGCTGTTTACTGTATGTGTATTTATGTTTGTTATAGTAAATGTTTATATTGTCAAATATATTTATAATTTATAACTAGTCTGAATTGTTTTAATAAATAAGCATAACAAATTCGTAAGTCAAAGTAAGAGTAATTATATAATTGTTTATTATTTCAACGGTAGGTTGGTTTGGTTGATTTTATAAAGAATCAAAATTAATAAAAAGTAAATTAGTATATGGAAGGTACAATCAGTGACATAGCTTGTAGTCTACTTTCGTTATATTTATTTATGTATTAGTCCTCCAACAATAGGGGACGCAAATTTGGTATTTAATTAGTAAATGATTGTTTCTGATCATGAATAAAATCTTGTCACGCAATTGATTCGCTGAAATGGTATTTTCTGTAGATGATATTTGTGAATTATTTTCGTTCTCGACGTTTATGTAATTCTCTATGCTGAACAAAATGAGCTATTTATACGCTAGCATATGATAGATGCCAAAAGGAAATTTATGAAAAACCTTTACATAAGACCGATGTTTCGAAGTCGTTTGAAGAAGTTTTTATTTTATTGACATTTAAAAAAACCAATATTTGGCAAATATGACCCAACCTCTTACTAAAATATCGGTTACTAATTACATTATTACACTTTTTTACCTCAAAATCTTAAAGGCATTAAGTTTGTGAGCAATAACTTTCTTCATTTTTATATGAGAAATCATATACATGAGTATTATTGGATGTATAATTTACAATGTGTATGCAACCTAACACATACGTATAGCTACGAGCCTTATGTAAGACTTCAACTCAATAAAAGGGAATATATTTATAAATTGATGTCATTTTGGGACTTATATGTCATCTTCTATGTTTTTTAGTCCCAAATTCCGATTCTGATGTCAAAAAGATGCAAATCCTAGATTAAGCCAAATCAATGTCGAAATCGCGATAAATTATGAAAATGACATCCTGTAAGTTTTTGAGGTCACTGATTTCAATTCCAATATCAAAAAATCCAATGTAGGTCAAAATGTAGTTGACCGTATAATGATGGCGAATGAAGGAAAACTAAGACTTGCAAAAACTCGCTTGGAGAGGGAGGCGGCGTGCATACTGCATAGTCACGACATACGTATTGG
Organism: Aphrophora alni; assembly: GCA_963513935.1. Classification (NCBI taxonomy): domain Eukaryota; kingdom Metazoa; phylum Arthropoda; class Insecta; order Hemiptera; family Aphrophoridae; genus Aphrophora; species Aphrophora alni. The sequence goes on along the minus strand of OY740767.1, from coordinate 64,181,962 downwards.
GTATTTACATTCGTGCTGCACAACATTATTGGCTTCTTATATGTTGTCGAGAGACCAATATTTTGATTTGACGAGTGGCGCAATAGCACAGAATGTGACACTATGAGTGTATTTTTCGCGAGAGGTAAGAAGTCTCTGTTTGGAAATTTAAAGAAAATGCAAATTTATGTGGTAATATATTAATGGCGTGAAATAATTTGAACTGACAAAAATATTCAATTTTGTGTAAATTGTTGTACAATTTATTGATAATTATTGAATTAATTTTTTTAATATTTCTATGGCGGGAGCGTTGGATTGTACAGAAAAATTAGTCTTTCAAATATTCTGGAAAAATTCCAGTGTATTCTTTGGTCGATTGTAAGACTTTTTCACATCTTACAATTTTTTATAAAAACCGTTTATGACACAAGTTTTATAAAAATTATAGATTTTTTTTTTTTTGGAAACGGTGTCCAAAAAAATGCAAGATGTAAAAAAGTCTTAGATTCAACCGAAGAATACAATGAAATTTTACCAGAATTTTTAAAAGCCCTTTTTTGCACAATCCTACCGCTCCCTTTTTGGTGCCCTCTACGATTTCAATTTTTTAACCTCAGCGTTGAAATCAGCGACCTCAAAAACTTACGGGGTATCATTTTCATAATTTATCGCTATTTTGACTTTATTATTAATGAAATTTGACATCACCTTAGATTTTGATATTTTAAATTATAATTAAATTAGATTAATTACATAAATTAGTTTATTTTGGAACATAAAATTCGGATTAGAACTTACTACGGTAAGACAGTATTTCATCTATGTGCTACGTTTATTCACTTTGGAAATCTGCAAGATCTATCAATATTGATATCGGATGCGCATATATTTCCGCTTCTACACAAAATGATAGGTTAAATGTGAGTTTTGTGATATTGTCTTATCACGTGGAGGCTTAAAGGGCTTAATACGAAAGGGAAAAGTTGAAGACTCATGTCACATTCGAAGTACTGAAATTAATGGAAAACTATTGACATTTGCACCTGTACACAATTGATTCCAACGATAATATTTCAAGCTAGTTTTTTTTTTGTATTTGCAATATTTTCAAACGAGCATGTTGTTTATTTACGTGACTAATTATTTTATTTATCTAATATTTACTGAAATTTTGAATATTACTATTTTTTTCCTGATGATTAATATGTTATTGTTTACTGTTCCACTGGCCATAGCAAAAAAATATAACTGTTGACTTAGCAAAAGAAATCGTAATATTGTTTTACTACAATAATTTTTTTTGAAATAAATATATTTACATTCATTTTACTCATTATTTTCATAAAGTAGTCATATGAATATTTTAAGTTTTTTTTATTTTTTTTATATACAAGTTTGGAGAAATGTTAAACACAACAGTATATTTTTGAAAAAAATATATTCTATAGGTTTTTCCTTAAACCATTTATATAAATTTGTATGTCGTAACTAACTTGTTGTCAAAAATAAATGTTTCCATTGACACTTTTGTTGTTGTTTTTAAAAGTTACCCTCAAAAACTAATACATTTTATTATTATTATTATTATTATTATTATTATTATTATTATTATTATATATAATATATATTATATATTAAATATATATTTTATTATTATTATATAATATATTCTATATACGGTAAAAGAATTTAAATATATATATATATATATAAAATTAGGGGAATACTAAACTTATAATTCTACTCATGTCATGTCTGTTAGTAAATAAATTAGAAAAATATTATCTAATGTTTATTAAGATTACAATATTAATGATCGAACAGTTATAAAATAATATGCCAAAAAAACAAAGACCAACAAATCAATCATGAGATTAAAAACTCTGTATTAACCCTCTTGTCGCTGTTGTTATGACAGAAACTAATTGTATTTTAATCGATCCACTCCGCCCATACAACAACCACAACATTAATTAATACAAATACATGCAACTGCACATATAATACTAATATATGAATTTATAATACAAATATACTACAACTGACAAAACGTTTTTATAATGGGAACATGCTGAGCAATGCTATTTTAACTATATTACTACAGTGAAAAGTTACACTAAACTACCAAGTCAAGTAATAGAGAAACGTGTCATTCATTAATGTATGTTGTCTCGGTTTTAAGTTAAATGTTAAATACAGAGTGGTCTAGACCTACTGTAGTTTTTTTTTTTTTTTTTTGCTTGATAGAACAAGTTAAATGTAACTCAATTATACAATTTAAAAAAAAATTACTTTTATCCAAAAATGTAAATATTCTGGGATATTTTGATACATTACTCGAATTTTAACATTACAATCGTATTCTACATTTGTAGGTTATCGATATATAATGAACTTATGATATTTCAAAAAAAGTTCCGAAACCTCTTTGAATGGAGATACTGAATCCAACATTAGGATTGCTCCAGAGAAAAAATGTTGAGTAATTCATACTTCTCAGAAAAGAGTATTGCATAGAATACTTAATGCACCTATGCACATCTGTAATGATCGTGATTTTTAAAAACATGATGTGAATATAAAGAATTATGCTATAAAACACCATATGTTATTTCATATGAATTATAATCAGGACTTACAGCCTATTCTTGAAGTAGTTACCGACGTACAAAGACTCAAAAGAAATAAACTATACCAAATAATTAATTCATTACGTGTTTTTATTTTGTGAATTGTTTGTGAGATTAAAATTATGTAATCTATCGTATTATAATTGGTCTGATAAAAAATATACTCGTATGTTGATTGACAAGATTGCAGAGAGTTATTTCATTATATTAATTTTATATTTATGGTAAAACACGGAGAGTAATTAAAAAAATTATTTACAAAACATATAATAAGTAATTTAAAGTACTAATATTAAAATTTTAGACGTTGATACGAGGGAAGTTCAAGTCTTTATCTTCTAATTTTTATTGTTACAATTATTATTTATTGATATACTGAATACAATATTTTTCTATGTAGACCCCAGTCATTTCAATACACTTGTTCCAGCGCGTAGAAAGTGTCTTATTTCTAAAGAGTAGAAGTCTAGTAATTGCTATTCCTACACAATGACAACTCTTCCTACTAAGAGTTGAACTTATTCTCTCCTTAATATTCTTCATGTGGGTTTAAGATTTGAAAGACATAAGTGCTAAATCTGAACTATACCTCAATAGGAATCACACTAGAGTTTCCTTAAACGTTTCCATTGTCAGAGCAACAGTGTGGGAGCAATTTGAAGGAAACAAACTGAATAAAATTGGTGACTTAACATTCTCTTTGAAAACTGTAAAAGATTACTCATTAGTTATAATTCTCTGTTCAGTGAAAAAATCGAGGTAAAGAATTCCTTTTAAATCCCACAAAGAATAAGTTTTTGCAGTTAAATTTAATTGTAATGTTTTCCTTTCCATGGCAGGGGTTAGCTTGAATTTCACCTTGCTTGCATCATCATTTCGACTCTAGAGTGAAATATTGTAACCATGTTTCGTTACAAGTTACTACATAGTTCAAAAACATCCTAGTCCTTTTTGTATGGCTACAGAAATTATGTGCCTGCAACCAATATTTTTTATGTGTGTTCTAGATTCAAAAGACAGGTTATCCACTAGCCACTCGACTTGCTAAATTTTAGACGATTTGTAACTAATGTTTTTACGCTACCAATACTAATTTTCAGTGTTAGATGTTTTTCTGACAGTGATTCTTTCATTGTCTCAAATTAGTCTATGAACACCAGACAGTTACTCTTCACTGGGTGAGATGTTAAGCCAACAAACATATGATTCGTATTAACTTCTTACTCAATATTTTTTAACATGCATCAATAACACACTCTGGACTGTGAGAGACACTAATCTAAAACATATTTTAAAGTCTGAATTACATTTTTGATAGTGCTTAACACCTTCGTCTGACAATAATTTAATGATAATTTGCTGTTAAACACTAATGTGTACCTCCTACATCGACATGTTAATTATTACTGACAGGACTGATGGAAAACCGAACTAGCACAAATCCTAACACTTTTAAACATGTACGTTTTTGTAAATTGGGTCATGATATCTTGAATTGAATCTATACAAGAACAGAGAATGAAAGTTTAAGTTTATATTTGAACGCCCCTGGAATGTCTTTAATTTTACACAGTTGTATTCAAACTATTACGGTTAGTAAAATTAAAAATCTGAAAATTCATACAAGCAACATATTAGCAATATTTCACCACCCATGAACTGAAATTGGATCTAGATTTAACTTTCAAGATTAAAAACATTAGAGGAAATAACGAATATTAGTAATCCTGATTAACTGCTAAAATATTTAAGTTAATACATATAATCAAATAGAATGCTATTGTAGTGGAGAGATTATGCAAATCAAGGCTGATACGAATTGGAATAAATTAAAACAAACGTTATTCATGCAAATATATTAACTTTAGGATAATTTACTGATTCAATATTTTGAGTTTTTTTACACATTCGAAGTAATATTTTTCCATTTAAATTTGCGAGTATATTGTCCATTTAAATATTCTGCTTTATTGCTTTTGTCCAATAATTAATCGAATAAACTAAACGAGCACACAAAAGTAGTGCAAACCTAAAAACATTAATAGAATGAAATAATATAGAGTTATCCTTACACCAAAAATGGATACGTTTTACTCACCAAAGACTCTTGAAGTTGACCTTGCTTCTTTTGTACAAAGTCCTGGTAATGTTTCGTCTCACAATCAATCTCTCTAAGCTTTGATATCTCGCCACTACACCTCTTACATCACCACACACGCTTAACATCTGTGCTAAACATTTCATTCTCATTCTCGGTATAATTATTCTCCTTCTTTCAAAGGCAAGCCGAAATATACGCAGACGGGTTTTTTATGTTCATTCTTTCTCTCTCTCTCTCTCTCTCTCTCTCTCTCTCTCTCTCTCTCTCTCTCTCTCTCTCTCTCTCTCTCTCTCTCTCTCTCTCTCTCTCTCTCTCCTCTCTCTCTCTCTCTCTCTCTCTCTCTCTCTCTCTCTCTCTCTCTCTCTCTCTTCTCTCTCTCTCTCTCTCTCTCTCTCTCTCTCTCTCTCTCTCTCTCTCTCTCTCTCTCTCTATCTCTCTCTCTCTCTCTCTCTCTCTCTCTCTCTCTCTCTCTCTCTCTCTCTCCTCTCTCTCTCTCTCTTCTCTCTCTCTCTCTCTCTCTCTCTCTCTCTCTCTCTCTCTCTCTCTCTCTCTCTCTCTCTCACTCTCCTTTCTAAAGGAAGGAATTGTACGGTTTTAAAGTGTTAATGGGGAATTTAAACAAAATACGGACCATCGCCTCTCATCACATATGTGAGTCTTTTGATCTCACATTATAACTTTACAGCTTCTTTAACCTTTATTTTTCTATTTTTTTTTTTTTTTGTAAAATTTATGGGAAGTTAATCAAAATTTGAATTACAGTCAATTTAATCCTTTATAGTTCTCAGTTTGATTTTTTTTTAATTTTAACCAGGCTTGTACAATTACAAAATAACGAATACAAAACATAATGAGAAGGATTGACGTATTTTGAATCCATATTAAAATAAAGTATTGGCCTTTTCTTTCTCAATATACCAGGCCATAAAGTTTACCTTTGCAAATTGAAACAATTTTCTTGTACTAACTCATAACATAAAGGCCAAACAATTTATTACATTTAAATGTATCTAACATATTTGCGGAATATAAATATAGTTCAGATCGTTAAGTTTTGTTTTGAAAAGATGAGCATATATATATATATTGGTTTATGTTTTACACATCCTAAAATAAAAATATGAACATGGTAACTAGTTTAATGTAGAAATTGAAAATATTACATGTCTGCTGCATTTAATGTAGAAATTGAAAATATTACATGTCTGCTGCATTATTATTGGTTCCAATTATTACAATCGATATCTGTACAGAACCAGAGTTTTAAATCAAAGCGTTTGTGCTTGTTACCAAAGGATTATGCAAAACATACTCTAAAGCCTGACATTTTAAAATGAAAAAAAAATACATAGACACAATGTAGCGATGTTTGCTATTCATATTTTAACTGTGAACATTTATTGCATATAGAAATTAATAAACAATAAATATTCTCAAATTTATTGTTGAAACTTTTATTTATTTGTATTATATTCGAAACAATTATACCTAGCCTTCGAATTGTTACAGTTATTACTTTCATCAGTTATTTAAAATTTATTCCAGTATATAATTAAACATTAGTAATATTTTGTTTAGGTAAAATTTTAGTTTATATTTATCTAAACTTCTACAACAAACAGAATGATGTGTCACTATGTTTGTTGGTCGTAATGACAGTGGTATAATTGTTTCGAAAACCTCTGAAGCGATTCATAGAAAAATTGACAAATGCATACAATGGTTTGTAAAAAACAATTATTCATTTCAACATGGTTGTCCAATACAATGGTGGTGGTCATACAATGTTTAATTGTAGCCACACAAGAAGTAACGGGTTTTTGAACAAAATACAAAGTGTGCAAACTTGAGTTCTTAATTTGACGTTTTGCAAAATACTATTTATAGAATAAACTCAAGTGAATAATATTTTACCGTTAGCCAAGAAATAAGATTTCATCTATCGACTTTATTAAAATTCAGTTTCTAGATTCACAGTTCAATACTTGGTATCATTTTTTATCCAAATGTTTTCAAAATGAGTTATGTGATCAGAAAACAGTTTATCAAAAGTTTTTTAATAAAGAAATGCTATGTTCATTTTCTTGAACGCTGAAGAAATAATATGTGTATGACTAATACATAAATTTAACAGTAATGACTATGAATTACTCTCTCCAGATTGGTTAACTGGTAGGCACAATTATATTTCAATTTATATTTGCTGATAAAAGAAAGGAACAAACATTTATCAGTTCCATTTAAATAATTGTATTTCAAGCATAAAGTCTCTGATTATTTACTACATTTGCCTTTACTACATTTCGCTGAGGATCCAATATACCATAACATCATTAGATGTTATAGTTGTAAAACTATTTTTAAAAAAAATACTGTATTGTCGAAATTTTTAAAACTATTTAGGATTGTAAAATTTAAAATGGGCAATATATATCTGCACGATTTTATAATCAATATTCCTCCTTCAACTGAAATTGAAAACAAATTCCATTTTTAACGTAAAGAAAATATCTATGTAAATATAACGAAAATGGGTAATTCCGATAAAGTACCCAAATAATAACTAAAAATAACCAAATTATTAAGTGCAATCATATTGCAAGTTATTGTCGTGGATAAATTATGAAAATAAAGAATTGTAATAAAAATATATTCAGTTATCATAATTAAAACAGACAAGATAACCTATTATCATAGAAATCACTCAATCAGGAAAAAAGGTATATACAGTAATTGTTAGTGTTAATTTTTATAAGATATGTTCAATACAAAAACAAGATTGAATACCGCTGAGGAAAACCAGTGCAATCATATCACAATTGAAAAAGTGAAAGGGTGCAACGACACATAGAAATACCATGGTGTGTGAATTGTCTAAACCTACTTTACAACAATATATTCAATGAAAAAATTTACTTCTCCTTGTGCATATATTGTAAAGAAAATCACCATTAAAATAATTGAAGGTGCGAAGTCGCTAAAGACTTCCAAAAAATGATAAATCAGGCACATATTCAGAGAAAGTATGAGATTGAATGAATTAATGAATGAATTGTCTTTATTTTAGAGGCGAGTTTAGGAATGTATAGTCCTCTCTACCACCCAACCCCATTACAACATAACAACATATATAAAAATATAAAATACAACTTGATAATAATAAAAAATTTAAAAAAATTAATTTTAACTAAGATAATATAAAAAATTAACAAACTTTAATTTAAATTAGCTACAAAATAAAATTAAGAATTTAAAGCAAATTCGTACATAATAACATTTTAAAAAGACACCACATAATTAAAGGAATCACTATTATTACTACATAAAAGCTAAATAAAGTAACAAATACTTATTTCAATCATTCACACTTATTACAAAATAAAAACTAACTATTCCGCCACACCCAGAGACGAGGACACCAAATCCATTCTATTCAAAAAGAAGGTCTTAAGTATTTTTTAAAACTGGACACGACTATCAACAGATTTATGTGTCTCTGGAAGTAAATTCCACAAGCGGCAAGCGGAAACAGTAAACGAGTTATTAAACATAACAGTTCTATGTAGCGGTATAATAAGCAAAGTGTTGCTCTTTGCACTGATATCAGAGATTAAAACAAACTTTTCTGCCAAGTAATTCGGCACTCCAGTTTTTAGGACCGAATGCAAGATAAATAAAATATGAAATGATCGGAAATCGTTAAGTTTTAGAAAATTAAATTCATTATAATAAGGAGTTACACGAGCATCGCGTTTTAAGCCAAAAATAAATCGCAACCAGTAATCCTGTGCCCGCTGCAACCTGTTAGCCAGAACAACAGACATATCACAATAAGAAAAGTAAGGAAATATTAAAGTCTGTACTAGGAGAGCTCTAGTTTGGAGCGGCGAGCAATCTTGCATTTTTTTGAAAGAGTGGATCCCAGCAAAGACCCTGTTACACGTCTCAGTCACATAATCATTCCAAGTCATTCTACTGTCAATTAATATTCCCAAGTCTTTCACTCTATCATAGTAGTCCAAAATATTATTGTCAAACTGGATTCTAGGAAATGTCGTTACTCCTATTTTATTTAGTGGTCGAGAATATCCCAAAATTATTGGCTTTGTTAATCGAGAGTTAATTTTTGTTAACCCACAATGAAACATTTTTCAGATCATAATTTACATTATCCACAGCTCTATCATTATCACCAATTTTAAAATGCAAATATACTTGAAAATCATCAGCATACAAATGACATTTACAATAATTCAGCACAGTATGAATATCATTAATATACAAACTAAACAACAAAGGTCCCAATACTGAGCTCTGTGGACTCCACTACAGACATCCCTCCAACTTGACGTATCATCACCAACACTAACGCACTGACTTCTGCCAGAAAGATAGGACTCCACACATGCAATGAATATAGGCGCCAAACCCATATTTCTTAATTTTACCATAAGCAATGAGTGGTTTACGCAATCAAAAGTCGGATGCTTAGTTATACGTTTAGTTACAATAGGGGCATGTTTATTCTAAATAGCTAATAACATTTTATTAAATTCTTCTACCGTTTTCTCAATATAATTGAAATTATTTATTGCATCCCAAAGCTTGGCAGCAACATCAGTCAAGAAAGCATCTTGGTTAACATTTTTGAAATTTCTATACGAGATTAATTTAGGTGGTGACTTTGCAATGTTTATAGCATACACACAGTATACAAGATCATGTGAGGAGAGTCCTGGGACAGGAATCTGTCCATGATGTACAGTATGTGATAAGTCACTTAAAGCCATCATATCCAGAAGAGTGGCATAAGTATTCGTAAAGTGTGTGGCTTAACGGGAATATATGCATATTGCAAGTATAGAAGATATTTGTCAAAAATGTTGAGTCGAATGTCTCAGGTCCCAGTAAGTCAGTATTAAAGTCGCCTGCAACAATAGCATGTATGTATGATGACATGAAATACAACAGCATAGTTTCAAATTTAGGTACATAACCAATTTTTGGTGGTCTGTAGCACAACCCCAAGAGGATTTTAGCCCCCCGACAATTTAAGTTCAATAAACATGAATTCAGGTTTGGCTAAGTTTTGCTGATCAGAACAATAAAGGAGCTTACTCATAATTTTTGACTTGACATAGATTGCCACCCCCCCCCCCATTCCTATGTATACGATCATTTCGAAAAATAGTATACCCATATCATGAAACATCGCTTAGATTCTGAAATATCTCCCGAAAATCCTCAATATGACCTCTCAGAGACTGAGCATTGACGTGCGCAATTTTGACTAGGAGCAATCTGTTGTGACAGAGTCTGATGGACGTTATATTTCACAACAGCCGGACCAGCAACACTATTGTCATTCATGGGAAACGATATAAAACTTACATTAGAGCATCCCCTCCCGACATGTGACATGAAAATGTAAAATCTCACACTCACACACAATCATAACTAAAAAAAATTATATATATATATATATATATATATATATATATACAAAGTACAACCAATTTACAATACACTGGGATTAGCAATGTGGAATGCAATGATTCAGCATATCCCGGAAATAGAAGTATTTCTAAACAACACGCAAAAATGATCATATTACTAATCTCAGGAAGTAATATCACTAAAACCTCATATGCAAAAATACGTGAATATATTGGCTAATGGCATAAACTTACAGGAAATGTAAGAGGAAGGTAAGCATTATTTATAAGAGAATATACTAATCACTGTAAGAGCATTCAAATTGAAAAAGAACTCAGCAATATAAAAAATATGTCTGCACTATATTGTACTCTACGTCACAATATGAAGAGATGAATATATTCTACTTTAGAAACCATTAAAGATTACATTTATCATCAAAGTCAATTTCACTGAAAAATTAAATGCACAATATAGATTAAGATTAAATAACGACAAAAGCGAGAATATTACTATCAATAGGGCATGATTTATAATGTGATTTTCAACATATTGGCCTATAAATTAATACAACACACCTAAATATTATTGATTGATTTATAACAAAAGAACTATCGAAAAACTATATTTGTACAAGAAAAAATGAGAAACCATTACACCATGAACTTGAAATTTTGACACTTCGTAATATGTTGATTGAGAAGTGAAATTTATCACAGTTAACTAATTACATGTAAGACTAGTATTTAGACAACTACTTGAGAACATTGTTAACTATCTAGTCCAAATATGAACTCCAGTTATATTAAAAGTGTTAGTAAGGGAACTCCTAATTAAAAATATAAACAATCTGTGTGTGAAATTTCACCTCCGAGTCTAAAGATAATAATAAAAGACATGACATAATATATTAATTTAAGTCAGAGATCTAGTCGATAATTAAGATATAGGCTGAAAAATTCTACCTCATAATGAGACGAAAAAAATTGCAACGTATAATCAACGCAGAATCTGTGTATCGACTACAAATATTTTTACAATAAATCATTTAAATTGTTAAATGCTTGATAACCAATATGGTGTCCATTTTTTTCAAAAAAATATTGTTAATTCTATTGTGTAAGCATTTATTATAATTCATTATAATACTGTTACAATTTGGATCGTCAGGTGTTTTTGGTTCTGCATTTTTATATATTACTATTTTTATGCGATTCATACATGAAATATCTATAGCCACTAGTTTTTATGACATCTCTAATAATTAACTATGAATATTCATATATTATGTATGAGCATGATAATAATTTATGCGTATGAACTAATGTGCAGGTTTGGTTTGTGCAGGATAAATATGTAAATTGTCTTCACGTTCCAATGAATGTAATGCTATTTGCGTTTGAAACGTTGATTTTGGATTTGTTTAAATTGTACTGGAAGAGATTTGCATCATATCTTACCAACTCATGGAAATTCAATATACTTGATTAATAGATAATGTTTTGTTTTCCCCATTCCGAATGTTAATTATAATCTATGATTAATGAGACTTACTGTCTTCAATATTCTTCTTTCACCGTTCAACGACGCCCGTTTCACTTACTTCAATAATTGGCAAAGGGTAACTTGAAAATAATAATCCTGTTCAACTTGAAAATGGCTGAATAGCCGAAACGGCAGTCGTTGAACGATGAAGAAGAATATTGAAGACGAGAAGTTCCATTAATCATGATTATTGGACTTTAACAGTAACAAATTTTTCTTCTTTTTTTACTTTAGGAAGAAAATTTAAAAATTGGTCGTCGAAAAAAACAAGGTTACTAAAAAGAGAAAATACTAATAACTAAAGTTATTATGAATGTCTGCATCTCCTACAATGTTTTTGTGTGCTTCATTTTTAATATGTTAATAACAAAAATACTTTAGTATATATTTTCACGGCTTTGATTGTTGTTGGTAAAACGTAAAATGGTATGGAAAATTCACATCTTACCAAATGTATATTTATCCTTCCACGTGGTTTTTAATCATTTTCTCTAAAACTACAGAACATATCTCAATGAAACTCGGCACAAATATGTTTATGGCCAACACTACAAAGGAAAAAAAACAAAATATTATAATAATAATGAATATCTTAGAACCCGTTATAAAAATTAAGTTATCTAAAACTGTTTCTCGTGAAATAAGTTCACTAATGATAGGACAAATTTCGCCATATTGTTCGTTAGTAAAAAGTTGTTTTGAATGAAAGTACGTCATTAAGTGTGAGAAATTTTGTTGAACCTATTTAACTGATGGGAAACATTTACCAATCCAAAAAGTAAACGTTTAATAAAACAATAATAATTTATAACAAATGCGTAAAGTTAACAATGATTATGAATACATTTTATTCGTAGGAAAATTCAAATAAAATAAGCTTGTGATAAATAATAATAACAATTTAATTTTAATTAAAGGAATAAAAATGGAAGTCAAACACATTCATTTGCGTATGGCAGAGATTATGCAGATTGATTTAGAGAGCTGAGCGTTTGCAATGAAATAAATCTTTATCACAAAGCAAATGATCATTACACCATTTTATGGTTCAATACTTAAATCTTTATTCTAAATCTTTATTCTAAAAAGAAAACAGAACAAATTTAATTCAATTCATGTTGCATATAATATAGTCATTGTATTATCATGAATTTCAGGTGAATAAATAAGATTTTTCCCTCGTAGCCCACTTTAGGGAAAGCAATTATTTTACCAAAAACCTCAGTACCTAACCTTGAAAATTTAACGATTACATTCAATAAACTAACAAAAAACTTTACTATAATAATAACTATCTTACGAAAAATAATTAAAGTAACAATTAATGTTTAATTTATGTATTCTATTATGTAACAATGAATGGAGTATACAGTTTAGGACATAAGAATTGAAAACACTTAAATGAGTAAATGTGCGACCTTGAGCCACACAATAAATTAATCATTTTAACATATAGTATCAATTTTCAATATAGCTGAGTTGGTAAGATAGTATGCTATCAAAAACTGTCTTTACTGATATGAATCACAGTTAGAGTAGTATATTTATTGAGGATATATCTAAGTTCAGTGACTGGGAAGGAGGTGTTTATCAAGTGGTTATAGAACAATATCTACTAACAAACGATTTTACATCCCTTTCTTAAATTATGTTACCAATTAATAGGTTAATAGTGAATAGTTCATTCTGGCATTTAGTTTATTACGTTTACTTTCCTGCTTCTCCAATATAAATTCTCATCTCATTAAAATACAACACTGCACTAAAAATACCTTTGCATACCCTCTCTTTGATTGAAATATCTCTACTAAATCCAAATAGATAAAATTTTCAGATGGCTTTGCTTTTACTTTCAACCTAGGAGAAATGGTTTCATATATTAAGATATGTTAAACGTAAAATTCCTAAAACAGCTAAATATAACAGCAATGAAAAATAAATTTAAAAAGTAGCCGAAGCAAAGTGCTCTCTAAATAGTATATATTAAAATTTGTTACAATTTCTGGTTATTCGTATTTAAAAACTGTTTCGCCATAACATTTTTATTAACATCGATAGGTTACATTTATAAAGGTGATTTTTTAAAATTATAATAATTTATTTAACGTCATGAATTAATTTAAAAATCCATTTATTTCAAATGATACTTTTTATTTGTTGTTCTATTAATTCTTTCTACAATAGAACGTTTTCTTCCGAATGGTATAATTTTATATTATAATTTTCCAATATGTCATTAAACCTCTTTTTTTTTTTTTTTACTAAGTCATTACATTATAGTACGCATAAGTTTGATGGATTATGACCTAAGCCTTATTATTATTATTATTATTTTATAAATGCTTTTCAAACATCAACACCATTATTTTAAGTCGAACCAAAATATATTTTTAAAACATATCAATTTCATTTAATAAATATTTATAGTATTATTTTTACTCTAACAGTTACATAAAATCAGTAGCCAAATAAATCATCTATTTCTAATGTTATATAATTTTTAGTTAGTAAAATGTTATATCTAATTGGTTCATGAATTTATATTGTCTCATTTATTGAATCTATTGTATTTTGTTTCTATCGATTGTTAACGAGTATAAATAAATTTTGAAATTTATTCACTTGTAATTATACTGAAAAGGTTTTTCTTAAAATTAAAATGTATTATTTGAAGAAGCGTATGTAGATATTTTGCTATTTGTCTTCTGTAAAATAGTTGTCCATTCCCTTTATAGCAGTATATTTATTTAAAGCGCACCATAGAAGATTAGGAGACCTAAACCAAATATTTGTCAATAGGTTGAACTTTCTTCCAATAATCATCCAATTTTTGCGAAAACATTAATTTATACAAAATACCTAATACCAAAATGAATACTTGACTACTTTTTCAGATAAACAGTACACAAAAATTGCTAAATCTTTCCAATGCAGAGAAAAATTGCTAGGCGTCAATAAACAAAATAAATATACATCCAGTCAGAATTTAGGCCAAGTAAAAAAGTAAAAACACCGATACTCGTTTTTCGGTTAAATAATTTAAATTTCTCAAGCAGTATTGTAGTAAAATCTAACTAATTATGATCAACAACAATAATTAGGCAAATCATTTTTAAATTGCATTTAACAAATAATTTAGAAAACAAAAATCTATTTTACTGTAATCAGTATTCATTTTATTTATTTTAAATCAAGAACAACCAAAAACGTGTTAGTATATTGAAATGTTTACAAGTAGCATCGAAATGGTGAAATGGTGGTAGAACCTGCCAGTGATGTTTCAAACAAATTCTTATAATTGTGCTTAATACTACTTTATACAGAGGTTATGAGCATTATATATATTTGTATTATAAATTATTTACTCTTAAAAATTATTTATAATAAATATTTCATCTAGTTTCGTTACTTATACAAATTTCTAAATATCAAGATAGACATATCAGATTGTGTATTAGACATTGGTTTAGTTTCAGAAATTCAATTTATAATATATCAAAATTTGGAAATTATTTTTATAATTTAATTGTCTATCAACATACTCTATACATTTAATATACTTCTGAAAACAACCCGGACTTATTTGGTGTAAGAACAATAAATTTACAAATATATATTTATTATATAGCATCATTTGACTAACATCTAATACGTCCCTAGTTTCACGACATGTCAGAGTAACGAATTTACGGGAGACAGCATTCAACAATCGTTATGCATAGTATATTGTCTCTCAAAGCACTAATTATTGATAAATATATAATTTATTTTAATGTGTCGAGGCATAATTTATATCTTTTAGTTCTTTCCGCAAGAAAACAATCTTATGAAGACATTTTATACAACTCACAACAAACATATATTGAACGAATGTAACTACATAATTTAAAATAGAACTTTCAATAAATTTTCAAATCATTTCTACAAATATCATACGAACTTTAAGACAGTGCTCTTTAAAGTCTAACACACAGTCGTCAATTATAAATATGATTTGTTTCAGTTACAGGAAGTAAATATTTCAAATATGTAATTGTTCATATTTGTAATTTTGCACGCGTGGAGAAAGTTACTTTTCTGAGGGGATAAATACTTCAGGGTTTAAAGGGAATATTTATTTTGGAAGTAACTCAAATATTAATCCCTAACAAAATCTTGGCCCTCCTATAGTAAATATGCTAGTTCTGAATAAAAAGTTAAAAAGAAAACAAATGAACGTTTGACGACTTCTTAGAATATCTATCCTCACAAAGTTATCACAAGAAATTTCGGCTAACGTTTGGTGAAATATGATGATTGACATACCAAATCTGAAACAAATAAAAGTTAGTTCTAAAATTAGAAGATATTAAAATGAAGCATTATCGTAGAAGAGTTCATTTTTGTACTTTGTTAATTATTAGCGAATCCATCATTGTCGATTTAATTTTGTTGTTTTATATTATAAATCAATCTGACTAATTTTCATTGGTAAGTATTATTTCAGTTTGGTTTAAGTTTTATTTTGATATATTCGACCTTCTAGGATAATGTTCCTAGTACTATTTCAATTTTGGATAGATTTGGTATTTTTAAGGGGATAGTGGCAAACATGATGTGTTTACCTAGGTTTTGAATGTGTGAAGAAAAATGGCTCAATCCCTCAATCTCTTAAAGACATTTTATATATAGAACATAGTATTATTATAAATACTTTTAAGTTTAAAAAGTGATATTTTTTGTAACTGTCGTAAATATAAATTATGTGAAAAGCCATTTATGTTTAATAATCTGTCACGTGACTAATGAATGGGTGTACATCCTGTATTTTGTAACGTTGGCAAGAACTAATTTGCTCTTGTAGTTTGCCGATCCTTTGCACCTGTCGTTTAGCAGGAACACCATTAATTACAATTAGTTATTTATCAGGCAAGCAAAACACTGTGGTTATACTGAAATGGAACACAGTTTGATATATATCGTCAATACACTCTACTGTTCTTATTAATGAGTTTATACAATTTTTAACTCATGTAAAAACTAAAAATAATAATAAATGTATAACATTTTGCTATGAGAAGGAGATTATTCACACCATACCGTTGAAATTAATATATCAATTCCAGCTTTAATTTGTAAATTATTTAAAATGAAAAAAACTTAGGATTTATTTAAAAACGTTTGTTTGTTTTTAACGACATTTCAAATGTGAAATCAATTCCAACATCATAAATTTCAAAATCATATTGGTATTGGCTTTAACATTTTTAAGATATTTCAACTCCATTTTTCAAAATAGTTATAATCTAAGGCAAAGGTTGTGTCTAAACTACAGAAAAACTATGAAAAATAATTTTAATACTCGTTATTTTGAATATTCAAAAATCAACTTAAATACCCGTCATTTTGAAACTCCGAACTTCGTACATATTTCAAACTAGATTCTACCTATAAGATTAGTATTCACTACTTAATCGGCGTACAGAGCTTTGTAGATATCCGTTTGATTTGATTGAATCAAAAATTCTGTATCAGAGGGCTTTATAGTTATCCTTATTTATAAAACCTCTAATCTCGTTCATACCAATCACTACACTTTGCCTCAATTGTTTATATTTATGTATGGTATGCAGGCAGCTGCGAATAAACAAATGTCCTATAATAAAATAAAATGTATATACTATATTGAAGAATATAAAGTTATCGCTTACAACGAGTATAGCTGTGGCAATCGCGAAATACTCTTGCTGAATCCTATACCAATCTTCGTGTATTTTTAGGTTAAATCATGTGAATCTTTTTCACCTATCCATTAGTTGTCTCTCGACCAACTCTTGTTCTCTTGCTACTTTGATGCTATATTTGAGGGCTTGGGGTCTCTATGTATGTTTTTTTTCTTTTTGTTTTCCCTTTTTTTCTTTAAAGCGATGATGATCACGAAATATTTCACCTTTAAACCACAATAATTGCTACCCTTCTCAATTCCGTTTTTGTTGTATAAAGTGTAACAACAAATAAATTCTTTTTTTCAAATTTCTCGTTTAAAAAAAGTAATAAAAAATCTGCCCGAATACTCTAGTTGTACTTTTCTACAAAATGGATTAAGAGTTTAAGTTTAAGAATTTAACACTAAAGAGAAAACCACCCAATATTTATTCAACGTCTCTAAAGATCTTTTTTAATCTAAAGAAGCAAATATAATCAAGTTTGTTCTGCCTCCTAATTTCTTTTATAAGAATAAATATGGAAACGACTAAATATTTTACAACTTTTTGAGAACAAAGCCTTAGTTTGAAATACTACATGGAAAATAAATCAAAAACTTGTTACAATGTTATATTATTTATTTTTTTAGACATAAGATATATACCAAATTGTTAGTTCATCCGCAATGGAGTATTTGAGTGATGGTGTCCAAAATATAACATAACACATAAACACACACACACACACACACATTTACAAAAATTCAAATAAAATACTTTAATTTTAAAATACTAGCCACAATATATCGATTTTCATTTATTTTCTATATAGCCTAATTTATTTCGAATGAAGTAGTTATATTTCAAATTTATCTTTTGAAAAAGATAACACAAGCAAATTAAAATAGCTAAAATAATAGGTATTTGAATATTGCACAAACTTTTTCAATATTATATACACAACATGTAAAAATCGATGATTTTTTAAAAGAAATGAATATCTATACTACTTATTCGAAATACAGTACTGACTTTCTTATCAGAAGAACCATTCGATCCGTAGTGTCGGAAACTCGGCCTATAGTGGGTCCGTAGTTGTTTTATATAAACCAGTATTATTTAAGAACTATTTAGTTGGCAGTACGCAATAAACTCGCGTTATTAAATTAAAACTACTCGCTTTACTTGCGAACTTAGCAATTGTTCGATTTTTGTTATCTTGATTAAAAACGAAAAACCTCTCGGTCACATTGGCTTATAAGATGAGGAAGAAAAGAACACAAAATAAAGACCAATAGTACCTGAATATTTAATAGAAAAAGAACAAGGGTTGGTCAAAAGAGACCTAGTGAAGACTACATAATGAAAAGTGTACATTTCCAAGCACTTTCTCAAATTAAAATTATTCATTTTTAGTTCCGGTCCCAACTCTAAGTTTAATTAATAAAACTTAAAAAGAGCTTCAGTTTTATTTTGATTACTATATATATATATATATATATATATATATATATATATATATACTGTATATTATTGTAAAAACTACAAACATATGTCTGATTACAAATTATATTGAGATTGAGTAAGCATGTGCATACATTACTATTTTAACAACAAAACAATATATTTAGTTGCGTTTTTATGAAATGGAGTGTAATATTATTCAAACGTTGGCGTTGTTGTGAAGCAGAATGAGCGTGGCGTGAGATAGGTTCTATACATTTAAATCGGTTTTTGTGCTTACTTCATGAATGTATGCATAGCAAAAGTGTCAACAGCGTCAAAGAGATTATATTTTTGCAGTGAGCTATTTTATTGCAGATTTCAAATTCTTACTCAATATGTAAAAACTAGCATTCATTGAAATAATACTAAGCAAAATTTATATATCTGTATGCAATGTTTTATTTTACTTTTTTATTCTGAACTATTTCAGCAGTTTAATTTTGTGTTAGGGAATTTTCGAAATTACAAAGTATTTTTTACTTTCTTACGAAGAAAAAATAAGGAATCCTATTTCATTAATGTTAATTATTATTATTAATAATAATCAGTTCTCAAGATGTTCGTCACATGTAGGCTACACGTACAGGAAAAGAACAATGCTGTAATTTTTGGTTTATCGAATTCAACATTTCTTTTAAAACCTATTATTAATCTATGCTCAAATGTTTTGAAAATTTACGTTCGGTTGTGAAATTTAATATTTTGATTTCTTCTGCTAGATTTTTATTTAGTATATATAATTTTTTTAATAAAAATATTCTGAGCTTTCGTATATGTGTCACGGTTTTGAGAAATTGGGCTGAAGAGAGTAAAATAAAGTAAATATAAAATATTGGTAAGTGATGAAAAAAAAAAAAGAATTATAGAATTTAAAATAAATTCATTGATAAATAAGTAATAAGAATTTTTATAGTAACGAAGATATTTGTTGATTACAAGAATGTTGGCTTCTGATTAGACCAGACATATTAGTTACAATTTAAATAAAATTTTAGAATTCCTAACTTGTATATAAAAAAATGTAATTGAATGAAGTTAAAATTTGTAAGTTTTGTTTTGAAATCATGTTACGTAAATTACATAGAAATAACAAATATATAAATTGATTTTGAAAAATATTTCTTATAAAATGGAAGAAATTTTAATTTAAAGTTTTTAAAATATTTTATTTACATATGTTTCGCCAGATTGGCATAGATACAGAGAATACCTTTTGATACATTAACTTAACATCAATGCAAAATATAAATTCATTATAAACGAAATAAATTTCTTGTACAATAAAACATAAAAATAATAATTGTATAACTCACATTTTATGAACTTAAACGACTTGCTATCTTATATACAAATTATTGCTTGGTATTAATATCAATATTAGCGCTTACAAAAACTGTTAAACATTTTCCTAATTCTAAACTGTACAAGACAAAAAAAAATTAAGACTAACATCTGCCTTTTTGGTAAAAACATCAAAAATTAACTGACTTTAAAACTGATTCTTCCCTAAATATTTAAATGTAAATAAATGGTAGCCCTCACAGTCCAAAAGAAAATGCATTATTTTATCATTACTCGACTTCCAAACCAGACAAATATCATTAGGCTTGATATTTTACTTTTCCCACCTGAAAGACGTATCTGAGTTAGAATTATAAAATATGCATAGTGGACACCATGTATAATAGTAATGCTCACCCACCCTTAAACTACTCAATTGGCGGTACACTAAAGTAAATTTACTTTTTTTTTAATTTAAGGTTAAAAAACTTATCTATATCCGCACAAATTAAATTGTTACTGAATTTTAAAATCAGACCACTTTTCATTTTAGTGATTACTTGCCATCGATAAGACATAAGCATCAATCCTTCCAAACATATCCGTCAGTCTAAAACCCAATTGTATGGAGCCGTAGTAGTAGAGCAAAGCTTAAGATAGCACAAGTAGGACAAACTTTCTTAATCCATTTTTAAAAGCGTCAACCACCAGTTTAACATTTGTTTAAATTCCTTTTGCTCCATATGTATTCTGTCTGTTTCAAGTTTTATAAAAGCGTTCGATGTTTCGTGGAATATGTAGTATCCGTTATAAGTATGCCAGTTGTACTCTTTCAAGCATTTCAGTGTAAGGCGGAGCCCATATTTTACAGCACTCTGACAAAATACTACTCACAAGGGTATACAAACAGATCTCCAAACACTGGACTGCTCCTTATTGATTGATTAGATTGCACAGATTTGAAAGTGTAGCAAACCCCCATTGAACAAATATTCTCAACATACTTTCTAAATTTACCAAATGATGAAAACCTCACCCCCACAAATATTTATGATCATTAACAAATTCTAATAGCTCATTATTATAATAAAGATTTTTCAACTTCCCTGAGCTATTTTGACTGTGAAAGTTCAACAGAACTGTTTTAGAAATGTAAACTTGAAGAGAGGCATAATATATAAAAAGTTACATCTTTCATGAACTTTTAACTAAATAATAGCTTTTAATACTTTTAACTAATATTTTTTTGTAATTAAAAGTTAAGTAAAGGAAGTAAAACATGAATAAATGTAGGAACAACCTTAGAATCTAATAAAAAAGGGAGAAACCCATAGCCATTGGGACAAAATTTAAAAAGTATTTTTTATAGTTTTAACAAAAAGGGGCAAATATCAAAAATCAATTAAAATTAGTTTTAAACGAAATTGAAATTAAATTATATGTCCAATAGCCTAAAATGATAGAGAAGAGAGCATACGATAAAATAATTCATTAAAGACAAAATTATGAAATTAAAAGAAAAACCTTCCCAAAACAAAAACTAGACAACCTATCACAATACAATGTAAGGAAACCAACATTGGAGCCAACCTCTCTCTACAAATAGTGTCATCACCATCAGACCAGCGGATGATAAAGAATCAACTGGTAAACGTAAAACAAAATAAATCAGTCACGTTTCTCGCGACAACTGTTTGCGTAACACAAGATCGAAAAGGAAGATAATTAAATTCAAATTATCCTAGAAGAAAAGGTCACCAAAATAATGTATGGCAGGACTAAATCCGAAAAATTAATAAAAATTTTATATAATAATTTGAATAAAGATGTGGTGAGTTTGTGTGTGTCTGTGTGTGTTTTACTGTGGGCCTATTATTAGTACGTCATGCGTGATATCTAATGGTGACATAATAAACATTTATCAGGTAATGGTTTTTATCATTAAAAAGTCGTAATTTTATAATTTGTTTACAACTAAAAATTATTTTATGTTTTTACGCCATAAGTATGGTTGTAATTTACCAGTATATATATATATATATATATATATATATATATATATAGTACTACAAGTTGGATAAGAACAAACAATTTGCACTCAAAATAACTGGATCCACCTTGTGGTATTCAAAGCCACACCTTTATGCCACTTTTGATCAAATCAGAATAGTTAGCACGTAGAATATCAGATATAATAATTATATTAAAGAAATACTTATTAATTTAGTTATTTTGTCAAATCAATACCATAGGACTGTTTATCATACAGCAACACCCATAATCTACGATATTAGCACGGTGTTATATTACGTATGTAATTTCTAGAAATTATGTTTCATGAAGTTTCAAACACACTTGTAATTACGTTATTCAAACAAAGTTATATATGTCGTAAGAAATAGAACATTGTACCATTGTTTAAAACTAATATTATTATATTTCGTTTTTTATTAATACAAAATCTATATTGTTATTGAACTTCCTTAATATTAAAAGGGAAAAGGTGTAAAATCTATTAATTATCTTTTATATCTGTATTATTATCATTATTTATTTTTGTATATGTTTCTTCTTTAGAATGAAATACTAAGAAATATAATTTTTAGTAACTATAAGAAATTAAAAATTCAGGATTTATAAATAAAATTATGAAAATATTAAGTGATTTTCACCCTCTTCTAGTTTTTCTGAAAAATAATCTCTGATTTACTTTTTATCGAAATGTATACAAACACCTTCTGTTAGATAAATTATAAAAAAACTTTTACACTAGAGATTGTATTCTGTGCAAAACCTCAAAATCTCCACGTTTATTTTTTTAAATGGTGAGTAATTTATTTTAGTTTTTATGATTTTTTGTATAATTTAAGAGTATTATTACAAATAGTATAATTATTCTGGATGACATACAAATATTCGAAACAGTGATTACAACTTTTTTTTTTAATTTCTTTATGAAAACTCGTATTTTAAATATCACAACATTCTGAAAAAAAATGGCTAAGTGTATACTTCATAACTCCAAGTGGGCATGTTGGCTAAGTGTAAACTTCATAACTACCAAGTGGGCATGTTAACTTCATCAATATATTTTTGAATATGAAACTGGGAACAGGCTTCAAAACTGTTTGTAGGTGTTAATATTGTAGTTTCCTAGACTCATATTTTCATCTTATTAAAATGACTACTTGATTTCATTGTACACCAATAAATAATGTATCTCAATCATTCTACAATTTATATGGTTGAGCCTCAAAATTTTTAAAATGGAAATAGATGGGTTCAATTCCTGTGAAAGCCAAAGAAATTTGTAAGATCATTCTACAACAGATATTTGAGGTCGCAGTATAAAGAAGCCACCTGTGGGTCGTAATTTCTCCTCTCATCGAAGAAATTGTTGTTTGTTCATATGTTGCTTAGTAGCAAAATAAGAAGGGACTTTTGTCATATTGGCGTGATGATCATTCAAGTGTTTTCAATGCCATAATTAGCGAGAGGAATAATCATTATAACTTATTTTTGATAATTCTTAAGGAGTTTATGAAAGGGGTTTGAAGAGCATGGATTGTCAAGCATTTCATAGTTCTAAAACTAACAAGTAAAAAAGCTAACACGAATTTGTACAAAATGTTCATAGTCCGAAAAAATCAAAAAGGCATATTATTTAAAGAGAAACGAAGAAATTTAGTATACAGTATACAGTAATTAGTATCGCTATGCATATAACTGTAAGTCTCTACTAGCAAGTGATGTCTTTATAGATGATCCTGTTTTTCAACTTCGGTTTATGAATTCGATGATATATAAATTAGAAAACAAAGATCCTAAGCTATTTTCGTAGATTGTTTTGCAATATTTAAATTAACTGTCCAGGTAAGAAAGTACCAGTGTCTAGAAAAATAGAATTTTTTTCAAGACCTAAAATTGAACTAAAGTTTTTGTAGTCAAATAATAATAATAAGCCAACCTATCTACATAACAGAATAACTTTCAAGAAAGCACTTTTAGAAAGTGAAATGGTTAGAAGCTTGGTTAATATTTTTGTAAAATAGACCAAAACATAATCAATATCGCGGGAGATGTTTTTAGCTCTATTAATATATAAAGAAGACAACACGCGATGAATGAAGGAGGAGGTTTGGAATAATGGGCCTCCCACCCGTAGTGCCCAGGTTTAATGGTTACATAGTGTTTAATTGTTATTTTTATTATTTACTGCACATTTATCCCTAAGGAAACATATTTGGGAGAAGTCGAAGCTTACAGGATCATGAAAGTGTACATGCAAGATCTGGGTAACATTATAACATTTGCTTAGAAAGAATTACTACTTACAACTATGCTATTACAATAATATCTCTAAGAATAAGCTAATTGTAAAGTTTTATTAAAGAATGTATTTCTAATGGTCACAAAGTCACTGAGTTAGAAATAGAAAAGGCTTGAATTATGTATTGGAAATAATGTCGATAATGTAAAGAAGAGAACAAACAAATATATAATACAAACTTTGAGAAAACCAAAATTGTATTTAAAAAAGTAGAGTTGGAATTGTGATAAAGTATATCTAATAACTAAATATAGCTTCTTGAAAATAAAGTTGAATTATTTTACAAGTTTTACATTAATTATATTTGTATAGAATTATCCCTTTTTACATAAAATTTGTGGTTATATCGGTGTACTATGTGTATTAAATACTCGAGGTATTTTGATAATGTTTTGTGTACAGGCTGGCAAGCTTATATATAATTTATTAAATTATTTTATTTAAAAAAAAATAATAAAAATTTTATGAGAAAATCGGTCATTCCACCAAATCTCAAAACTTTGATTTTGTTGAAATGATTTTGTAAACTCTATTTATAAAAATAACACGAATAGTTTGCCCCCAAATTAATAAAACAATGAAATTAGGAAAATAAACATTGATCCACCATTGGGTTATTTTTAATTTATTATTATTATTATTATTATTATTTTCAAATTACTTAATTTAATTAATTACTAACCTTATCCTGAGAAAAAGAAACTAATTCTCCTAGCCAATAGGAAAACCTACCTACTCTAAGAGTGATATTAATCAAGCTATCAGGCAACACGACCCATCGGCTCCAGCCACTGGACAGGTCCTTCTTCAATACCACTAAAGGGAAACTACACACAACCATTGAAAAGTGGCTAACTCAAATCCGAAATGTAAAAGGCTGATCCTGATATTAAAGTTTACCGAGTATCAGGTATCTCAATTAATAACTGAATCTTACAGTAAGGCTGCAAATGTTAGATTCATTTAATAGCATGTTAGATAACATGCTATTCAAGGTTTTAAGTACAGTGGGTGAGTGGTTAAATTTTTGCCAGCACAGAATCCTACTTCGACCAGAAATCTGACTGAGGAAAATAACAAGAACCAAAAAAATTCCTCTTCTGTCACTTCGTAAAAATGAAGAAAATTCTAGTAAAATTCATTTAGATGTTCTAATGTGTCAATTGAGGTTATTTCACACGTTCCGCATCCTAAAGATAAGAAGTCAGTTTCGAAATCTCAAAAGGCCTTCATGGTGCAATGAGGTTGTAGCAGGTAGCCCGTACAAAAAAAAATACCTTCAAATAGTTAAAGAATTACACATCCTAATGAAGTGTTTGAAATGAATCTGAGAAAGGCAAATTCAACACTCTTACATTCATTTCAGAAGATGAAAAATATTAAGCCTAAAGCGTCTAAAAATTCAGAAGTCAGAAACCGCCCTCTTCAACAGAAAAATAATCTGATATCTTAAATCGAGCGTCTACTTCAACACCGGTCAAAATTGTTCTTAAATTTGAAACAGAACAATAATTCTGCTCCGTGATTAAGGAAAATGTGGTTGAGGCTTATAGTCAATGTATGCTATATAAAAATTGTTTCCTTGAACCTTGTAAGGATCAAACCCTTAAGAAATTGTTCGTTAAAATGTGAGAAAATAAATTTTACTCATATTCTCACATTAGGATAATTAACCAACTATTTGTCACATACCTTTTAAGATGAAGCAACCACCTTGGTGCGCTCGTTTCTTTAAGGGTAATGTTTATTTTGTATTTTTCAAAGAACTTGGAAACAGGACATATGTATAAATAAATGATGTTTCGTGTTCTTTTATTTTAATTTTTCCCGTTATTATTGAAAACATGATCAAGCTGAACTATTTAGGACACTGGTTACCTAAATCGTAGAGTACCGATTGCATCACCTTAGGCAAACTGTTATATTTTGCTGTCGCAGGACAGTTTATATAGTTTCAAATATTGCTATTTTTAGATAAAGAGCAATAGCAAGTAATGATAATGCCACTGAACAATATATTTATTTTGAGCTTTAGTCTATACAAATAAAATGGATAAACAGATACGGTTTTGGCAATTTCCCTCTATTTTTTTTCAAATTCTGTTTTATTTGGAAGTAAATATCTTATAGTTTGTTTCTAAACGGTTTAATTATATTTCTGATTTAAAGTTTTTAATATCACTGGATAACTATTTGTAAATTCAATACGTTATGTGTGTTTGCTTGCACATCAATGACATATCATGTGCGTATTATCTCTGTACTCAATGAATTGGCACATATAGAGCTATTTAAAAAGAAAATAATTAATAAAAATTAGTATACACCTTACCCGCTTCCTTGAAGGCATGGGTGCGGTTTTCCGCTTTGTAATGGCGGGCGTGGCCCAATCTAAGTTTAGGACTACTTCACGCTCAACAACTAACTGTCACTCTAAAAATCGTTTTCTTTTGTTAAATCATTTAACCAACTATAATTTATCAATATTCTTTTATACAAATATAAAACATTCAATCATTATGCAAAGATGAAATTAAAAATTAATTTTAAACCCATGCCGATTTAATCACTAAAATAAAATAAGCAAACACGAATAAGTTAGTTTGAAAATATTTTTATTTAATTTATTACTATAATATTTCAGTACTAATTTTGTTCCAGTTAATTTATCCTTGTATTCTTATTTCCTAGCTCTTATAAAGGATTA
The DNA here is from genome assembly GCA_963513935.1 of Aphrophora alni. NCBI lineage: Eukaryota > Metazoa > Arthropoda > Insecta > Hemiptera > Aphrophoridae > Aphrophora > Aphrophora alni. The sequence goes on along the minus strand of OY740767.1, from coordinate 64,154,760 downwards.
TTTTAGATCATTAGGTTTTTTTTTTCATAATTATAATATCAACTTTTAAAGGTATTATTACATTAGCTGTTGCACGCTATTAAAAGGAATTAATCCAAACTTAGTTAATGAATCGTTGATTTTACAGTGAACAAAGTTGCCATTTTATTTCATTGATTCTGGGATTTCATTTTGACACAAACGTTTTAATTAAACTCATTAATTCATTTTATCCTTGAGAATGTCTAAATACACCACCATTTCAAAAAATAATTAGATTTTACGAAACCAATAATAGCTTTGTGTAATTGGATTAAACGCCAAGAAATGTTGAACGCCAACTCTTAGTTCTAAATCTGTTTAAAGCCACCGCAATAAATCCAGCCTTTCCCAACCCCTTTTGGAGACCACACAATTATTTAAACCCATCCAGAAATTCCATTTACTTCGCGCTTTTGGCCATCTAACAACCCCCTTGTCTACTAATTTAATTGTGTGCAATTTTAATTTAACTCTCTACCCCTTAAAAGAATCCTATTTGGCACTGAATTATAATTCAAATGATTGTTATTTCCTGGTCCCTGTTTATGTGAAGTAATTATTCAAAAATAAAAACGTTTTCTTATAAAATGAGTTTGCTAAAAGGATGAAATTTAAATAATTAATATAATTTGTATTTAAATAATTATACCTTATGAAGTACCATAACTTTTTTAAAGATTTATATTATTAATATTGTTTATTCATAAATTTACTTTGATTTATATATAAAAACATACAATACGTTTCAAAATTTCATCCATACTCTTGAGTTTAACTAAATGGCATATTGTCTCTTTTACAAGTGACAATAATTCTTTAAAATTTGCCCGAATATTATGATCATTAAAAGAATTCCAACCAATCAATTTAATAATAATTAATAAATAACAACAATAATATCATATTGACTACAATATTAAAAATATTCATTTATTATTAATTAGGTTAGTGTTAGTTTTCAATCAAAATATGTTTGATTCATTTTAGGCAACTGGGAAATAACCATGAAAACACTATGGTGTCAAGTCGTAGTCGCACCATGACTTTGCTGTAATAATTTCCTAGTTTGAAAACAAAATAAAAAACACGGCTTCATGTGATTCCAATAACATAATGTTTTCAGCAAAATGACATTTCCCTTTTAAAATAGAAAACACTCCATTTCATCCAGGCATAGCATTTCATACAGTCAGGAAAGATTTTATTTGAATAATATACGTTCAATTGTTCCCCTTAATAATATATATCTACATTAATGTTATATATATATTAAATTTATTTGTTTTATATACGGATTATTATAAGAAATAATATCTTCACTCCTTTTTAATTTGTAAAAAATCAGGGGCCGAAATATAGGCAAAAATGTTATTTATATTCACTATCTATTAGTGAAGAGCTGCAAAACTCTTGGTCTCTGTATTGCATAATACGCGAGACCAAGGTCAAGACAAAGACGGCATGGAGCTATCATCTTCTATTTGTTTTCATAATTTTCACAAGATAAAAGGTGCCTTGTTGGTAGTGACTAAGTCGTAAACGACCGCTATCCTTCCAGACAATGATTCCCCAGTCTTTTGCATAAATATTACACCCATATAAGTATTTTATTCTACTTTCAAGATACTTAAATATCAGGACACCCTTCATTCAAATATAGTTTTTATAAATTTTGTAACAGAATTGAGAAAATTTCACTAAACTCAATTTTAATTATCTGTAATAAAGATTGTAAATTCACAACTTAAAGTATCGACGTGCTAAGATATAGAAACTTAAAAGTAATGTACATTTAAACTGTTTCATCGGTTTACAAATTAAAATTTTGAAGATGTTTGTTTATTTGTAGGATGATTGTGCTTGAATTTTTCAATGTGTTTTCAGTTAAGAATTCATGAAATATAAATTTTTGCAAAACGCAACAACCAAATCTTACATTTTTTAAATTTTTATTGATATTGTAATGATAAATAATTATATCCATAGATGAGTGGGCGAGCGCGTGTGTGTTTTATGCGCAAATTAAATTTTATAATTAATTACAAATTTCATTGTATTTCACAAAGATTATAATTTTTTTTAAATAATAGTAAATGATTATTGAAACAATTTGGTACTAAATTCATACAAACAATTAACAAGGAATAATTAAAAAACTTGTAAACCATATTCCATAATATTAAAACATTTTTTCCCAAAGGAATATATGATATTAATAACATTCTCCTTAATACACCCTCAGGGGCTCAATATAGTGACTACGTGCTTAGAAATCCTGAGGGTCCCAGCTGGATTTACACCTTTTTTTAATATAGTCTTGGTTTGGATACCTCTCTTTCATTTTTCTTGTCAGGTCTCTCTTCATTTATTATTTGAAGTCTATGACGTCTTCTCATATGTTATTCCAATTTCTTTCATTTTTATAGGACAGTGATGACCGAAATTTGTTTACTTATAAACTACCAGAAAAAAAACTTCTTGATATTGATTGTTTCTTGTGAAATAAAACTTAATACTACTTAAAACTTTCCTATATTTGCACTGAAAAATACCTTCTAAGAATGAACACAAATATTGCGGTTATATTTGAATTCTCCTGTTTTACCTAATGGGCCTATTACGTCAAATACGGTAATCATATACATGTGGATATTTCGTTTATACAGCTTGTTCCTTTTTATTACTTTTTTTCTTTCGGTGATATAGTTTTACACTATTCTTGAATTTTAGTTGCATTACACGTTGCCTACAAACAGCAAAAAGTGAATTAACCCTATAACGCTAATACATGTTAGTTTAGGTTTCTTTTTTTAACGGGACTTTTCTAAACACTATTGTCGTTGGTTGTCTCTGCAAATCGCCTTTGATTAGAGCCTACCATTGTATATCATCACTTTTCGTTTTTTGCAGGGCTGAAGCCACATATCTTTCATCCCTGCAGTTCTTCTTGTCTCTGTGGTATCAGGAAACTCAAAACACAGTATATTTGCAATGTACTAGCATAGGGGCATGTTAAAACTAATAGCTCATCCGGCGTGCCAGCCTGGATTAAATCAGTTTACATTGCATTTTGTCTAGAAAAATACCCACTAGTGCGAGGTTTTCGCCCTTTGAAACCCCTTAAAATAACATATGAGTTCACAATCATTATGATTATTGGTACCAAAAAGACACATAGTGTCCATCTTCTTTTTTTTTACTGCAAAAAATCTGACCACATATTTGGTTTTGAGTATCAACGGCTCCTTTGATCAATTAAAGCACTCTATAAACTGACTACTTGCTTTATTTGTTTACAGACAGACTGTCATGACATTTGGAAAGTATTAAGACCGATTTTGTTTTTTTCTTTTTTCTTGTAAGAGGCCAATGTCTTATGTTCAACAAAACGGAACATGGAAGTTCCTATGCTTCCGTCACCAGGCTATTTCATTTCCTTCGGATTCCTGCCTTGTCCCGTCTTAAGGTTCCAACAAATGTTAAATATAATGGTAGAACTAGAGATTTACTGATTAATGGTTTAGTGATAAACCAGTTATCTACAGTTCAGTTACAGTAGGATACGTAAACTGCTTTTCAGTACTTTCACAATGAATTTAGCTTCTGGAGAACCACTTGGGGTTGTGCACTTACTAAAATATGGCATTGACTCAACCATACATTTCGTACCCAAGTAGAACATCATTGGGATTTTAATGCCAAACTTTGAGGGCTTATTGAGGATGTACACACAAAACTTGTCTGCTAAAGCCATTGTCACCCTAAAGCCAAGTAGTTGCTTATCAATTGTCATGTAAGCACCTACAGGAGCAAATAAACATATGCCATATTTGTCTAATCTATGCAAAGCTATCTCGTTGTTGTACTCTGGTTGTTCTATCGTTAAATTCGAAACGACCAATGCTCATTGTAGTCTTGTAAACATCAGCAATTGTCAGAATTTAACAAGGTAGTCGTCCATATGTGATTGTCCTTTTGACAAGCTGACAAAATCGAAATTTCTCAATATAGCTTCATTGGTATGCTGAAAAGTTATAAATTTTATTTCACCTGTAAGAAAGAAGTAATATGCTTCAGAAGGACGGATCTTATTTTTGAAGCTCCTTTTGGGCCCTGACGAATATGTACAAATTTACGTGTTTCCGTACGAGTTTTGGTGTTTTCTGAGGCTGGTTGCACCCATTTTTCCTTTAAATGGTAGATATTCACAGAAAACATTCTAATAGTGCTTGTCTCGAAATTGTTCAGGTATTTAGGATTTGTACTTACGCCTACATAATCATTGCCGCGGCGATTTCCTCTTTCGGCTGTTCTCACACTAGCCGTTCCTGATCTACCTCATAATTAGCTAGAGTCATCAAATCACTATTGGAACTTGATTGGAGGTAATGAGAGCCGTCATCAGTATTTTAATCTTATATAAAAAAGAATAATTAGGTTCATCGCCAACATGATGCTCTTCACCATCGATTCACTAAGAAATGAACTTTCATTTGGTAAGTCGTTTTACTTTCATTAGGTAAAATACAGATTTTGTTTTTCTTCCTTGTTCATGAAGTACAATTAATATTTTAAATTACTATTTACACATTATTATTAAACAAATTAATAATTACAGTAAACCGTTAAAGAAAATTATGTTTAAATAAAACGAAAATAACACTACCGTTTGTATAGTGGACCATCGTCCAATGTGATGAAGTGCTAAAAATGAAACAAAAGCTAAATCTTTGTCTGTGAAGTGAAATGATTGATAAATAACAAGGATCAACAAGAAAAAAAAATCATTCAAAATCTGAGCACGTTGTCGTCTCAAGACTGATTATTGGTACAGAGGTACTTTATAGTCGTGATTGAAGTGGGGGTCGCGTTTGAAATAAACAATTATGGTGAAGGACAGAAAGTATGGTATGGGTCGTCTGAAGGAGATTAATAAAAGCATCCAATGAGCATTGTGGTTAATAACAACGTGAAAGACAACAAACCACAAATTAATATAACACTTACACAATAACATAAACCCTTATGTAGATTTCGGTAACATAGCTACCTTCATCAGAGGAATATAAACTATTACTAAACTAGATGTGAAAGTGAGTCGACTTTTAAAAGGTCAGTCGTACGTAGAGCTCCTCCCCTTCCACATTGGTCACACAGGTTTCCGCACCTACCTAGAAAGTGTGACGAGCGTCGAGCAAGCAATGGATGTGCGTCAAAGGAACAAGCATAATATGTATATAGAGTATCACAAAAACCTTAGAACGCTATACAAGATCGTTTTCTATATATAAAGTTATGGAGGAATTTGATATTTGAACATCAGAATAGGGGAAAATACATATCTGATAAGGAACGTTTAAAGTAGCAGTATCCCAATCTAACACAGTGAACATGTGGCCAAAACACTGGGAACAAAAAGAATTTTTAACTTATAACGAGTGCCATTTCTGCACGAATATTTGTGCCAGACCGAGATTTTTGTATGTGTATGTGAACAAAGACGTGTTGATGTTATTAGCTGGCCTGATGATGTTGCATATGACAGCGAAACATGTAGCTATTACTCTAATAAAAAGAACTACTATCAACTTTAAATAAGGTATGTTAATTAATTAAAGTAATTCTAAGCCAAAACCATTATTATTAATTTTGATAGTATTATGTGACATATCTAATGGATAATAAACCGGATCAACTTAAATATTGATAGGAGATAGGAAGGAAGAGATTTATAGATACCGCTTATAACGTTCACACTACAATGGAGTTGTAATTGAACAATATGTTTAGAGATGTAGGGTTGTCACATATGTGTCAATTCATGTCTAATGATTGTTTATATTTACTTCTACATTACGTTAGTCTAGAGTAAATACATTTGTTGTAGTAACTTGTAAAATTATTTAATGCAGAATTATTATTGTATGTTATTTTAAGTAGGGAAATCTTAAATAGATCAACATTGTCAGACAAGTATAGGTATAATATAGCTGCTAATACATTATAGATCATTTTAACCTTCAATAAACCACTTTATACCACACTGTGTTGCACTTTTAAGATAACTGTGAAAACTTGAAAGTAAACCATTTGTCCGCAAACAGGAATCAATCGTTCCTAAGCCCCAAAGAGCAACCGTCATGTTTGTTGCGTTGTAGCCGGTGATGTAAATTTTGTGTTAATGTTTATATTTATCATATTTAATGATTACCTCTAAGGAACATTACATCTGACGACAGATTTTTTCTAGTTTGTGTGTATGTGTGTGGTTTTTAGCCAAAAGTGTGGTTATCATCGCCTTAAAAAATGAAGATGAAAATAGCATAAAATAGAGACTCCAAGCTGTCAGTAGGCTATCACTCATGTAATAGGAAAAATTAAAAAGTGGGATCAAACCCAAAACAAGATGAGCAACTCTGTAGAGCCAAATAGGGTGCCTTGGGATTGTCACATAAGTGAGCCCCTGAGGAGTGTGATGTAGAAAATGCATAAAATAAAAATAAAGAAGCCACAAGACGGATTTCAATACCTATACATATTAATATATATTTCAACTTATTAAATTGTCGGAATATAGCTTTACTTTTGACGAATAACCAGTCATATTTACGTTTTGACAAAGAACAGAAACAATGTTTTCGCAATGCAACTGTAGCAATTTGAATATTTCTGGTTATTAAACTGTAAATTATTTGGTGTTGAAAGAGGGCCTATATTCTTTAAACTTATTTAGTAAGTGGTTTTTAAAATTTTTTAAATACTTATATATCTGAAAAAGATTCACTGGTCAATTGTATAATCTAAAAAAATTATATTTTAAACCGTTTGTAGAGATTTTTTTGAATTGAAACTTTGAACTTAATTTGGGAGTGCACAAAAAACAGAGTATATTATTTTTGAAAAGTGAGATATATATACAGTATATATATATATATATATATATTAAAAATAGAAATAAAGTTTTTAATTAAAGTAAGATAAACAATGATAAATTAAAGCTTTTACAAAAATATATTAAAAGAATACACTCGCTGGAAATTCGTTATCAAACTGATATGATAACCGTGGAGGCGATACCGGACAACAAAGGCTGGTGATTAATAGTATTATCGAGAGATTGTAATACAAAGTCAGGAAAACGTATTATATGGGAACATGGTGAGAAATGAACTACTTCTTGTGATATAGCTTGTCGTTTTAATCGATTTTTATAGTGTGACAGATGATGTAAGGTAACATATTAAATACCACAAATAAATGTTAAATATACCATATTTTTTTAAATATTTTTGTATACAGTAAATCGTGTAGCTCTATTCAAAGTGGAAAAGCTAAGAATTGCAGTAATGTAAATTATAAATTGTCAACAAAAGCGTAGCGTTATATTTCATATTTACTGCTAAATACTAACTTTTGGTGAGAGTAAACGTTGTAAGTAATCTGATTAAACCTGTAGCATTCACTCTAAGCTATGGCGGGTTCACACATTGGTATAACGGTTATAAAGTATTGACAATAAACAACTCAAAACTAACAAATATCCAATAAATTTTTCCAAAAGTTACTTAAGAAAATTAAGGTTTTTTTAATGTTAAAAAAATATTTTAGTAATTTCCAATTTTATTCAGAATATCATGTATATTGAGAAAGCACTCATTTCTTGTTTTCCATTATTTATAATAAGTTGAATGGAACTAAGACATGTACAATGTGTTAGTTATTAAAAAGGTTTCGATACTGTAGCATATAAAGTAGATATAATATGAGTACGGTATTGGATGTGTGTATTTGTAACTGGTTATGAAAATCCAGTATAGTATGTTAAATTTAATGGTAGTGTAATAATGTATTATTTTTGAATTATTTTTGAATTGAAAGGTATATAATCTAGTAAGGATCTCTAATTTTTAAGAGTTATTATTTTTGGTATAATTGAAGAATATGTGATGGCAGATGAGAAGTCAGATTTACAGCATTTTCTGATGAGAAAATATTTAAAACTAATTAACTTCAATCCCTCAAGCAGTTTGATGTTGGTTAAAACCTGAGAAAAATCAGCGGTTGTATTGTAGGTGGAAAATATATGTGGAAAATATAAACTTAACTTACCAAGTATACGTAGCCAGTTCTAAAACTTGATTTTTCTGCCTCCGTTTTACTTGCCAATAAATTTTATTTAGTAATAACCAAACCATTAAATCGTTTAATAAACGATTAATAACAACTTTAAAAAGTCATATTTCCTATTTCATACTCAACTTTTTGAACTCAAAGAATGAACAATAGGTATATTTGATTGTTAAAGAAAGTTATTTCGAGAAAAATTATTCAAAACATAATGATAAAATCTGCTCAATTAACGTAAATTATGCATGGTTGGTTCTGAACTGGTAAATATCTTTAAAGAACTTCATGTTACGTAATTTCTTACAATTTGGAAACATCACTTGAGTTATGTTAAATAACATAACTTATAAAACTGCATTATGATTTTTGGTTTATTTGCAAAATGTATTCACACAGAACAGCATTATTATTAAAGTTATTTTCGTCAAGTGAATAGTCTGTTTGGAGGTAGGTTTTAAACCAACTAACTATTGTGTTGCAAAAAGAAACATTTTTAAAGCTGGTAGTTTTCGTCTTTTGTGTTCTTTGTTTAATAATTAGTTGTGTTTCAAACAAGACACTTATAAATTTTAAGTGTAAAGTTATTTTCTTTTATCATTAAAAGAAACCCGACGTAAATCTATTATATTTCATCATAAAATATTCATTAATTACCAAGGCTGTATAAAACAACATTGTATTTATGTGCTCCAACATGTATAATCTTACTCAAGTAATATATTAAAATTTAGTTACGAAAGTACAATCCACAATAATGTTTCTAAAGGATTACACCATGCCCAATTTATAAACTGGATTAAATATTCTATTATGTCAATTACACTATAATAGTAATTAAACTTAAATTTAGTTAAGTATTTCTCAAGAGATGTCGTTCTTTTAGTTTATATTCCTTCATAAAAATACAATTCCAGATGCAAGTTTTAATATTTAAATCATGAAAATCACTAAATAAATTATGGTTGAATATCTCACCGATTGGCATACTTATTCTATACTAAATATTCTAAAATAATATGAAAATTTAAACAACATCAATGAAATACAAACACAATATTATTTAGTAATTTTGTAAATATATTGTAGAATGTTACTAAATATTGTGTTTGTGTTTTATTTAACATAGAGTTCTACCAATTATTTTTGGTCGTTAGTATAAATCGTATAAGCAATATGAAATGAAAATGACCTCGTCAACCTACAAGCTCAGATCTAGAGTCAATATTTCTATGAAGTAATATGTTTTGGTGTTTATTAATGTTTACTTTTTCGTATTAATTATGCTAATTTTATTTTTGACGATATAACTTTTATATTATTAACATTCACTCTGAGTACAAATTCCTTATGTTTTTGTAATTACGTACTAAAATGTTCATGTATATATTTTTAAATATTGAACCTTAATATCTATCCAAGTTATAAGATATTCAATTCGTTTAAAAATCAAATTAAACACATAGGTAATAAAAGCAGTGAAAATATATGTATTCATTTTTTATAAAGATAGTAATTTAAAATCAGTGCTTCTTAATGGAATCCCCAAGGTTTTTATTGCCGTGATTGGTAACGGAAAAAATGAAATATGTAGGCGAAGCATGCAACGGAACAAAATGGAAAGAAAATTAATCGACATATTGAAGCCATCTGTTATAACAGTTTGCCACAGCACAAAGGATCCATTACGGAATATTGTGTTTTATGAAATACTAAACATTTTACGTGATTAATTATATTTACTTTAATATAAGTATAAAACCTAACTATATGCTTAAAGAATAAAACTTTTACTGCCATAATTAACTGAATTAACGTTTGTATGTGATAACTTATGTAGTGTATTTTAAGCACGATCACAGCGAAGAAATACTAACCGTATTTATAACAAGCAGTTTAATTATTTTTTTATTTCAAATTTTTTTCCCAATAATCTGTAGTTTCTTATTTTATTGAAACTGTTTACTATGCTGAATTTTAGTAGACATTAAATCAACAATTGTATGGAGCAGGAGTAAAACAATATGGGCGGGTATCAACCTTCTTCAAGACTAAAATTATGAGGCCAAGCAGATGAGTTATGGACCAGTCTTTCTTTGTTCTGCCTAAATTGCCAGCTCCTGAAATAGCAGTACCACGCCTCCGAAATTACTGCTCCTCCGTCTAATGTATCCGGTTTTGAAAATGATAAAAACCCATTATTTCGTTATTATAGGACTCGCCTAACTATTACATATTCTGTTATATTATACAGAGATATAAATTATAATAATATGCATAACTTTTTTTTTTTTAATTTTCCAACGTAAAATATTAAAATATTAGCATAAAGTAAACTTTTGACAATCGTTTGACTTAAAGCCCTCATATTAAAGACTTTAGTAGGACAATTATTAGTTTAATGACACCTTGGAAGCAGCGAAGTTATTATTAAAAATCTTTGGTTGTGACTACATTGCTTAGCCTCTTGTGTGGTTAGACGCTAAACTTCAAGATTTAGACGAGGACCATAAAGATAAATAAAAAAATAAGATCTTAAGGCAGCTGTGCAATGGTGAACAACAGATTTGGCTTTAGGTATACAATTTGTCTAAGAACATTTGTCCACAATATTATACACTTTGAAACGATATTGATTGTCATTATTACACCCATAATATTACACTTAATATTGATGTTGTTTCAATTATTACTAGTTTCACAATTTTACCTTAGCGTTTGATAGCAAAACAGCATTTATTTTTAGTATTATACCATAAATGTTGGTAGCGAGAAGAGACAATTTTTCTTAATTTTGAAGTTTGTTGACACAAAATAATAGAAAACCTGCACATATTGTAAAAATTAAAACTTGAATTTAATAATTGAAAATAAATTAAATAGTTAAAATCATGAATTGAAATTCCTCAACAATTCTGTGAATATCGTTTTGTGTGATAATTTGTTACACCAATTAATTAATTACCGAGTTTAAATTATGATGTACGCATTGATTAACGTAGCATCTAATATGCATCGTAATTTGCTCTCAGTCGTTCTAGAACATGGGCACCACAATAAGGGCCTGCTAAATTGCATTCACCACATTCCCTAAGGGGGTATAGGATGATCCTGTCGCCTCCCATAGCGGTTATTAATTACGTACCGTTATATCCTAACAACATGTGCTACATTTGATTTAAGTTAGCCAACATGTCTCGAATCTGTTCTGGTAAATATTTGATACTATGTTATATTTTGTCTAGTAGCAAGGTAATATAGTTATAAATGTAATATGCTGTATGTTATATATTATTGTATGCATAACGATTTATTTTCATTTAACGATTGAATTATAAACAAATAATTTTATAAGATTGTAATATGGCTTTTATTTTAATTACTGATTTTCATATGAAAACAAACAAAAAATACCAAAACTGTCCCTCTGAAGTTCAAAAATTGTATTGTTTATATTTTTCCCAGTATTTTTAATTGTCTTCAGACATAATTACTAGTGGATAGACCGGTTTTCTTCAAAAATTATATGTAAGCAGTTTTGAATAAACTTTAAGCTCTTTTATTATTTTTTTTTTTTCATATTACTGTATATACGTCAATGTCTTTCGTAATATGAAAAACTGGAAACCCTTACAACTGATATAAATACAACGGAAATAAGATTGATATTTTGTACGAAAAAAATTATAAAGAGGTAATGAATTTACTGTTATATATGTCTCCTGCTATACCTCTTCTGTGAAAATCCTTTCTTGCATATTTTGTTAAAAAATGTAAACTTAAAAACACTTTATTTGGTAATTAAATCTTATGATTTTCTATGAGATGTTATTTTGAAACAAAAATTAGAATATTGCTTTTTACTGTACTGTAAAAATTATTATAAAATGCAACTCCTCTGTTCCCCCATTTGAACACCATTTCGTATTATATATTTGTAATGAAGGTTAAATTTATTGTGAAATTAGAGTTTTAATTTACCCATATGCTTCACGTCCTTCCGTTCCAAAATAATCAAAGTGGTACAGTTTATAAATAAATATTGAGCTTGACTTGTGGGATAGTATTAGAAAAAAGAAAGAAAATACCTCGTAAATAAGATCTCACAAAAATTACGTTTATTTAATTAAACGCGTTTCAACTGTTTAGTTATAGTTTTGTTAGTGTAGCTCATAATTATATCAATGAGGATGGCGACTTAGTCGTTGAAACGTGTTTGATTAAATAAAAGTATTTTTTGTGAGATCTTGTTTTCGAGTTTTTTTCGACAGAAGTTAATTGGAATACTACAAGCCGACTCTCACAAAATATACTCACCTTAAAATTTGGCCTACAAAATTATATTTTATTCACCAACATTAAAGATGTGACTTTATATGTAATTAAAGCAAAGTATAGCCCTTCTCTCCAGACCACATGATATTTTAAGTTTCTTATCAAAGAAACCGTTATCCCATAATTTTAAAGGTGTTTAATTCCTAAAAAATTCTATTGAACAAACATTTCTGTGTTTAATCCAATTTAAAATGGCAAACAGCTAAACTGTAACAGTAAAACTATATACACACAACCTCACAACATTTAATGATTATAATCATTTTTATAAAATTACTTTACCACTTAATTTATTCTCGTGATAAGTTCTCACACAATATAGACAAAAAGATTTCATATTAAAAAAAAATACTCTGGGGTAGGAAGATTATTATTTTTACTTCAAAATAGATAAACTTTACAGGGCGATAATAATTTTTGAAACATTTTTTAAACCATAGATTATTCGTCGCTTAAAGTTTTCAGATTTTAATTCAAACAATTATTTCATTATAAAACAAGCCAAAGACCACTTTTTTGTTGAAATGAGAAAGAGCCGAAATATACAAGTATAAGAATGGATATTATTATCTATTATATATTCTTAATTTTCCTTTATTTATATGTTCATCTATTGGTGAAATCTCATATTTCAGCGGTTTGAAAAATTCTATTTATTATTATTATTAATATAATATGTAGCACCATTGTCATTGTTCTAGTGTCCCTCGTAATTGTTTCTATTTAATAAACAATAAAATCCCTCCCTCTTGTAGAAAACTTGGCCCATACAAGATTAACTCCTATGCAAGAATAACATATTTCTTGAGAAGTTCAAAGTAAAAGTTAAGAATAATTTGTCGTTTTAACTACCAATAATTAGTACAATTACATGAAGATTCAAATCTGAAAATTTAGAACTGATTATTTTGTTCTAAGTTGAACTACTAAATAACATATGAGGAACAAAAGTACATAAAATGTGTATTATGTTTTTTTTATAATTAATTTATAGAATTGTTATAATACCGTTACGTATCTATACATCAAACAATAAATAGCCCATTACAGGACAATTGCGCACTATAAAGAATTTAAAGTATCTTTGTCAATATGTGTATTTACTAACGAGTGTACATAGTGGCCACAGCAACAACAAGGGTCAATACAACTATGAGCATTAAAGGGAAACCTTGTGTAAAAATCATCTCTTCAAAGTTCCCCACGTGAATTCAATACAATCAAATAAATTAACGAGATCAAATTTGTTAGTAGTTATATTGAATTTTACCTTATTCTAACTATATTAATATAACTATTCTAACTCTAATATATATATATATATATATATATATATATATATATATATATATATATATATATATATGCAAAATACATTTTTAACACGGTTTTAAGAAATATTAGTGTTTTAATCTAATGATATTAGACTTTCAACATATTAAAAAAAACTTAGAAATATTTTGTTGCTAAAACACCGTATAATTATGACAGATTAAATACAATTATATAATAAACGTTATATCCTACCAACCTCACCCTCTTCAACTCTTATACGATAGATGTAATGGGTTAAAAAATATGTCCATGTAAAAACATTTTTTGTAAACGTAATTATGTAAATATATTAAAAAGCAATTTAACGTAAAGTTTAAACCTGACATTACATTACAATTATTAATGTCAATGATTTTGAGATCGAAACTGTTTTAAATCTTATATTTAACATCAATGTCAAAAGTTTAGGTTTCTTATTTCGGTTTTACAGATTCATGTTAAAGTCGCATCAGTATACTGCAAAAAATTGTTGCCAAAAAGACATAAAACATATAATACGATTATTAAAATAGGCCAAGACATTCAAGCAATTATAAATATTCTATTTTTTCAGTTCAGCTTATATAATTCCTTTCACCCTCTCTATCTTTTTTCAACTTCTCTCGCTAAGTTTATCTACTTTATTGTAAAACACAGTAATTAGCTACTTTAAACCGTGTGTCATATAAAGTGATATAAATTATAATATTTGTGAATTAGCACTCATTTGGAACCCATCGAAATAATCAGATAATGTATAATACCTAACGTTAATAGAGATCTAATGTTTATATTAATTAAATACATTAAGCTGGCCATGCTTACCACCACACAGAGGGTACTCGAAATAATTGCATTTAGTTAGATTTGACCTACATCCCCGTTGGCCTAATCTCTATTTCATTGTTTTGGCGCCTATAATATAGGTCTCCAGCTGCTTTTCATCTAGGGAGCACCATTATTTACTTCCATGTGTCGTACATTTGACGCCGACTAAATTATCTCCATTTAATTGATTGTAAAAGTGTTAAAATGAATTTGGATGTGCAAAATAATATTAGGTTTACTATATTTATAATATTTATTATTATTACATTTTTTAAGTTAATTCCGTGAAAGTTAGCAGAATAAATCGTAGAGGATTTGTACCACATCAATAACATAATAAATAAATATATTAATAATGTTTTGTAAATTAAAATTGATAAACTAGAACATTACTTAATACAAACAAAAGAATAATAAGGTAATTATACAAATGACCTTATGTAATCATATTACAATTATTAATTAATTACAAATTAATCTACACAAAATAAATTATAGCAAACTTATAGTTTTATAGCAAGAACATGAAGAAAGATGAATTATTTATTTTAGTGATAGAAAAATAATTGCCAGCGGAAAAAAATGGAAGCACCATATACCAATAGTTGACAATAACTACTCACTTTTATTGTATTTTGGGAAACTTCTCTAATCAATACTCTTTGAGATACACCTGCAATATTGTGCGAATGCCATACTCAGTTTTATATGTTGCTACATAGTCTATGTAGCATAACATATATATATATATATATATATATATATATATATATATATATATATATATATCTTTATATGGAGATGGAGATATTTAATGAAAATTTAATCTATCTTTTCTTTAGACGTTCTCATCCCTTGTAGGTTTTCAGGGTACACTTTTCTTAACATCCTTTATTCTTCCAAAATGACTTCTCCACTTAATACTACTTTGTATTTTTGTTACTCGGTCACATGTCTTATAGAGGTCTCTCAATTCCTGGTTAGTTTTTACAAATCAGGTTATATTTTCCTCTACTGCTCCAAAAATCCTAAAAAAATAAATGACTTTGCTACATTGCCAATATTCTATCATTTTATATAGTGAAGCACTTGAACCATACATTGCTATAGCTGTAACTTTTATACAACATATTTTTTTATTTCTTCTTATTACCATGGAGGACCGCAGCGTAAGTTGCAATCTAAAGTAACACCGATGTTCAGCTTCAATTCTTTCTCGTAATTTGGTTCGCATGTCTCCAATTTTTTCAATGATAGAGCCTTGGTATTTGAAACGTTCCACTTCTTGGAAACTGTAGTCATCCACCACATACGTATCACCTTCTTCTCTCATTCTGGACCCATATACTTGGAATTTTCATTATTCTCAATTAATACCGAGTCTTCGCCTATTGCTACCAAATCTCTAAATCCCTCTTTAACACCATTTTTTTGTCCGTGTGATCATAGCCAGATATTTTAGAGTTGTATATCGTAAACCTTCATTGATCCTTTAGGACGAGATATTGCGATAACTTCCACTTGCCTAACTAATTTAGAAATAATAAATATTTTCGATATTTTCCTTTGTATTTCCCACTTTAGTTATTTTTCAACGTCGTGATTACGATGATAATGGAATCAGTAAATAGACAGAAATCAATACTCCTGCAAAGTTGAGAATGGATTTCCAGAAGGATCTGTAATTTGTCTAACATTCTTTAATATCGCTCAACCATCAGAAGTACACGTTGATGATGTAACGTCATGCACAAGATACAGTCCCAGAAAAATCTAACAATTAAATACAAGGAACAGTCAACTAAATAGTGTAATGGTCCCTCAAACTCTCCCAAAACCGCAAATACATTCTTATCAGTCGAAACATTTACACTACCCTTACTCCTAGTCTAACCATATGTAATAAGTAACTCAGATTATATAACAATCCCAAAATGTTTCAAATAAAATTAGACAGGAAGTTCGAATGGTAGATTTATATTGAGCGTGTAGTATAATAGTGCGGTAAAAATTAAATTCATTGAAGTTGTCGTAGTTTGAGATTGGAGCCAAGTTACTGTGACATGCTTTATACTGCAGTCAGGCTTGGAGCTCAACTGTACTCTCACACATTAAGCTCGGTTCCCGAAAACTCAAATATTATTGCAATGAAAATAAAGCTAGGTGTAGAACCGTTGAAGCTGTTCATTCAAAGACCTAATAATAAACATTTCAAAATATAAACTTTACGGAAAGTCACTCACTCAAAGCTCTAAAAGGGGACTACACACCTTCAGTTTATCTGCGCAGTTAATCACGTGTGACGTCATGTCTGAGCGATAAACTGTGCGAACTGTGCAGTTTACACCGGTCTCATCACAGATAAAATGTCTGGGCATTGTGACCCTCGATTGCTACGATAATTGGTACAGTTCACACAGATTATCGTACAGTTTGTTCAGTTTCGATTTTGTTCGTACGTTTGTTTGTTGTTTGTATACGTACCGTTTGCTTATTTTGTTGAAATTACAACGTCCATTACAAATACAATTACAATGTCAAACTCAAAAAGAGATGCGCTTTTAGTGTTTATCAACAGCTATAGGTCCCTTCCAGAGCTTTGGGATACCACATATGTATCGAATTGAAAACTGAACAAAAATCGGTAGGTATTAACGACGATATCTGAAGATAAAACTACACGCTCAGTTCAGATAATTGTACAGATTTTGACACAGTTATTTACGACAGATAACTGCGCAGATAAACTGAAGGTGTGTAGTCCCTTTAAGAATAAAAAAATTTAGTAGTCCTCCTCTTACACAACAGAAGTTATATCCCAAAACAAGCATGGATTTTCAGAACCCACACATTTATGTTAGTCAATATCTCATTGGGAGAGATGGAGGTGAACTTCAAAATGTGAAACACTTGAAGTTATAAAATTCAAGTATCAAAGTTTAATAAAAATCTACAAAGATTGTTCAATAAACCTGAATCAATCTTAATCCGAAATAGGATACTCTAATCAAAAGACGGATAAGAGCTACTATCATGTTTAAATGGATGCCGATTTGTTCGTCTTAAATACAGCTCAAGTGTGATGTCTGCAGTTTGGAAGAAAATGAAATATACATTATCATGTTACGTTACACCCCGTGGGTGTGGGTTTGTTTAACAATTGAAAATTTTATCAACCTGAAGGGTTGATCAAATGAAACAAAATTTGGAAGTAAAGACTAATATTTAAATTTAAAAAATTGAAAAGAGAACTTATCAATCGCTAAAACAATGAAGATGTTTCACCAAGCAAAACAGCTGTGAGTGCATTTATTGCAAATTATTCCAGTTTAAAATAACGATATAGAAAATAAATGTCAAAAACACAATAACAAAATGTAGTATAAAAATAACGATAAAATGTTAATGGTTTCAAAACTTAAGTTAAAAAAGTTGTTTATTATTTTGATAATTTCCTACAATAATGCTTTTTAAAAGTTAATTTTTTGAATAACAATTTATATAGTTGACCAATGAAATATATTTAAAAAAAATAGATTAAGTAAAACCAAATTATGGTACCATATGGGAAATTTAAAATTTTAATTTAAAATTTTAATTTAAAAAAATACAAATTACCCTTAAGGTCTACTTCTTGAATACATAAAGATTAAGTAGCAGCACAGATTGCTTTTTTTTACAATAATTATAACAGAGTTTTTATATTTAACAGTTAAATCACTTAAACACAAAGTGTATATGGAAATTGTAGATAAAGCAGTTCTTGTGACGCTAAGAAGGGACTTATTGATTGATGTTATTGATATACAGAAATTCTCTTCAAATTGGCTGCGAGGCGTTTGAAATATTTGGTAATTATAATCATTATTACTTCGACCAGCTTTAAGCTGCAAAATATACCAAAAAGCTTTAGACTTGTTGCTTATGAACCACAACTTACTATCAAGTACCAATTAGAAATCATTAATCTACAGTTTTAATCAATTCTATCACTCTAAACAAGAATCCAATATTGTTCTGTATTCAAGAAGTTTGGTTTCAACAACCTTAAACAAGATTTTGCTTGATCGACAATGAATTGTGAGCTAATCCAACATGTCGCAAACATGGTTAAACAAGTCACTTTTGCATGATCAGTTATGCGATAACTAACAATGCTCTAAATAAAATTTAATTAATATTTAATCCTATTAATTTTAAAAGTGCAGAATTAGCATTGATTTAACAAAACTTGATGTCTAAACTCAAAGTACAGCGGAGAAAGCCCAAAACAACAATTTAGAGCCGACTTTACCATGTGAGTTTTCTGCGTCAGCATTCAGAAGTTACATTGGCATCATTAAGTAATTATTATTGATTTATTACTTTGTTTTAAAAGAGAAAGAAATATTTTTCTTGTGAATCATTTTGCAATATATCTGAGTAACCTTTACAGGTGATGATTACGTTTAATTTAGTACTACATCAAATTATACTACACTTTTGGACTAATGATATTCAGGCAGTTGATCTCGGAATAATCAAGTTGAATACAAGAAACTTTGTCAATCTATCTATACACAGGTGATTGACTATCTTTGTACTTGCTCAAAGACCAGTCTTATCTATAAATTGATGTTCGGACGTCCAGCAGGTGATGTGGTCTGTCTGTCTACTACGAAACCACTACTTATTACAACTGGCATTACACTTTGATTTATGAAGTTTGTTGTTGGTAATGGGTTTCCTTTATTTTCGTTGACGTTTCCTTAAAGTGTAATTTTAGGTGTTTGTTATTATTCGTAGTATTTTAGAAAACGCTACAAACCCTGGTTCAAAATTTTCTATGTATCCGTAAAGAAAAGCTAAACCTGTTTGTTAACTAGTGCCAAAATTAAAACTGACGGGTTTCCACTCATAACTGGAGGAGAGTGTGAAATACATTGTGTTTCAATGAAATCCATCCCACTGTTACGGTAACAGAAAATGACCGTATAGATAAGATTGCCAAATTGACTGCAACTATGGGATCAGTTTAACTCTTCCAATAAGCTTCAAGACGACATCAGATAGAGTAGTAACCAACTAATGGATAGAAAGGAGGAGATCAGGAAGCATTGGTCGATCTCTGTAAAACTACAATCTGAGCTTTAAGACCCAGCACTCTACAGATAATATCAAGAACTTCATTTGGCTTAGGTCTAAGATCGAAAATATTGTAACAGATTCAGCTTCCACCTGAGCCATTTCCAAACTTGAACGGTTTTTCTGTTAATGTAGCCAGAGCATCTTTGGGAACATTTGTCGGGGTGAATGAAATTCCGAATAAAACAAGAATCAGGGTTTATATGGTTGCGGCATATTATAAACATTGGGTTATTTTTGTCACTAGTTGCCTGCTGAAAGAGGTAAGACGTAAGTAACATTATTTAGAATCCATCTTTTACTCAAAAATTACTTCTTATCAACAAGGAAATCAAAATAATGTTTCTCAGCAGAGATAGTAATAAAATATGATATATTAACAATTTGTTGCATTTAAGCAATTCAGATTATTTACCTTTAAAACCAAACTATTTTGTAATTGAAGAAAATATTAATTAATAAAATAAAATAAAGTATAATAAAATAAAGCATTTATTAGTGTCAATTGATTGAAAAACAATTATTACGTACATTCAACCAATAAAAACGAAATATTGTCAGGCAACCTAAACATATCTACCAATTATGCTCAATTCCTTCTGGATTGTCTTGTAAATTAGATTATTATTACTGTATGTATAATAAATATTACACACATTATTTTGAATGGGATCTCTCTTGAAAGTCTAAGAACAGTGCAAGATAAACGTCCAACATAAAATATATGCATAACTTTTACCCTGCGGCAGAAATACAAATATAATTTAAATAGTTGGTTTAAAGTGAATACGGCGGAAATTATACAATACTTGATATGTTTGCAGAAGTACAATGGGATAACTAAGCAATTCCATTTAGAGCATTCAGTTCATGCTTTCACGAGAATTCATTGGAAAGAGATTAATAAATGAAACGTTACATGCATTACAGAAATTCACAATTTTATAATTGCATTAAGTTAAAACTTAAAAATCTCTACATAATAGATAGGGTCTTCTAATTTAATTTAGAGATAAAACTAAAATGTTAACCAAAAATTAATTTAATGGTCTACTGTATTCACCGATCGATAATTTCTTGAAAGCAATAAAGCGTGAAATATATCTCAAGAAGTATTACATTTATTCCTAAGAAAAAAAATATTAGTCATTAAAATCCAAAACACAATATTCTTAATGTCTTTCTTTTGTTACTTTAGATATAAAATTCCTATCCCAATATTTTTATTTTGACTGTAAATAGCTATTTTATAGCTTTCTTAAATTAACCCTGTAGAAATACAGGAAGGTCATATGTTTGTAAGTTTTTAACTTTAGTAACGCGAAATACTTCATTACTACACAATACACAATACACATTACTACACAATAATACATGGTCCACTTGATCACTTGAAATGAGCAATACTTGTGAAACTTCATACATTAAATAAAATAAAACAAAATTTTCCACAATAAAAACTTTATTTGTTGAAAAGGACGTTTTAATGAAGACGTCATTATACTTATAGTAAGATTATATGCGCACTAATACCCTCGGTACTGGACTTTACAACTGGGTCTTTATTCATTTTAGCCAAATTGTTGTACCCGGCACATGTAGTTATACATTTGGAACTTTTCTGCATATCAAATCTTAAAAAGTTGTCAAGGTAGGGTGGTTTTACTAAGTTGTTAAGTGTTTGGTGATAAAAGATTATTATAATAAATGTTTAATAATTTTGTTAAATACAAGAATACAACATAAATAAGTATACGGAATATTATTTCATAGAGTTGTACGTGTTTGAATTATATTCTTTAAATAAAATTTACTTTTATATCATTTTAAAACACAACATTATCTGTGATTTTTAATTCAGACAACAGCTAGCTATTTCATAAATAAGAAATACATTATTTATTTGAATATTTTAAAGAATTTCTGAAATTATTATTATATACGAATGAAGTAGAACATATTCCAAATAAAAATTCTACATAAAATGTCTCCTCGATTACAAAATTAGGCTACAATTTACAAAAACAAGTTAATTTTAATTTATTAACTTACAATAGATCATTTTATTAGACGTATTATGTTCTATTTTGTAAAGAAAGAAATAATTCAATATTAAATTATATGAGTATTAAATATTTAATCTTATCAACTTAAACCAATCTTACGAATTTTCTTGGAGAATGAGAATATATAATATTGCTCATGAAATTTATATAAATAATATTTCAAATATTTTGTCATGCTATATTCTTTGAGATAATTTGAATATTTTTTCTCAAATATGCATTGTTGTGTAAAAATACTTGTGCGATATTTGTCACCATTTATATTAATTATCTATTAATAAATCAAAAATTACAAGTTTAACAATTTCTCATAATGAGTTTTTATGGCACCTCGCATAACTGTGCAACTCCCTGTCATACGTAATTGTGTAACGTGTCATTGAATAGGAAGTGTTAAATTTATAGCTGCAAGTGCATCTAAGTGGATAGAAATAAATCACAGTTTGGACAGGATTTATGTTTGCCACTATAGAACATTTACGCCCTAATTTACCGAGGCTACATGGATACCACAACGCCGCTTGCTCGATGCAAAGTAACAATGTTCTCGTGCAATATAATATTTGACTTCGTGTGAAGATCTCGTAAAATAATAGTCAATTTGTGTTATTCACATACCTTAATTAATTCAAAGTATACCACATCTACTAAATTATACTGGAGATATAATATATATTGTAAATAATATAAGTTCCATTCTTATAATAATTATATAATGTTTTTAGCGAATCAGAAATAAATACTACTGAACTAGTTTAAATCACATTTATTTTGTATTGGGTCTACTTATGATGCAAATAATTAATAAATGCCAATTAAAATTATGTAGAAATAAAAATTAAATCAATCTATTTAAAACTTGTTTCTTTATATATGGTTAAATAAAAATTTTCACAATACATTTTATCATCTTATTAAAATCGAATGTAGTTGAGGAAATCAACTAATCTTTCACTAGTAATTTTAGAATTTGGTATCTAAACAATTATGGTAGTGAATAATATTTCAAACTTTAATAAAAATATAAAGCTTGTGAATTTTTCACTTCCTAAGTTTACATAATTCTACAATTAAGTCATCTAATGTGCATACTAAATTTCATTAAAATCGAACAACCAGTTATTTATTTTAAACCGGACGGACATATATTCTACACTCGTATGTATATATATATATATATATATATATATATATATGTTTAAATTTTATAATAATTAAATTCCAGAAATTTTATTTTAAAGGCCAGGATTAGTGGTCACATTTCTACGTTGCAAAAGTTTTATCCTTCAATTCGATTCCCTAACCACGTAAAAGAGGCAAATTAGCTCTAATAATATTTTGTATTTAGCAATACTAGTAATAGAATACATTTCTGTAACGTAAATGACAAGGTTACATTGAGGTAGAGCTATTAGCGACGCCTAATTACAGAGTTAATGTACGTTGGAGTGAGGATATGGTTATGATAGTAAACAGGGATTGTTGTGCTCAGGTACACAAGGGTCGGGAAATGGTACAAATGACTCTAATGTAATGGTTGTTCCTGCCCCTTACAGTTCTTCAATACCACATTGCCTCTCATTTCACTAAACCTAAACGGTGCCACATGTGAACGTTCAAGTCCAATGATGAGTGAATAACATTATCACCAAGCAAAGTGGACACCATGTGTAATAGGTTTTACATAATGAAAGGTAAAATACTGTAAAACGTTTGGCGCTAAATTTTCTATAAAATCTTTACAATAATTTACAAAGCAGTAGAAAAGGTTTGTATGAGTTTGGCTATAACTCTGTTTAAGTCATTTTTATACAGCGTGTGTAAATATCCATAAAACGTAATATCCTCCAATTGATGTTGAGCAAACATCTCTTTTTATATATATATATATATATATATATATATATATATATATATATATATATATATATATATACGTATATATATTAATACAACGATCAATGATTTTTCTTCTTTTTTTGACAATTACTTTCATACCGCCAATTTACTTCAGATTTGTTATATTATTTGTCTTGATATTTTAATATTATTAAATCAAAATATGAATTACTGCTTGAAATTTGAAATTCTTTTTATCAATAACTGGCAACTCAAACTTACAGAAAAGATATTGAAAAATGTCCCTTCATAGATTCCTAAAAAACTATGTTTAAGCAGCATTCCATCAAATTCGTTGAACCAGATTATGAGATAAACTTCATTTTGTGTATTTTTTTCAGGAAGGTATTCCGAATTATCGATTTAGAACAATCATATTTAAAAAAATTCTCTCAGTGAAAAAATAATAGTAATAAAAATTAATAATAAATCTAGTAAACACTGGTTATTTATTTAGTAAACCTTATTTTCTCTAGAATCTTTCAAGTTGAAGTCCATACTTGTACGTTGAAAATGTACAGTGTATAAATTCAAAGTGAATTCATACATAATGAACTGGAATTCTTATATGTCAGTATGGTGGACATTTAAAGGTTCCGATTATGTATAGAACAATCTAACCCTCCCTAATCGCATTTATGAGAAAATGGAATTAGCTAGCCTCATACACGTCTATGTTTAATTTTTTTAAACTTAGTGTGAAGTCAAACTTCATAATTATAAATTTACCAAATATCCGAATTTCATACTTTTAATTTTGTTCATAATTCATTACAAATTCATAAAAAATAGAAAAGTCTGAACTATTTTGTATATTTAAACCTACCACTAGTTTTATTCAATCACAACCACTAATCTGATTGTCACTCAAATTTAATAATTATAATTATTTGCCACCTGAATAACATTAACATTTTCTATAATTCTGATGTGCGACAACAAGATACTAAACTAGAAAGACTGAAATGTGATTACAATGTTTTCAGACTGGTTTGGAACTTACGACACTTGCTGTTATACAATGCCATTACTTATCATTAAGACATGTAACCATTACTTTGAACACACCAGAAAGAAACCATTAACATTTTACGTCTATCATGCCATCCATACTTGAGATAAAGTGTGGAAAAAATGTTTCAAAAAGCTTCGAGTACAGATAAATGTGTGACAGACAAATAAACCAACATTATTTTCAAAGATGTCTCATTGTGGTTCATAAGTCTTAACCAGTTCTTTCTGTAGTTACAAATCTAAAAGTTACTACTCATGTAACTGTAAATAGTTAAGATTTAATTTTAGAAATTAAAATCTATAGAAACCTTCGTGTTATTGAAAATTTAATTTTGTTTTCAGTACATTGTAATTAAAATATTGAAATCAAGTGCATTTTTTAAATATGTAAATATGGATAAAACATCTTATTTTTTATGTTAAGAGATTAAATATTTAAAGTGTTAACACAGTATTTAGTAGTGTAGTTATATTTCTTAATAGATGACCTATTTAGGGTAAACATTGTGATGCCTCCGTTATTTTATGTAACGGGTCTTCTAGAAACAATAGCTGGAGTAATGAAAGCAATATTATCAGGGTGTGTGTCCCCCCCCTCTCTCTCTCTCCTCTCCTCTCCTCTCCTCTCTCTTTCTTATAGTAGTCGGAGAAGATGTCTTTATGGCAGCATTGTTTCTCCCTACTTGTCTCACCTCACTTAGTCTATTCTTTGTTCTCTTGAAAAAATGAATTGGCATTTCCAATATTAATTTCACAACAAATTAAATACAATATGTTGAAAGAGGTCACATTATTTACATTAATATAGTTTTCTACTGAATTATAGCCTCCTTATATTAAACTATATTGAGTTTTTATTACTTTTATTATACAAGCGAAATGTGTTATTTTAAAACCATTGTTTGTATTTTCTTGTTTCTATTTTTCTATATAACCGTTTCAACAGCTGGACCATTATTCCCTTTTATTGAAACTACTAAATACTACATAAATATAGCACTAGCAAACTTTTTTTTTGTTCCAATTGTACAGAAAAATTAGGTACTTATTGTGTAATACTTCTTCCAGTTGACTTACTTCATTATTATCTACTACAAATCTATTAAAAATGTAGTTCAACATTATATTTAAAAATTAACCAAAAAATAATAAATGTCTGAGTTTTTTGTTTATTTTGTAGGTCTCGGTTTATGTTTGTGAAATATTCATACTTAATGAAATAAAACTTGATAAAAACTCACTTCTTCATTTCTAGAGATATTAAGTTTAAGAATAAATGATATTACAAATTATCTATATAAACAGGGTTAACTGTATACCCATAGTGATCAAAATGTAGAAAACCATAGAAAAAGTATTACTATACATCAATTTCAATACTTTCCTTTCTACATAGTTTTGAAAGTCATTGGAAAGCTTGACTTGGTATAAACTAAAAGGAATAATCGATTAAATATGACGTATTTCTAGCTTAGGCATGATCTTTCTAAAAGAGTTAAATTGAATTCTCCAATTCTAGCTCCCTAGATTTTTTATTACATTGAATAAATCTATTTTGTAAACCTAATGTAGCTACTTAACACCCAATAAACTGCAATAACGATATTCACAGACCAAAGTTACAATAAATAATACCAAAGCTACTGTACTCTTGAACAAAGTAAAACTTGTAAAGAAAAGTTATTAAAGTTAAATGCTTCATGAGCGCTTTGCTCTCTTAGTAATGGCGGTAATTTAGCATTAGTTGAATTCATAGTGGTGGTAGATAATAAATTATTATGTTATATCCCTCGATATATATATATATATATATATATATATATATATATATATATATATATATATATATATATATATATATTGTAACGTTGAGAAGCCCTAAGTAAAAGCTTTGTCCAATTCAAAATGTTTAAACCTTGTCAGTTAGAAATAAATGTCAAACATAAACGTCACTCCAACACATAATAAATTTTGTTAAAGGATTTCTAAGGAAACAATACTTCGAAACTACAAAATTATTGAAAGGGCGAGGGCAGCGTGACAAATTAAATAGGAAGAGTTGAGTTATGTAATGTGACAACATGGGAAATTAGAAAGTTTGTGTACGCCCAAGTTAACAAAAGAAAAAGAGACAAAAAACTAGGCAGAGGTACGTTGAACTCAGCTAAGAAACAAGATTTAACGAACTTTGAAAGACGGTTAGAGTTTGAAAAATCAAATCCAACCAACCAAAAAGAAGCGTCATCCAGAAATAAGCGAAGAAGGGGTAAAACGGGAAAACTCTGCGTAAGAATTCAAAAATCAAAAAAAAGCAGTGAAGAACGAGCGTCGCAAGGGAGAGGAACTAGGCACAGGGCGAAGTTCGCCAAATCGTCGTAGAGTTGAAGAAAAGTTTTAAGTCATCGAATTATATTAAAATCATCGTAAAGTTAAAGAAGAGTTTGATTAATTGACTAAGAATTCAAGCAACAGAGTGAGGTAGTTCAAGCTTCGAGATCGTCAAAGTGCCTATAAATTGGATTAAGTTTCTTGTGATATCTGCCATAAGTTCGAGGGATCATCTCACCTGTAAAAACTCCAAGAAGACATCATTCCATGCTACTGAACCACGATAAGTTATCTGATTAGTTATTGTAGTTTTTACTTCAGGTTACCAAAGAAACCACGCCCCAATTTAAATAAAATCTGAGCTAGGCCGAGAGCCATTTAAACTTAAATTTTCAAAGAGCAATCAAAGTAACTTCATTATATAATTGGTAAATTATACCTGGCGCCCAACAAATCAATAAAACAATTGAGATATTAAAATATAAAGACTAAATTAAAATTACAATTAATGATACGATTTTGATGCACCTAATAATAATAATAAAATTGCTATGTTCTAGAATTAAGTATTTCATTGTGTTATAAATGTTTATGTCTAGTTTAAGTTGAATGGATGAGATTTAGTGATAAGATGAATAAATTTGAATACTCATATGTGCATCAATTAATTTGAAGATTTAATTAATTCAACTGTTATATATTGGCACCCAACTTTAGGTGCAAATTGTATTTTAAAGAATAAATAATTTAAATATGATAACGTAGTTGTGTTTTAATCAAAGTAATTAATTAAAATTAAATAACAAAGGTTATAATTGGCGTCCAACTCGTGGTTTAATTAAAATTAAAATTTAGTTCACGTGGTGTAACCTGAAGGTAGCATTATAAGATAAGAGACAGAAAGACTATTAGATATAATTAATTTAATGTTAAGACGTAGTAATAGGATAAAAAATTATAAAAAGATGGCAAATAACCAAATAACAATGGGGTTTGATGAGGAGATTAATAATCAAATGGGGATAGAATCAGAAATGGATAGAGCTATAGGGATTAATAATAGTGAAAGTAATACTAATGAGGGTAATAATTCAGGGGAGAGTGAAAATTTAAAGGTGTATGGGACCCCAACGGTAGGATTAAACGAATTAATCGAAATCCTTAATAAAAAATTTGATGAAAGTAATAAAAATGCGGAAATCCTAAAAACAAGCATCGATAAAAAATTTGAAGAAAGTAGTAAAAATGCGGAAGCCCTTAATAAAAAGAATTTCGAAGAAATTAATAAAAATGCGGAAATTCTAAAAGCAAGCATCGATAAAAAATTCGCAGAACAAAATAAAAAGCTCGAGGAAAATAATAAAAAATTAGAAGAACTTAGTGGCAATGTTAGTCAAAATGCGGAGACAATGGACCGAAAATTTAATGAATTTGCGGAGAGATTCGAGAACAAGCTCGAAGAAATTAAATTAAGATCGGATACCACAGCCGAGACAATTAGGACGGAAATGAATGATAAATTAAATAAAATTGAAGAAAATTTCACCGATAAATTAGGTAATAAGTGCGAAGATTTAAGAGAAAATTTAAAAGAAATTGCAAGTAAAGTCGTGGAAGTAGAAAAGGATGTGCAAGAGAGCATTAAAGAAATCGAAATCACCGTAAACAAAAATTTAACTGAAAATCAAATTAACGTAGACGCTCAGATTGATAAGGTAAAGGAAAGTCAAGCTAGATCTAATAATAAAATTCTAGAAATCGAATCACAATGCCAAGAAAATTCACAAAAAATTAACCAATATCAGAAACAAACGGACGAAATGAAAAATAAAGTGACAGAAGTAGATGAAAGATTAAGTAATTTAAAAACAAGGGATGGTATCATAATAAGGGAACCAGAGATAAGGGATATTAGTTTTACAGGAAAAGAAAGATTCCCAATGCAATTTTTAAGGATCATAAAAGAAGTTAGCGTTAGTTACACACATCAAGGGAACATGTATTGGTTAGATAGATATTTAAAAGATGAAGCATGTGTATGGTGGTTTCTACACCGTAGGGAAGTTAAAAACTTCGAAGATTTTGAAAAAATATTTATGGATAAATATTTTAACGAAATGATACAAGCAAACATCCGAGACAGGTTGGAATTCGGAAAGTTTAAAGGAAAAATTGGGGATGAAGCTATCACATATGTGGAGAACATGATGTTGGAATGTTCAGAGTTAGAACCGCCGATTTTAGAAGCCCAGTTAGTCCAAAAAATCGCTAAGCACTTTCACCCAACTACACTAATTGCTGTTATCACCAGGGGTGTGAAAACAAAGCAGGAATTTGTAAAACTATTGATGGAATTCCGACAGGCAGATGTACGACACATTAATAGTTACGAAGAAAGAAATGGTAATTATAAGGCATCCTATCCACGCGACGAGAGAGAGGGAGAAGTTGTAAACAGGCCTTGGGGACAAATGAATGGGTACAACAGTAGACATTTACCGTTACGTCAGAATAGGGATGTTTACAGAAAACCAGATGTGCGTGCCGACATAAAAAATGGACCAGGGAACCGTTGGGAAGGTCGACAACCTGCAGACAGGGACGGAAGAGGGCAAAAGTGAAAGTTGGAATGGAATGTAGACCTAGCGGATAAGAACAAGGCAACCATAAATACCTTATTCACCGATTTAAAAGATTATTTAGAGGACAATCACGACACAAGCGATATAATTAATGACATTAATAAATGTCCAGAAATTAAGTTAGTTTTTAATGAGTGTGTACAGGTCAGAGCGTTAATCGATACAGGTTGTGAGGTAAATTCGATATCTGAATCTTTCTACAACACAAATAAATTAAATTTAGGAGTTTTTGAAGAATTACCGGTAGCAGGAGTAAAAGTTATTGGAGCATTAGGTCTGCGTTCCAAAAGTGTTAAAAAACAAATTTTCATTAAAGTTAAGTTAGGAACAGAATTAATCGCCGTGCATTTTATAATAGTACCAGAACTAATTCGAGATTGTATACTTGGGTTAGAGTTTTTATCAAGAAATCATGCAATCGTCAATTTTATTAATAATAAGTTAGAAATAGGAAATAAATTAAACTATGGAGTTGGTAGAAAGGAAATTAAATTCGAGGATTCGTCAGAAGTTAATATTGAAAGTTTGAATAATTGCCTACAAATTGAAGAGGATAAATATGAATTTGATATAAACAAAATAAGCAATTTGGAACATGTACCACTTGAGAATAGGCAGCGGTTATACAGCATATTTAATAAATATAAAACAGTTTTCAGCAAAAAACCAGGATTAATTTCAACTTATTACCATAAATTTCAAGTAACTGATAGAACACCATACTGTCAGAGGAGTTGGCCAGTAGCAACTAAGTTTAGAGAAGCCGTTGATGCAGAGATTCAGAGAATGCTAAGTTATGGGATCATCGAGAGAGCAAACAGCGCATACATTAATCCTATAGTACCTGTATGTAAGAAAGATGGGAGCGTAAGGATTTGTTTAGACGCCAGGACTATAAATGCGAGAACCATACCGGATTACGAAGGGATTCGACCAATCCAAGAGTTATTGACAATCGGTAAGAAGATCAGTTGGATGAGTAGTTTAGACCTAACTAGCAGTTTTTGGCAAATCCCGTTGCACGAAGATTGCAAGGATTTCACGGCATTTCTGTACAAAGGATTGTGCTACAGGTACAAAACCGTTCCGTTTGGGTTGAGCACAAGCTTAGCAAGTTTAACGCGAGGTTTGGACTCAATTCTGACGGAAGAAGTTAAAAGGAATTTAATTATGTATGTGGACGACTGTTTATGTATTTCGCAAAACTGGGAAGATCATGTGGACCAATTAGAAAAAATATTAAAGGTATTTCAAGACGCCAACTTAACAGTAAATTTTGAGAAATCTATGTTCTGCAGGAAAGAAATAGATTATCTAGGTTTTGTTATCACCACAGATGGTATCAAACCGCAAGAGCAAAAAATGATGGCAATTCAAAATTTTCCGCGTCCTAAGACACCAAAACAATTAAAAAGCTTTTTAGGATTAACAAATTTCTACCACCGGTTTTCAAAAAATTATGCACAAACAACAGCTCCATTACAAGGACTACTGAAGAAAGGAACAAAATTTAAATGGACAGATAGTATTAACCAGAGTTTTTTAGCTGTAAAGGAGGAATTTATTGAGGCTGTAACGTTAAAGCACCCAAATATGGAAAAGATGTTTTACTTACAGACAGATGCGTCCGATATTGCGTCAGGAGCACAACTGTACCAACTCGATGACCAGAATAACATTGCTGTAGTAGGATTTACAAGCAGAACATTTAAAGGGGCTGAGAGATTTTATAGCACTGCCGAAAAAGAATTGTATAGTGTAGTATTAGGATTAAGGAAATTTAGGAATTATTTATTAGGGAGAAAAATAACCGTTATAACTGACAATAAGGCGATCACTTTCATTAACCAATGCAAACTACTTAACGCTAGAATGACGAGGTGGATCTTATTAATTCAGGAGTATAACATCCAAATTCGACACTGCAAGGGAAAAGAAAATATTGTTGCAGATACATTGAGCAGATTCCCAGAGGATGGAGAATGTTCACAAGAAAATGGGGAGGACCGACTTGTACAAATCCAATTAGTGTTACAGAAGTTTAATCCAGAAGTGGGCGAACAGTTACAAAATATAGAAGTTTTACAGAAGAAGGATACAAAATTTAGGAATATAGTAGGTAAATTAGAAGAAAATGATCCAAAAATTTTAGAATGTTATAAATTGTTTGAAAAAAAATTATTTCGCAAGGAAAGAGGAATGTGGAAATTAATGATTCCAGAAAAATTCATTGAAGTATTAATTAAGGAAATTCATGAAATTTGCGGACATATAGGAATAAGCAAATGTTACCATAATTTTAAGGAAGATTTCACGGGAGACAAAGTCGCTAAAAAGGTCAGGGATATAATAATTAAATGTTTACGATGTCAAAAATGTAAACATGACAACAAAGGTAGAAACGCAGAACTTACGCCTATTATACCAAAAGGTAAGGGTGAACTAGTGTGTGTAGACTATTACGGACCATTGCCTCGGTCAGTCTACGGGTCAAGGTACATCTTAGTAGTGATTGACGCATTTTCTAAATACACAAAATTGTATAAGGTAAAAAACACAACAACCGTAACAACATTAAATCAAATCAGGAAATACATTAAAGAAGTCCAATTACCAAAATACATACTTTCGGATAATGGTACACAATTTACATCCAAAAAATGGACAGAAGGGTTACAAGAACTGGGAATTAGACAAAGAACCGTTGCAATACGAAATCCACAAAGCAACTTGGCGGAGAGAGTAATGCGAAATCTAGGTCAACTTTTCAGGATCCTGTTACCTGACAATCACCAAGAATGGGGAAGGCTACTTGAAACTGTGGAAAGTTTCATGAACGAATCATACCATGATACAATTGAGTCAACACCATTAGAAGTACAATTTAATACACGTCCGACACGAATTTGGAAAAAATATTTAATTAATCCAGGCAACACAGAAACAAACGACATTGACCACGGAGAAATACACTTACGAATTAAAAATAAAAGGGAAAAATTCGCTAAGAAGTTCAATGAACTGCATCCACCAACCGAATATCAGATAAATGATTTAGTACTAGTAAGAGCTTGTATTCCGTCAAGCACAATTGAAAAACGATATCACAAGTTCTGTGAACTATATGAAGGACCATACACCGTAATCTCTAAGATAGGAAAAACTACTTATAAGTTAGCTAGTATAAAAAATAATAAAACTCACATCCGAGGTATATTTAATTGTAGATTATTAAAAAGGTTTCATAATTAATTAGAGAGTTAAGTAAACAAAAATAAATGAATTTAACTGTAAAATAAAATGTAAACAAACACATGTCCTACAGTTGAAGAGGGTCAAGGGAACAATGTTAATTGGGGTTTACAAGAAGGGTTTGTTGACGTGGGATTCTAGACAATGCCATTGTTAAGAAAAAAGGTTGACCGCAGTTTAGGTCATAAAGTCATTTAAAGGGACAGTAATTCTAGTGGGTTTTTAAATGAGAGTAAGAGTAGGTCATAAAGTCATTTAAAGGGACAGTAATTCTAATGGGTTTTTAAATGAGAGTAAGAGTAGGTCATAGTCCATGTTACGATATGTATATGTGTATTATTAAAATAAGTTTAGTGTAAAGGTGTATCAAAAGCAAATTTTATCATTAATTATGCAATTAACATAAAATTTCTTGGGACTTATGTAACGTTGAGAAGCCCTAAGTAAAAGCTTTGTCCAATTCAAAATGTTTAAACCTTGTCAGTTAGAAATAAATGTCAAACATAAACGTCACTCCAACACATAATAAATTTTGTTAAAGGATTTCTAAGGAAACAATACTTCGAAACTACAAAATTATTGAAAGGGCGAGGGCAGCGTGACAAATTAAATAGGAAGAGTTGAGTTATGTAATGTGACAACATGGGAAATTAGAAAGTTTGTGTACGCCCAAGTTAACAAAAGAAAAAGAGACAAAAAACTAGGCAGAGGTACGTTGAACTCAGCTAAGAAACAAGATTTAACGAACTTTGAAAGACGGTTAGAGTTTGAAAAATCAAATCCAACCAACCAAAAAGAAGCGTCATCCAGAAATAAGCGAAGAAGGGGTAAAACGGGAAAACTCTGCGTAAGAATTCAAAAATCAAAAAAAAGCAGTGAAGAACGAGCGTCGCAAGGGAGAGGAACTAGGCACAGGGCGAAGTTCGCCAAATCGTCGTAGAGTTGAAGAAAAGTTTTAAGTCATCGAATTATATTAAAATCATCGTAAAGTTAAAGAAGAGTTTGATTAATTGACTAAGAATTCAAGCAACAGAGTGAGGTAGTTCAAGCTTCGAGATCGTCAAAGTGCCTATAAATTGGATTAAGTTTCTTGTGATATCTGCCATAAGTTCGAGGGATCATCTCACCTGTAAAAACTCCAAGAAGACATCATTCCATGCTACTGAACCACGATAAGTTATCTGATTAGTTATTGTAGTTTTTACTTCAGGTTACCAAAGAAACCACGCCCCAATTTAAATAAAATCTGAGCTAGGCCGAGAGCCATTTAAACTTAAATTTTCAAAGAGCAATCAAAGTAACTTCATTATATAATTGGTAAATTATACCTGGCGCCCAACAAATCAATAAAACAATTGAGATATTAAAATATAAAGACTAAATTAAAATTACAATTAATGATACGATTTTGATGCACCTAATAATAATAATAAAATTGCTATGTTCTAGAATTAAGTATTTCATTGTGTTATAAATGTTTATGTCTAGTTTAAGTTGAATGGATGAGATTTAGTGATAAGATGAATAAATTTGAATACTCATATGTGCATCAATTAATTTGAAGATTTAATTAATTCAACTGTTATATATTGGCACCCAACTTTAGGTGCAAATTGTATTTTAAAGAATAAATAATTTAAATATGATAACGTAGTTGTGTTTTAATCAAAGTAATTAATTAAAATTAAATAACAAAGGTTATAATATATATATTGTATTGTATTGTATATATTTATATGTTGTAGTTTTATATATTTGTTAAAAAAATAAAATAAAATCACAAATAACATATAGTTGAGTTCCGTTACATTATCCATCTATCCGCCATTTTGTTCTTTTACAAAAAACCCATTGTAACTCCAGATATATACGAGTATAAGATATTGATGTCAGATTTTCTATAAGCATTTTGTATACGATACATAAGTGATACGATTTATAAGTGTACTAAAGGCAAAGATTTTATTTTTATAATTTTCAAAATGGCGGCAATTTTAAATTTATTTTAAAGATAATAGTTTTGGAGATATCGACGTTAAATGTTTAAACATCTATTTAACTCTATTTCTGGAGTTTTAATGTTTTTTTTGTAAAAGAAGAACAAAATGGTAGATATAGAGATAATGAAGAGGACTTCGACATATGTTATTGGCCATTTTTTGTTCGTTTTCATGTATTTAATCATACAATAATTAGCCAGTCCAACTTTTCCCCCAAAAAGGTCAATTAATCTGTAAGAAGGTTTACTATATCTGTAAACTAGACATATTACCCCCACTGTTTGGTGAATCAGTTGTGGCCCAATTCATTGGAAGCATGATGAACACATAAAAATAGATGATTAGGCCTATGATAATTTATTTTATTATCAATTAATAATTTTTTTCGCGTGTAATTTCTTCCTGAAGGATAGTATTCAAAACAGTTCAAATTTAAATTCAATTTTTTAACAAATGCTCTAAGCGCACACTAAGGTAGAACTCGTGTCCACCTTAGAACCGTCTACTATGAGCGTCCGCCATTGTAATCGTATAATTAAATTATATACTTAAAAAAAGATCGGTAGACATATTTGTCTAAACTGTCAACACACACATAAAACTTAGAAACAAAATAACACATGATCAGTTAAAACTAGACACTGCTTTACTCGTGCAATAAAACAATATTTAATAAATTTAAAATATCCTGCCTGTCTGGTATATCAATACCTGGTAATGCAGTGTCTTGTAGCCTATATGCAATTCCAATTACTATAAAGAAACTAAATTAATTAATTATATGTCCATCTATTTAACATAAGTAGAGTATTTATTTAATTGTAAGGTTGTAACAAATAGTAAGTGTAAAAAAAAATTATTTTTTTTAATTTAAAAAAAATAAAATACTTAGTGGATTCACATAAATATATTAATATCCGGCAAAAATCTAAGGT
The DNA here is from genome assembly GCA_963513935.1 of Aphrophora alni. Taxonomy (NCBI): domain Eukaryota; kingdom Metazoa; phylum Arthropoda; class Insecta; order Hemiptera; family Aphrophoridae; genus Aphrophora; species Aphrophora alni. Next base: position 64,118,878 of record OY740767.1, on the reverse strand, counting down.
ATCATTTGCTTCATTGTTGTAATTATTTAACACATTTTAATCTTTTAAATAAGTGCGTATAGTTTCTTGTAGAACACTTTAATATTTATTATGATATTCTTTGTCTCTTCTATACCAAACATTATTGATTTGAGTACATTCTCCTGCCGTTCCTAGCATTGTCTTAACTGTATTGCTGCGTTTCAACAGAATTCTATATTTAAAACTATTTATATACAAATGCTACTGAGTAAATAAATTAATTTAGAAAATGGAGTTCATCACCTCAGAAAAAGTGAGAGCAATGCTATGATATAGCAGAAGAATCTATTCAAATGACCTCTGGTATATACTCGTAAATGTATCTTTAGCATTTAAACCAACAATTAGTTTTTGCTTTAAACGTTACTTAGTAAGTGTAATTTTATAAATAGTATTTAAGTACGATTTTGTTATTACATTATTTATATATAGTCTGCAAGTTTACAATAATTAGTTTTCCATAAACTATTATAATATATCATATTGAACGATAAGTCATATAAATATATTTAAAACATGCAGTGTTTAGAAAAAAAAAAACTTTATAAGTTGTCTGATGGCATTTAATCAACAAGAGACATGTTAAGCGAGTATACAAGTACAAGAGAGAACTTAACACTTCAACAAGGGTATTGTGATTGAGATTACAGTATAGCTACACATTTACTGTGAACGTATTGTTAGCATGTGTCAACAGAACAATGTAAAGGGCTTAACCCGATTGTTTGGCGGTGGGAATTAAACATTTCACCACAATAGCACATCTAATTTGCATTATTACACGTATCTGTATTATTAAATATACTGATTTACTTAAAGGTTTCATTTATTTTTCAAGCATAATCCAAACATATATAAATAACATATTATTATAGTCTTAAGTCGCTTAAAATAGAAATTATAAATTAAAATATGTAAATATGGGTATGAGTTCTATAAAAATGCTTCTCCGATATTGAGTAAATTATTTTTGTATGCTTGTAGTCAATATTCTTTAAATTAGAAAACATATATTACATTTTATTTGTTTATTTCAAGATATATATACACATAAAAAAGCACCATTTAAATAAATATACTCTAAGAATAATAAACTGAACACAAACTCTCACAAAATAAATTTTAATTATCACACTCGGTTCAACGTCAATCCCACCATCTTCAGTGATACTTTAGCTTGAACAATCAATTTCTAGCTGATTAAATTTTAGAAGACATATTTTCTAACAAGTATATAAAAATATATTTTTTTTATTAACAAATTTAATGTAAGTTTCAAATATTTGTTTGTTTTTTTTAAATTTGTAATTAAAAAATATGTTGAAAGAAATGTTTAATAGTTCTTGGAGCTACTCAACTACAACCTCAGAGAATCTCTCAATATTTTAAGAATAAAATAAATATATTTTATGGATATCTGTCTATTGATGTTTAGAATTTTATGAACACAATTTATAGTTTTGGCAACATAAGTTATGTCAATATGAATAGGAATCTACAACTAGACAATCAGAACTATGCACAAGTACGTCATTTGTTATATAGTCTGTTCTTATATAACTGAAAAATAAATAAATAAAAGGCAACAACAAAATGAGTTATGTATGCCTTCGGTGAAATATGTACTCAACCAAAAATTAATGTTTAATCAAATTAAATTAAATAACGATTAATGTATTTGGATAATAATTTAAGACATAAAGTGTATCAGATTTATGTATTTTTAGAAGTCTGAAATTTTTTATTTATGAATCTAAATATTTATAAAAGTGTGATATTTATATTATATTAATAAGAGGTAAATTACCAATTTTAGTGCAAAATCGTAATCGTTCATTTTTGAGGAAATACTTATCAGCCCGAAATTGCGATAAAATAAAATCACTGGTCTTGGAATAGAAATCTGTTTATTTATCACGTTGTATGGTACACGGGTTGCAATATGTTGTACGTTGAAACTTCGCCTTTATTTCCAACGTTAATCAGATTTGTTCAGTTTTATTGGAAGCGACGAGGTGAAGTTAGTTCCCACGGGATACCACTCTATTCATTTCTAACCTTATCACGAAAATTCCTATAGTCTCGGAAATTGAATTCCTTCGACTTAGTTACAGGAAAGTCGAACTATATTGAATTAAAACCAGTCTATGCCAAATAAATCCTCACCCTCACGGAACCCATAGACAAATTTAATTTAATTTTAACATTTAAGAAAAATACTCACTTGGTGTCAATATGGGTTTATAAACTAATACCAATTAAAAAGTAGATTATTATAATATTGTTACCTTTCTGCCTAAATATAAAAACAACTTCTACATCCTACATATTATATACAATTATTGTGTATTTTAATTATAAGTTATGTATCAAAACATATTTCAATTAATAACCATCTATCGGTCCTAATTACTGTATGTGGATTGTCTGAAGCTTGATTTAAAGCTGTTTTAATGATGAATGTATTTATTCGTGTCATTCAAAACTGATAATTTATATCAGCTGATTTACCATATAAGTTACAGGTTTTTTATAAAATTAATTTTCTTATCTATTTAAACATTTACATAAATTCTAGTTTATTAGCACAAATATGTTTTCTCAAATCGTTAATTAAACCCTTTGTCTGTAACTATGGAGGATTACTTAAAATTGATAAAATATCAAAAATATTTATGTAAAAAACACTATGAGTTTATTCGTTTATATCTGAGCTTTATCGTCTAATTACGTTTCAAATTATTGTACGTTTCCTAAATACACGAATTATAGTCAGGTGTTGAATTGAATTACTAAAGCAAAATAACCATTTAATGTTTAAATAACAGAAATTATAAATTCAAATAAGACTTTTTGTTTACACTTGTAAAGAAATTACTACTATTTATGATTAACACAAAAATTTCATAATGATTTTTGTAAGAAAAAATTAGTTATATTATAATATTATAACTTGTTTTAAGATAATTAGAGCTGTCTTATAGAGTTGTTACTAACTAATCCTTAAAAATCGGAATTCGGACTATTCGTTATTTTTCCAGACACTCGGTAAAATGTGTTCTTATTTTTAATTCCATTTTAATCTGAAAAGGGTTATGAAATATTAATTTATAACAATACAACATAAATTTTGATATTTCAAGTTCATCATTTTGGTATCTCTAGTATGGACCGCACTAAGTAGGAGGGAGACTGACAAATTAAAAAGAACATGGCATCGCCCAAGCGATAAAGACAAGGACAGAATGAGAGGCGGGGAAGACCCGGAAAAACGTATTTAAATTTCACAACAAACGAGGTACAAAAATGTCAACAAGCGGAGAACCGTGTTCAGATGTGGTGTTGATGTCCACGGAGGAAGACCTCGATACTGACGTGGTGCAATTGGAGAGTGACGTCATCGAATCAGTCAACAGAGACACACCGAGTCCTTCCATGAAGTCCGGAAGTTTCGGCAGTAAAAGTAGTTCCTTGTTACGCCTTAATCAGGCGCAAGACTTGTTGGCGGATCAAGCGATGATGAAAGCAGCTTCAGCGGAGTTTAGATCGCAGGGAGGACATAGTGATCAAGATGACACGGATTCAGAACTTTCCGACTCGGAAAATTTTCTATGCAAGGGTTCGTTTCTTCTCACCCCCAGCCATGAACTTAACATGGAGAAGGCGTCCGCCATTTGCGAAAAAATGAATTTTAAAGGACCTTTTTCACTTACGAAGACAGCTACAGGAATACTTTTTAAATTCGCTGAACCAGAAGATTACCAAGCTACTTATAAGAAAGGATTTCATAAAGTAACAGGAGCTAGATTCTACAAAAAAGTAAGTTTTACTTCAACTAGATTCTAACAATTAACAAAAATGTGCTTTTCAGTATTTATATAAGAGAAATAGAATGAAATACCAAAAATATTATATTAAGTCATTTTATAGATACATGAATACACTAAAACTAATGCATACACTATAAAACGGATAATATATATATATATATATATATATATATATATATTAGTTTTCAATAACTTGGGTCGGAATATCTTTCATTGAAAATCGTATATTTATTTACATATGTATTTTATTTATTTATTTTCTTCTTTAAAATATATGTATTATGTTTAGAAGTATAATGTGTTTTAAATATTATACATAAGTTTATGTGTCTAAGTTCTTTTCTTAAATGCATATACTTAAAACACAATTAAGGCATTTACATGAATTTGATAAAATATATGTTGTCTATTTCATTAATTAGTTTGTTTTTTTTACTTTTTTTTCTTTTTTATTATTATTATTTGTAATGCTATGTACTTAGATTTCTTAGAATAATAGGATTAAAAGAAAAATAGGATTTATTAGTGGGTTGAAATAATTATTTTTATTGAGAGATGTTTGCTCAAATGATATTTGTTACGTTGAAATAATACATATTTCATAATATTTTTAATAAAATAATATCGTATGTATGTTTAAATTAGTAAGTTTCTTTCAATCCAGCTTTAATAAAATTTGCCAGTGCAGCTTTATTTAGACAATAGATCATTACTACTTTTTAATTATTCTAAAATATAAGTCATTTAGGTTACTTAATAACTAACCATGCATTTGGAATTGGGTTTAACAGACTCATATGGAAATGGAAATTTGCTCTCCTTATTGACACTCATTTCTTGTGCTCAATGAAATTTAATTAAAATTTCAGTTGCATGAATATAATGATAATATTTTATATAATAAATCAAATGCTTTTTATGTTTACAGCACAACTGTTCACCAGCATTATAAATATGTGATCTTAGAAATAAATTTCTAAAATCAATTTTAGAAGACGTTAAATGTTATTTTTACTTATATCATTATATAGCATTTTTTAAATAATGAGTCTTTTACATAGTTATGTCAAAAACAAAGACAATGTTTCAATTTTTGCTTATTATTTAGTGTTTTTCTTCCTAAAATCATTTTTTGAACATACCTCTAAAACTGTTATAACAATAAAAACTAGTACAATAATAATGTTTTACGTTACTTGAATGATTGTGTGAGGTTTTCTTACTCATAAATATTTCTTAATTAATATTACAGAAAATGTGTTGTCAAGAAAACCCTAACAGAGGTTTTGTAAAATATAATTCAACTAAGAAAATATTCCATTATTTTTCTTATTATGTTTGCGTAATTCTTGTCCAAAAAATCGTAAATATTATATAATGTATGAATTTTATTTATTTTTTATATATTGACACAAAATATTTGAATCGCTGAGGGAATACAATTAATTCCAGATTCCTATTCCGTGTAGACCCCAGAAGACTTTCGTCGTGTTTGTTTTGGAAGTTCCAGAGGAAGTGCCTGAAGAAGACATCAGGCACTCACTTTACAAATTCCAATCCATTGTGGAAGTAATCAGAATTCCTAACCAAGGCGTCATGCCGAGTGGCAGTGGGGCATCCATCACATCTGTATCCAGTCTACAAGCGTCAGGTTAGCTTTAGGTTAATTTTATATTATTTTTGTCCTTTGTTAATTTTTTTAATATTCTTACATCCAATATCCTTTATATTGTGTTAAAATTAACACTACGATTATTTATGAGTTTTGTTTTTCACTAAAGTCTATTGATTTGATGTAAATACAAAGTGTAAACTCCTATTTTGTAAAAAAAAAAAAATAATAAAAATAAAAATAAAATGTTTTATATATTTGAATTAATTTCAATCATAATTTCATATATTTATTATTTCTCAATTTATTAGAACATAATTGAAAGATTCTAACAATATTCGTCCAATGTGTAACCGAGGTTGGGCTGGCTCATATCCAACCGTCTGGGCGACTTTATGACGACGCCGGCTCTATGTTAGTTGTGTAATTAGGAACGTCTTTACCAACAAATTGGTTATGGAGTCAAAACAATACATTTCTCTCTGTCTGACATTTTAACCCAACTTTTCTATGACTTCTTAGTCTTTGTTGACTTAGCGGGAGTGTAATTTGCTGCTATTAACTGTTACATATACTTCCCAAAACAATTTGTTGTTCTGAAATTATGAGTCTGATTTTGATCAAATTATGTTTATAGCTTTTATTTTATTACAATTGAATGTACTTTTTAAATCTATTTTATTTAATTCAGAAATGTATTACCCGGTATAATAATTTCAAAATCTTTATAAATTAGGTTTAAGCTTTCTATTCAATTTAATAAGTCATTAAGTCATAAATTTAAATAATGTGACTTTTATTGACTTGATGCAAGATGAAAATGTTTAGTTTTAGTATAGAAAAATAACTTATGTCATTTTGTGTAATTGACTGTGGGTACAAATGAGAGTTTTACTTTTCATAAATACTGATCGATATTAACACATTCACACCCTCATATCTCATTTATATTATTATATTATGCACATGTTATAATTTAATTTATAGAGCATAAATAATTAATAGCTATATTTTTGTGAAAATATTGAGGTCAGTAAGAGGAGTACAAATAGGGCGGTCAATAGCTCAAGCAAAACAAACGGTCATTTGGAGAGCAAAGCCAGGGGTGCTGACGGGCATCCCACTTTTCCGGATCAAAAAGGAGGTGGATGATTTAAAAAAATTCGTTTTTTTATGCTGTAATATATATATATATATATATTAAATAATATATTTATGGCTTTATTTTAAGGCTACAAAATTTACAATTAGCAAATACTATACCTGATTCATTGTATACTATATTATTGTATATGAAGGCAATATTTATGCTTAGTAGCTAGAATATAAATTTAGTAAGTTTAAACTTAGAAAATAATTTTTACAGTAGTGTTGAACTAAAGACACCTTAGACCTTTTCACTGATCTATTTTGCTTAAAATATATTATAATACGCATTAGTCGTTTCGTAACAAAATTGAATATGTGCAGGAAATCGAGCAATTGAGAAAGCATCAAGTGGAGCCTCTACTTCCGGAAATACTTCTGGTTCAGAAACAGGCCCAACTACTTCCGGACCCCCACCACCAATTGTAAGAGTCACTCTAGCATCACTTGAGGAATGTAATATTCTTCTACAAAATGGTCTGGACTTCTACGGCGCAACATTCTTCCCTACTGAACCTGCTATAAGTACTGGACTAGTTAGGGCGGGTGGCAAAAAATCTGCCATTGCAAACAGGTAACTGAAAGGGTGTATGTTTAAACATAAGTTTGTAAAATAAAATATCTCTTTGGTATGTATAGGCCTATAGTTAAGTTTATTAAACACAATGTGTCTTAATTGAGTGATTCTTCCTGTAATTCTGGAAATACCCTTCACTTTTGTTTAATTAATATGCCAGCGGTTTTGAGTGTAGTTTAAAAGTATATATTATTTAACATTTTATACTCTTTTTTACTCCAAACATAAGACACCAAACATAGTATTTTAACAATAAGACCCACTCGCAGCTTAAATGATAAGCAAATAAACTTGTATTTTTATTAATAATTACTAAAAGAAAGTAATTAATAATTTCTTCCAGACACAAACGACGTTTTCATCAAATTTTGTGAAATATTTGACAATTTTCTTGATTACTGGATTAAATACTAAAACATTATTATATTAAACATTATTCTTTATTATTTCAACACAAAATTCTGTGCCAATTTTCATGGAAAATTAAGTTGGTTTAAGTTAAACAAAAATTCTCTGTGTACTTGATCATTTAATAACAATTCATGATACCTGTTTTTTATAAAATTATAGAGGATTTTTTTTTTTTTTTTTTTTTTTAAGAAAAATCAAAACTAGTATGAACTTATTCATAACCTAATAATTTGTTTAACAAACTAGCTATTCTTACAAAGCAAAATAAGTAATAATTTGAAAGGATTAATGTTTCCTACTTGACGTTTTACGAAAATTATATTTTCTTTGCTATACATCATGTGCTAAAAAACTACAGTTTATAACGTTTTTAGTTGCTTAACTAAAAACACAAATAAACTATTTCTGTTACAGCAGATCCTACTCAAATATTGGGGATTATTTATATGGACAGCGTGCATTACATAGGTCGGTTTAAAATATTTATGAAAATATCAAGCTTTAAATGACGCAAATTAATTTACTGTTTTTACTAATATACATAATAACACTCATCTGTGTAACTGCTTTACTTAACTGTAACTTATTTCATATGTGATCCATTGATATCAAGACTAATTTGCATACGCCCAATCATACTCATCGACTAACCATCACACATCAATCTAATCACGCATTTGGCTTCGGACTAATGCCTCATGCACAATTGTATAGTAATATTTTTATTGTTAACCATAGTTTTATATTTAAAATACTTTACTACCAAAATTTATGGTTTATGAAATGTTATTTATAGACAAAAAACAAATAAATAATATTTGGTATTAAGTGATTAATTTGACAAAAATCTTCAACTTTTTATACATCTTTAGCTAATAAGTTGCAATGTATATGCAATGTAATTTAGATAGACAAATAGTATAAACCTTCATGATCCAGTAGGTAGGTGGCAAACCTTTTGTGCCGGAGAAAACTAAATTGCAATTCCTATGCATATATTTTTTAAACGCTTTTAATTCAAATAATTAAATTATTTCTTTATAAATATACAATAATAAAGTATTATGATAAAATTCGAATATCAAATTGTGGTAAATAACCGTCATGATTAAGAATTACAATAGACCACTTTTTAAAATGATGTATGGGACTACCAGATTTCGAACTATCTCTCTGTATTCATCAATTTTGTCAAATAATGAAGGGGAGAGGGAGTAAAAGTTATTCTAATACATCAAGTTTGATCTCAAATGACTCAATATTTTGAATAAGCCTTGTCACTTAATGGTTAAAAGTTAGTTAAAATCGTTGCATTGCTGGAGTAACATTAGACGTCTGTTCCAAATGTATTGACATTAATTTATAGAAACTCGTAAGTTTTTGATGCAACTAATTGGATTAGTGAAATTTGTAACGTTGAATTTGATATTTACTGTACATAATTACGGCTTAGATCTAAACAAAAATTGAAAACATATCAAACTTTAGAAATTGTTATTTATTGAATGATATAATTTCTGGGATTTAAATAGCGCAATCATATTTTTTCATAATCTTAATTAATTATTTAATGAAACCGATTTCCCTTTCAATTTATATGTATAGAAAATTTATAAATGAGATTGGATCCTAGTTTATGTTTAATGAAATCAGAGAGTATTACACAAAAAACACATACGTATGAAGATTGTTATCGTTGTAAGTTTATAATCCACATTTAAGATATAACGAGACAAACTAAAACACTCGACTTTATCACTAACTCCATTACAGCTTGCATGAAGTCCCTATTTTAACCAAAACATTGAAGTGAAACAAAGTAGAAGATTTTTTATTCTTTATTCCCGACTTGTTGGAAGCAATATCGACTTCGATACCTGGATAAGGAAGTTAGTAACGTTTACTAAGTAGACTTTTGAAATTCACGAACAGTGGAACAACTGCAGGTAATCTTTTCTGCGTATTTTTGGTGCAGTGCAACTTCAAACGAAGTGGATTATCAAGTATATTGTGGGCACTGAATTCCAATATGTCCTCGAATTGATAAGGTCAACTTTCAAAATATATGAACAGAAAAAAAACTATGTGATTGTCTTTTTTTTTAGTTTTTGAGTGAACTGAAGTTTCAAACGAAGAGGATGTTCAGGTGGTGCATAGAACCTAAAGCTTGCATCATTTTACTTATTACTTTTATGATAAATTAATTTCTCATTTCACAGTTGGGGAATTTGTTATTTTTAACACTTGTATAAACTAACTAATTATTTTATATGTAATATTCGTAATATTCGAAACGCGAATTTTAAATTAATGTTAATTAAATAATAATTATTTATTTATGTTATTTGTTTATTCATTGTTATTATTCACTGTAATATTATTTTGTCGCAGCCGATTACTGGACGTTGTTGGTTCAACTGGTCAAAGAGTTCGTGATCTTCTCCCAGTGTTTGACTCCGCAGGATTTGCCAAGATTCCACCCCCATCAACCAAAACCGTCAAACCTAAATAATATTTAACCCTAAATTTAATGTCTGACACAACAAAACCAAGTACGATATAAGGAATTCCAGTTACTGGAATTTACACCACATAATTTCATAAAGAGTTTCATAATAAAATAAGTAAAATTACTATAAAAAGTTTGATATTTAATTGAAGATCAATTAATTGTACTTTTGGGTACAAAATATTCATTTATAATTTACTGTAGTTTTAGAACGCCTGTATTCATATGGCGCCTGTTTAAAACAACTGTGACTGAATCTGAGCTGATTAGCAATCAAAAATAGGTATTACAATGTCAGTATTTGCTTGACAGTAGGCTATATACAATGTTCAAATCAATTAGTTGAGTAGTTTAATTGAAATCCATTGGTTTTAGGACAGTATTTTATTTTTGTATGAAAAATATTGTTGTGTTGATTTAAATTAACATATTATTAATTTATTTGTATTTTTTAATTTATTTATTTATAGCATTTAATTTATCCATTAAAATTATGATTTTAGAACACAGGATAAGTTTTATTGAAATAGCATTTCCAAAATAATAAATAATGTTTTAAATTTCATGAAATTAACTCCCTATTAGGAATGTCGTAAATTGTTGTCTGGATATTAGAAAATTAATTAATACCGACTTTTAAAAAACTTACAATCAACATTGTTGTGGTGATCCCATTTCTTTTAGTTATGATTTAAAATAATTAATTAATTGTTACAATACTATTCCTTCGAAATTATTCGTTGAACCTTTTACAGAAATAATTTTAGTAGGCTCTATATTATCTATGATAATCATACATTAAAAAGAGAAGCTAAAACGAGGAATTATTTCTTTTGTACAAGAAACATATTTGTAGACACTGTTAAAAGCTCTTTTAAAATTAGTAAGAGATACAAATACCTTTCTTAAGGAAATAATGTGGGTACAATAGTCACCATTTTAAAAGATATCGCCTTTTATGAAATATAATTAGCGTTATTTTTTAGGGACTAAGTTTAGTGATAATTAATAATTATTAATTGTAAAAGTTATAATTTTATTTGCGATTTATACAAACGTTTTACAATATTACACGTGTGTACATTATAAAACTTTTTTTAATATTCAATATTCAGCTTATCTAAATTATTTTAATATAGTCTTAACTAAAAAATAAAATAAACATTTACTGTAAAATATCTTAAGTCCTTAAAAGGGTGAAAGAAAAATCGTATTAAAATGTATATTATTAGTAACTATATAAAAATACTATTTTATACAATTAAATTTTCCTTGACATTCTTTGCAATATTTTCATTCCGAAAATATATTTTGTTTTCCAGTAACAGTAATCTTGTGAATATTTCATTATGTCGTATAAAATTCGATACATCTGGATTTTGTTAACACAAGCTTTGACATAACCAATGTCTAATGAAGCTCCCATAATACAGTGATATATAAAGTTCCTAAGCTGTAGTTGTTTCTTTATTGTTATGAATATTAGTTTATTGTATATTTCCTTCTTGTTCCTAATCCGTGAATAATGATGCCATGGTGAACCTATCAGCTTCAGCTGAAATGTTATTAGTTTTTGAGTGAATAAAAACTGTTACAAAGTAAATTAATGTTTAGTTTTTAAGTTAATTTGAATACGATTACTTTTGTGAAAGAACAGCTTGTATTACTCATATTCAAATTGAAATAAATTGAAATAAATTTCAAACCAAAAACACGGTCTTATTCATATCTTCAAACAATAAATAAAACCAAAGTCCATTAATACAACTCATAAATTATTTAATTAGTTTATTATTATGTAATAGAATAGACTTAAGTAAAAAATTTATCAATTATTTCAAGACAAATAACTTGTAATATCACTGCATGAAATTAAACCTTATTAAAATTTCTCATTTATTATCGATTGATTATATTTCTTATATTTGTTTTAAGTACGCTTACCAATTTTATAATAACTTGCATTTTACTTTGGATTTATAAAACCACATAATTTATCTGTTTTCCATATACCAACAATTCAATTTTATTTTAAAGAAAGTATTAAAACTTGTGTTTACAAACAAATATGTTGTATAATCGTTAAGCAGTTTATTAAAATAGTTTCTATTGAATTGGAGCATTGCCGTCATATTCTAATGATGAAATTCTTCTCCTCCTTGCTCCTTAAGATCACACTTTTGGGGTCAATGAATGGACACACTTTTTGCCTTTTTGGACTAAGTCTACCTTTTTTGTAGGAATTGGCCACCGGGTTTGATTTTTAACGACGACCGTCCATGGCTAGTATTTAGTCCACATCTTGAGATGGACGCTAAATAAAGGAACTTCGTGATTTTCTGTTAAAACGAGAGTAAATTTGAGTTGTGTTTACTATCACGAACACATTCACAAACGAAAGCACTTTGGTAAAGTAATTTATAAATTTACGATTTTTAAATTACGAGACGTAATAGGCATAAATCACTGATTACTAACTCTCGATGAATATTTTCTGGCTTTTGCTCTGGGATTGTATTTGACTCTATGGCGCCACTGCTATGAAGATGTAGAATTGATTTTATTACAAGTTATTCTCAAAGAATTATAAAAATTTTAGCTGTGAGTTAACCCACAAATATGGCAATGAAGTCTTAATTTGCTTGACTTTCAGTATAATGGAGGATAATGGTTGTGTGATTTCATACGAATTGATTATGACCTCCCTTGTCGGCCATTTTACGAGAGTGCAACTTGAGAAAGTCACAATTACACAACAAAGAAAAGGTAAACTGGTTTAAAGTTACAAGAAGTATAAAAGATTTAGTGAGAAAAAAATAGTTGCTAACTAGCACTAACTTTTACCTTATATGAGTAAAGACATTCTGATACTATTAACGAATAGAGTTCTTACAAAACATAATTCTATATTTGTCATCATATTGGTAATTTATACATATTGGTAGTTAATTATAATCTATGGAGCACATGAATTTGATTCGCTATAGTATATTGCTTTGCGATTTTGGAATGGGAAAGGGGGGAGTAATTGAACCATAACACAAGAGTAATTAATAAAAGAGGATATAAATACAATAAGAGGATATATATATAAAGGTTTATTGAAAGGTGAAATAGACATACTGTTACGAACAGAGATAGGACAAAAGAGTCAAACTAATTTACTTAAAATATTCAGAAATATTTTCGTCTATATTATTGCAAATTTAGACGGTTTGTTCAGTGGTGCATTTAAATTAGTAGTGATTATTTATATACTTTGTTTTAGTGGTTTATGTTATACACCGTCATTCAAGGACACATTTGTTTTTGTTCTTTTTGGGTATAATAGACTATTAATCAACTTTTACATAAATAGTAAAGTGTTATTAAGGTCATAAATTGTAATGGCCTTAGAACTTATGTGAGGTCTAGAAAACTGGTAAATATCACTTCATGATTCAGAGAAATCGATCGTGTGAATACAATATAGCATTAATCTAAATTATTACTGTACAAACTTCTACAGTCGCAAAGGTCAGAATGCCTTTAATAATTGATCCTGCAGTACGTAATCAAGTTTTATTTACATGAGAATGCATTTTACAATCGATATTTTATCACTGTGTGAATTGCAAACAAAATTAATATACTGAATACTATTATATACGTTGTGATATTCATCAATGATTGGGAATTACAAGGAGAATTATAAACTTTACATTGTTTACGATTGTTAAATGTTAAACACCTTTCTATTATAAGTGAATTGTGTTTCCTAGAAAGTCGGAAATTGAAGTTGTTAATGTCATTAAGGAGTTGGATTGTTGTTTAAAAAAAAAAAGGTAGGCCTAATTTATAGAGTATTTTATTATTACGTTAGAACGGGTCTTTATAATATAATCCAAAACCAACATTGAAAAAAATCACAAATTTGAAACTATCATTTTCTACGTGTTTTTGTGTATAGCAGGTGTAGAAAAGTGCAATGGCGGTTAAATAACTTTAAAAATTGAAATGGTAGAATTGTAAAACTTTCAAAATGTAATTTGGTGTGGAAAAATCTGTTTTATGACATTATAAGGTAAATTTGGCCGTATCGAAAAATGTGGTTTGGGGTACGGGGCAACTGATAATATTCAAATGTAAAGCCTTCAATAACTACTTCAATCCAAAAATATTCCCGGTACAAATCTCAAAAACCCCAGTTTAGCTTTAAAAAAATGTCTTAGGAAAATAATGACACTAATTTTTACTTGAAAAACTGGACCGTTATTTTGTTTACGTTTGACTGAGAACCCTATACCATTGATTACTAACATTTAAATCATGAAAATTGGAAACGTTTTGAGCATGGAAATTTTAATAACAATGTTTGTTATAAATTATCTATGATTTTTAAAATTGTGAATCAGTGATTTTTTTTATGTCATTTAATGAACGTGAAAGAGAATCCGTATTTATGGGTACGGTGACCAATACAGACCTTACACAAGTGTATACAATGTATTCAGAATTATGTTTTTCCTGACAGCATTCCAGTCTCGAAGTCAACCGTGAAAGAATAATAAACGTTTTTGAATTAACTTTCAGTTTTGCTGACCTTCCTACGACAGGAAAGCCAAAAACCACGACACATTAGTAAACTTCGTTAAATGTTTTACAGTGTTTTATTGAAAACCACCATAGCTCTCTTTGTTTAGTAGCAGATAAATTTGAGTTAGTGCGAAATGTTTCGAAGAATAATAACTTTAGTCACATAAAGTAAATTTAATCTGAAAACTATCTGAAACGACTTTGTTTATCGGGTTGAGTTCATTTTAAACAATAATTATGAATAAAATCTACCAAAATTGAATCTTTTTAAAGATAAATAATATTTTCAGATTAGGCGACCTTCATGTTGAATGCGACTGTCAATCGCCAGAATTGTCGTTACTGGAGTCACCAAAATTAAAGTTCATATCCAGCATAGAAAGTAATCTTATGGATTGGTCTTTTGGGAAGGTGAATTGTAGGGGCATTTTTTATTGAAGGATATTTCTAAAATCTGTTGTTTAAACATGATGGAAAAATTACCATTTTGATATCAACGTACGCTCAAAATTTGGCAGACTTATGATTCTGAATGGTCCAATAAATCGATTTGATAAGAGCATGCGTTATAAGCACTTCCCTTTAATAAGTGAAGAATAAATAGCCTCAGATAATATTTCTTTTCTTAAAAAGATCGACCAACAGTTAACAAAACTAAACTAATTTTTATTTTTAAATTATAATTTTTTTTTGTTTTGTACTTAAAATTATTAATTTAAGGTCAATGCAACTTCTTCATCAAACTTAAATCACAACACAGTGGAGTTTTTCTGTAATAACTTGATTCCTTGTTATTTTTTAGAGTAAGTTATGACATATAGTAAATTTGATTGTTGAATATTTGACAAGTAACGAACATTAAGGTACAAAATTGAGGCGCTGATTGGTGGTGGTTGAATATAGAGATTGGTGGAGATTGTGTGTAGTCACTCTCACTCTGGCATTGGTGAGGTCATCCAACACCATATGTTGATATAACAAAAATCTTGAATTTGTATATCATTGAAATTTCCAATCCAATTGTAACTCATACCTTGAAGTTGTAGAAACTGTTAAGAGATGAATATGTTGCACGTTAAGTTCTTGTTGGCAAATTTTAGTTTAAGATAATTAAGGATTAATTTGAGATTTTGGATAAATATGAGATGTGGTAGCCAATTAGGTAATTGGGTTTGTAGAAGATTGATGTAAAAGGTTATATAAATTATAAAATATTAACTAAATGTAATCAGTTTTCATAAAAAGGAAATTTTACAGCCCAAATCAATCACTACCGCTATTTTAGTGTTGCATGAATTGTAATGGTTTACGAACAGTTTTAATGTAATAAAATATTCGTTGGTTTTGCATTAACGGCAATTAGGAAAGGGTAAGGGATTAGTGTTAGACTTTTTTGTTCTCGAGTACAGTATAGAAGTGAAAAATAATTTGAAAAGAGAGGAATTTGAAAACGTTTTAAAGTATATTTGGAAAAATGAATAAAATGGAATAAAAAAGACCGAAGCACTGAGTATTCTTGTTACCGTAGTAACTAAAGGCTGGAAGAACACTACTTCTCTGTGTAATAACACATAAAACAAAATCAAATACACATAGCCAAATTACTAAAGCAACAATAAATTACCAAAAGGATAGGATTGAGAAACAGGGGAACATATCGTTTAGGCAAAATGTGGTGGATCTGTTCATGTGAATGTTCTTCCAGCTGTTATGGAAGTGAAATAAATGGGTTCAGTTTCGTTTGTATTTACAACAATTCTTCATTTACGAAGCCATGGCTCGAGAGTAGTCATTCAACTGGCATTAGATGGTATTTGCCTAAAACCAAGGCCGGCATATGTATAATTAAACATGGCATCTTCAGCGGAGAGGCGCAGAGATACGTAGGGATGGAGTGGTATGTCTTTAGTGTATGTAGGGTAAAATAGGAGACAAAATACTGGTTCTTGAGGATCACCAGCCTCCATTGGACGAGGAGTGGTTATCATACCTTCGACACCAATCTGGAATCATTTTTTGTCTTGGTATGAGTGGGTGAGTGTAAATAACCTGGAGGAATTGGGGTGTGATTCTCATCCTATTCCCAGTCAACGTTTGATAAAACCAATTACCCTTCGTCGTATTGACAACAAAAGGAAATGACAGAGGATTTCAACAACTCTATGACTTTAATCTATAATATTTCCTAAAATGTTGTCTTATTTGATTATTATCATCATTTAAAATTACTTTTAAAATTATATATAAGTAAGGATAAAATAAAGCAAAAGCTTAAAGTTTCAAATATTTATTAGTATAAATGAGCTACAATTGTTTCGCCTTGCGGCATCGACGGGCTACTGATAATTTACAGGTATTATATACAGGATAATACCTGTAAATTATCAGTAGCCCGTCGATGCCGCAAGGCGAAACAATTGTAGCTCATTTATACTAATAAATATTTGAAACTTTAAGCTTTTGCTTTATTTTATCCTTGAATATGGAGTTTCAACAAGAAATATCTGCTATTACATTAAAGTTTATATATAAGTATTTTGGTTATACTTACGGATTCACAAACTGTTGAACAAAATTAAAATATATTATACATGAAATGTTATGTGCTATGAAATTGATGATATAACTTTCTTCTTATCCGAAAATTAATGCATCCTTATTATTTTTAGTTGAAAACGACTACTACTGTTATGATTACTTAAACATCTAAAATTGCGAAGACACATTTAACCGGGACATCAAAAACAAATTAAATATTTGTTGAATACAGTTATCTTGTTCACTCCAAATGGTGGAAAATTAAAAACAGATAAATTTTTGTAGTAAGACCTAATTTTCCGTATGCAAATACATCCTAAATAAACCTTCGCATTTCCAATATCGGGTACCCATTGACTAAACCATTTACTATGCATGAATTCCTCAACATATTATATACTACTTATGAGACAGATATATATTTGTTTCATCACTATGGAGCGGGTGTTGACTCAGGTATTTATTTTTGAAGATAAGTTACTACAGAACACTTCCCGTTAACTGTCATGAAATATATTTACATAATTAAGTCTAGCCTAAGCGTGCTTCTTCTCTTATGCCATAAACTTTATCTTGAATCTATCACAGTTGGATTTAAATAGAGTTGTTTTATGACCGGTGATTATTTTTATTTTTATAAATATTTATGAATAATTGTAATAATTGAGTTGTACTTTCGCAAAACAACCAAATAGACAATAATTAAGTATTTTTACAAATAACTCAAAAAACAACAATGAATTTGGAAAAAATATGTTTTTATTAGATCCTTAGGAGTTTATAGTTTATAATATTTTATCTCAATGATAGAGCAAATTTTGATAAAATCATAATTTGTGTGTTCTAGTCTCATTTTAATTATTCAATAATTTATAGTTTTAAGAATATTTTTTAAATTCTTAAAATACAACCAGAATTACCGTACATCTAATAGATGAATTAGGTTAAAAAGGGTATCTAAATCCATTTGGACTATAGCTAGTTGCAGATATTATTACAAAAACAACTTTTTAACTCAAAGGGTGGTAAAACATTACAAAAACACACAGATATAAGGACGATGAAAATCGGTTGATATACCAAAAACTATGTAGCAGTAATTTCTATATTAACGTTTTACGTCATAAACTAATGGCAGAAAATATTTAATTAAACACCTTTCATTTGAATTGGTATGTTACCAATATGGTATTAACTCGAAATGATAACTGTTAAGAATTTAGTTTTCAAAAATAATTGGAAGGGATTGATCAAAATGAATTAAAGATAATTGGATATTTAAATGGTAATTATGAGTTTAATTTAAGAAATAATTTGATTTTAAAGAACTAGTTATATAATACCTTCACAAAAATTGTGTTTAATTCAAAATCAGTGTTGTGAGAACATTTTTAAACAGTTTATTAACATAGTTTAAAATTTTAAAAAGTTAAAATTTTCTGCTGACATTTTATACATTTTAAAATTCATATGCAAGGTCGACATATGAAGTGATAGTCAATTCAATATTTGAGTCCCATAAAATGTATTAAAAATTCGTAGTCTAAATTCAATTATAATGAAAATACATGCACTAAGCTAATAAAGTACTGTAATTCGGTAAAGGGATGAAGTTAATCTGTAAAGGGATTTTCGAAATACCTTAGATAAAACTATGTAGTCGATATAATCATAACTCTGTTTAAATCCATTTTATCAGGAGGCCAAATATAATTTAGTTCGAGAATAAACTTAAGATAAATTTATCGTGTTTTACAGGTACTTGTAGCGCTGAATTAATTAGCTGGCATTGTGTTGTGTAAGGAAAATCTAAACTGTTGTTAATGAAGTAATATATTTTGGAGGGAGAACAATACAGGATGTCAAAGGGTGAAGATCAAAGTACAATTCATTTGGTTTATGTACGATCAGATTTCTTCTACTTCCACTAAGGTTTTTTTATTCTGAACCTTTTTATAAGGAAAAGTAAGTCTTTTCTAGAGTTTGATTTTACCTCTGTCTATATTACTTTACTTCTAAAATACACAATCACTTCTAACTTTTTACTTTTATTATTTTAACCATAGTGTTAATCTCCCACTTCATATGGTTATTATTATTTAAGAATTATGATCTTCTAAACAAACGAACTTATCTTCATCAAAGGATGTTGTGCCTTTTCACGGTCCAGCATAACATTTATGAACTCGTTCTAAATTTCGATTCTAATTATTGCTTCACTAATTTACTCACATGTTAAATTTTTACTCAAATATGTTTGTCTAAATATTTTTAGTAAGATAAATTCTTACAACAATAAGATAAAAATATTTAAAACAAATGTATATTTGAATATAAAAGATATATCTTCTAAGAATAATAACCAGAACGTGGAAAATAACAAAATACCTTTTATTGATGCAACCAGTTTTAACGACAATGTCTCAATGCTCAGTGATACATTAACTTACTAAGAAACCCATAATTTTGTAACTGTTCAAAAGATCATTCAGGTTTCTTACTAGCAAAAAAAAAATTTAATAAAACAATTGAACAAAAGCAATACCACATTTTAACATAAACACAAGCATACAAGCTCGTATACGCACGTCCGTGCACGCGCGAGCACACACACTTACACCAAATGTATATAAATGCATATATACTGTATATTATATGTATCTACAATGTTGTAAAATCTACTACAATATGACGATCCCCAATATGTCAGAATCAGTTCACATTGGACGATCTCTTATTCTACTAACGTCAGTAATAATACGGAAAGACTATGAAAAGGAAGTTATTAATATCTAATAACATATTAATATAACCCCAGGGTGTTTATAATTGGTATTAGTTAGGAAAACAATGATTGCTCTTTATATTGCATTGAATTTATTTTATTCGAATATTTAACAGTTGTATCGATTAAATATTAAAACTGATACAATAATCACCATTATGTAATATGTATCATTATTATTCTAACACTGGTCCCCTTCAATATCTTGTCTCTTCACCTATATAATGATTCAGTCTAGCTTTCAACTAGTCCAATTACAGAGTAGATTAGTTTCTGATACCTGCTGTAACGCATCTATCTTTTTCTTCTTCTTTACTGCATCAACTGACTCAAAACGCGTTCCTTCATCCTCAAATTATACTTCACAGAAATGAAAAAGTCACGTGGTGTAAAATCAGGTGACTATGATGAATGTTCCAGTGTAGTAATGTGTCTGTCAGCCAAAAACGACTTCACTGAACAGGTGCATTGTCCTGTGAAGAACATAGTTTTTTCTTCATAGTTTTGGTAGTTTTTTTTACACTTTTCATCTACTTTCTCAAAACTTGCTTGTAATGATGGTGGTTGACTGTTGTTCCTTTGGAATTCCATTGTTCCAAAATTACTCTACTGTCATTAAAATACATAATGAGTACTGGTTTGAATATGGATTTGTTTTAACCTAACCTAACCTAACCTTAACTTTTTTTTCGTTATTAGTTATGACTATGTTTCTCAGTGTAATAACTGTCACTCATACAGGAAGATCGTTTTTCTGTCTTGTAACTTAAGAAACCCTCACTCAACATTGTCTCATAAAAATAGAATAATAGATGAGAAAATAAAACCTCCAAGCCTACTAAGTTAAATGAGATCAAACCAAAGTTGGTCAAGGCGGATAGGAAAGATGAAGGAAGAAATCTAATCCATGGCTACAAAATAAATGTATAAACCCAACCAGGATCTCTCGGAATTGCCACGACCTGGAAAAATCAAGTTTCGTCACTAATGTCATTTTTTTACTAGTCACGAGTGACCCAAAGGACCACATTATATAACAAACACTTTGTCCATGGTGAGAGTTTCACGCGAAATTGTCCCCGCTGTGCCTCTTTCAATGTTCACCGCTACAGCTATCATTCGGACACTGGGTTGACGGGTTTCTCTAACAATCTGGCTAATTCGTTTGACAGTTTCTCCTTTTCTAGAGTAGAAAGTTAGGATAGGTAGTGGTCATCGTCTTCCACATTATGAAGTTAAATAATGAATCATTTGTACCTCTTAGACAAAGAATTAACGTATAAATGTTATTGTTTAATTTTAAAACAAATTTTACATTTACATTTATATTATTTTTGTTTTTAATAGTTTTTAATCAACAAATATTTACACAGTTGAGATGCAGGTGCAGGTGCAGGTAACACGCTGTTACTTGTTTGACAATTTTATAACTCATCGCACTCACCAATGTCATTGGCCTGATGTTGCCTCTTGCTTATTGGTGGATAAATATGTTGAGTGGAAGGTTTGTAAGTTTACTTTAGTTTATTAAACCGTCTGATGATGATAGTTATGTTAAATGTATATCAGGATATTTAAGGCAATAAACTAATTAATAGTATTTGTACATATTTTGTTCTTAGTTTTTGTAATATTGTGGTTAGGAGAATTATAAATTAATATTGTGAATTTCATCATAGTGATCATGAAGATTGCACAAAAAGAGTTATTTTAACCTAATTCAAAAGTTAAATATATGATTTCGTACAATATGAATATCAATGTTTATCTAAATCTATTGGGCATTGAAAACATTCAAGCCAACCTTACCAAACATTGTCCATGATCTAAAAGAGTGACTAAAATTTATTCTGTTTATCTCCAGTCTATATGTTTACGAGTCAATAGAACAATACTATAACAATAATAAGAATCCTTAAAATAAAATCTTCTTTTTTTTTTTCATTTAAAGGTATCAGGAACGAAATTCTAATCCAAAATCCCCTAAAAGTACATGGAAATTATTTCGTTTTAATACAAATTAATGTATAAGCCAGGAAAATTATGAAATTTATTTTTTAAACTGAAAATATCATGTCTGATAAATTCCATTGTTTCTTCTTAATACATTCTATGAAATTCGGGTGACCTAAAATTCTTAAGCAGAAATTAATACTAGCCTTCATTACCTTTATTCTTATAAATCTATATAAAACTATATTCTTATATAGTGTATATAATTACAGCTATTCAACAACCTGAGTCAATATTTGTTTAATTAATGAGTGTTTCAGTCCAGTACGAATTAGGTAGTAGAATCAAATCTTATAATAATATTTCCGTCAGTTTCAAGAAGATGGACTGTTGGCTAAGATGAACACATAGGAAGTATTCAGAGTTTATTTGTCACAAAATATGTGTTACCTATTAGGTAAAAAAAGCATTCAACGTATAATTTACATTAGTGATTCAAACAATTTAAATGAAACTCAGGTTACTTTTACA
The DNA here is from genome assembly GCA_963513935.1 of Aphrophora alni. Taxonomy (NCBI): domain Eukaryota; kingdom Metazoa; phylum Arthropoda; class Insecta; order Hemiptera; family Aphrophoridae; genus Aphrophora; species Aphrophora alni. The sequence continues at coordinate 64,096,390 of OY740767.1, read as the reverse complement.
AATTTTAGTAATTTTAATTTCAAACGTGAGTTTGCTATTCACATTTAAGTCGACATAACGGAATATTCAACCGGACACTGTGGTTGTGATAAATCCACTCTTCACACAAGTGGACACGTTAACCGACATAACGCCATTTTTTCGGTGTAGAAAAAATCCAAGAGTCGATGTGGAACATGAACGCGACTCCAAAAATAAATGTGTGGTGTGCCGTGACCACCGCAAAATAATTGGATCCTACTTTTTTGAAACGTCAACAGTGACGTCAAACGTCTACTTACCGATGTTGCGGCGATAAGTTATTGATGAACTTATACTGCAGATCGTTTCTGCAGGATATTTCCAACAAGATATGTATCACCACTTTATGTTCGTGCTTAACTCGACATCTCATTAATAAGTCTCCACAGTCCCCCTACTTGATGGTCTGCGACTTCTGACTCTGGGGTACGATGAGGGAACTTGTGTTCAAGGACAGACTACAAACTGTGATATCGTTTTATTCCACGGGAAATGTCTGCCCGATCTTTAAATGCTGCTTTTGATAGCTGGTTTTTGTGTGTTGAAAACGACGGCGAACATGTTAAGACCATCCTATGAATCATGTGGCATATACGATGTACATTAACATGTTTGGCTAATAAATTGTTTGTACCATTTAACTGTCAACAATATTTTGAATCAAACTAAATATATATTTATTTTCGAGATTGTTATAAATAATATTAATTTAAATATCTAATTATGTAATAAATAATACTTTTGATATAAAACGATATTAGTGACCAATGTATAAAAAAAGCATATTAAAAGTTCATGGCTAACTAATAACGTTATTTCCAATTGTTTATAGATTAAGGTTGCAAAAGAAAAAGCAGGAAGTAAAAATAATACCTCGTTTTATGATTTTCTATTAAAACAAATCTCTGAATTTAGAGACTCTGAGATAATAAAATCAGTTCAATAGCATTATAGATTCTAATACATTTAAACTCTACCTAACTGCTACTTGATAAACCTTATATTTTATAATGATACCACACATTCCATGGCACATTTGTGACATAGAAACACATACACAACGTTAAACATTATCTAGAGACAAAGTAACCATGTACATTGATTATCCGCTTGCGGTTTGCCGAGCGGAATATATTAAGTCCATTGTGTGGGATACCTCTTGGGGTCAAAGATATAATGTACAAAGCTAAACTGTAACCGCAATATAGAGGGCTTAGAGTTCTTTGGTGTTGTTACGTCGAACTGAATGGAAGTAATGTCAATTGATCTTTTGTGTATTATTTGTTTCAATATTTACATTTTTTTAAATTATTACTGGTAGTGTTGTTTGATTTATAAAATTAAAGGTGGTTTATTGATATCTATTTAAGACATGAAGTTCTTAGGCTAAATGTTTTAAAAAGATAGAACTAAATTTGTAATTTTGTTTCAATAAGGAATCCATATATTTCATTTATGTTACAGACGATATTAAAACTTAATGGGATAAACTTATAACTTTTAATTTTGATTATTAGTTCTTCTTTTTAAGTCAATTCAGACATTATTGAAGTAAAGTACTATTATAAAAAGTAGTGTTTTACCGTAAACATATCAATAAAAGTACAAAAATATCTATGTAAGTTACATTAATTGCTTAACTATGTTGGATATAATCTATTAAATAAAGAAATTCCCTAATAAATATTCACTGCAATAAATGTAACTTGATTTAAAAACATTTTAGTAGAGGGTTTTTATTATATCTGAAGCTTCAAGTCTTATTAATTGTGTGAAAGGAACCTATAATTACTATAAGCTTCAAATTCTTCATATCTGAAATAGTTAGATCATAACCTAACCTCTTCTCAATAAAAAATAAATAAAAAAAAGTACTAAAGCACATAAACTCGTCATTCGGAAGTTGTAAAAAATAAGACAATTCTTTCCAATTCAAAATGTATCAAAGAAATGATAAACAAAGAGCTCAAACAATTTTGTTTGTTAGTGTAATGATACTGTATAATGTAAACAATTTAGACAATTTTATTTATGATTATTTATTTTCATAATTATCAATGGTTAAGCCGTTAAGGTGTTAGGAGTTTTTTAAAATTATTACACAACTAATATTACAACAGCTAGATATTTAAAAAAAAAAAAAAAAAAAAAAAGCAGGCCACAAATTTAATTTTCCATCAATAATATTTAGGTTAAAATTTGCAAAAAAACAACAAAAAAAAATCTTTTTATCATTTTGAATGTTTCAGGTTGGAAAATATGACATTCTAAACCAGAACCACTCTTAAAGGTTTTTTGGGTCTGATAAGGATTTGGATTTAAAAATATTCGACTGACATAATAAGGCACTCTACATATCTGTCATTATCTAAAAGTTGAATAGCAGCAGTGTAACAGATGATTAATATTTAGAGGATTCAAATTACCCAATCGCAAATTTTAACAAAATACACCCACTAAACTGTAATTAGCTGCACTTGTGGAAACTTCAATAAACAAATGAATGAAAACACAATTTTCCACACAAAAAATCACTTTATTTATGCAAAACAAATACAAAACGACGTTTCAATGGCTAAAAGTGATTTTTTTTTCAGAATAATTGTGTTTTCATTCATTTGGTTAGAATACATCTAATAAATTTTACTATTTTTTAAATTTAATAACTACTGTAACTCAATTTTTAACTAAAACAAAATACAAACGAACGAAAACACCAAACTCCCAATAGGACTAAAAAATATGGATTGCAAAAGGCGGGGAGAGGTTGAGTTTAATTATATTGTTTTTATTGTTTTTAGCAAAATTTTATTTAGGTGTATAAACAAACATTTTTATTCTATAATCTAAAGTTTAGAGAATTTTCGAATATATCTAATTACTTAAAAAGATAACAAGAAGTCAGGTAGATGGCAATTGCAAAAGACAGTAAAACCAGCTTGTACTAATAAATACGTAAATGACATCCTAGTAAAAAAGACAAAACATTATAAAACGATTGTTAATTTAAAGAATAATGTTTCACCAATTATATTTTTTACAAATCTAATAAAGAAGATTTTCACTTTTCCTGTGTAACATTATTTATTTATATCATAAAGGAAATCTTTTTTTAAAATTTATTACGTGCATTACTTAAACTACGTTTAAATTAAATATTAAAAAATTGTTCAACAAATTAAATTTTCTTCACAATAAAATATATATCACAATGGTTTCGTAATGTGGTTTGATGTTAAAACAGTTTGAATCTGTTCATACAGTTAGATATTATTTTTTTCTATCAACAATTTTAAGGTTAAATTAGCAAAAAAACAAAAACAAATAAATATTAGTTTGTAATGATGAATAATTGTAAGTGTTTTTTGGTTAGTGGAAATGACATTTTAAATTACAAGAGTGTCCCTAAAGTCTTATTTATCCGTTAACTATTCGACTTTAGTAATATTCAACCAATATAAATGGTCAGTCTCTAGGTTTGGTATCGTGCATAGTTTTATAACACTATAATTATACCATTATTACATATTCAAACGTCCGGGAATTCTAATATTTTGATATGTCTGTTCAAACTTGTTGAATATTTATTATTTGTTTTGAATATAGGAAAAATAAATATTAGAAATAAACATTATCTGGGAATGTGCAATGCTTTATATAATACATATATATATACTTATGCGAAGACCTCACCTATCAGACAAAATTTTCATAAAAGGTTTGTTTAAGAAATTTATCATTTATATTATAAGTTATTGAATAGTTAATGGCACTAACTATATTAAATGTGTTGATCAATTTTGATCTAAGACCCTCACACAAAAATCACTATGAAAATACTTTTAACTAGTTATACATTATACGAGTGAAGAAGACATAAGCATTGACAGGTATACAGAGTTTATTGATCAACAATGTACTATATCTAGGTCAGGTGTCTGTAGATGGAGACTCATTCCACTGTCACTTGTGGGAATTAAGAGAAGATTAATAATTTCAACAATTTGTAGTGTTATGGACATATTCTAGGTTTTAAATACATTCATGTTTGAAATAAAAGTATAAGAAAAATTTAAATTAGCTCTTCCTAAATTCTAACAAAATACATCTTAGTAAAGTTGTAATTTTTTTAATCTTTAAACTAACCGGCTTTTTACCTAAAATAAAATACAAATCATCAAAAACATCAAACTTCCGTTTGAAATAACTTAGCTCGTAGGAGGTGGTACGAGAATGGGGTGTGTTGTATTTGGAGCATCATTCCATCCTATCCTTCAGTAACTTCAAATTAATCATTGTAGTATTTTTTAAAGTTAAGACTGATATCACGATATGGAACGTGTAACGCTACCAGGCTTTGAGAAAATTTTCTGCCAAGAACTATAAAATTGTAACATTTATTAGTTACAAGGATTAGCAAAAAAGTTATACAAATTAAAAATTGATTTGGATTTCATCCTCAGAGAGAACTTTAAATGGCGTTTACTTGCTCTTTACAAAAGAGTACGGACTGCGTAATGTGTGGACGGCCATGTTTCCTGAATAGAAATGTAACAAATATCAACCCATTTTTCGTTTCTTTAATTTCCAAGTGAAATGTACAGTTTTGGTTTATATTACTACAATAATCATTTATGTATTATTCCTAGATACTGTATATATTATGAAAATTACTAGAAAAAACACTCAAATGAATATCAGATTCAGTTTCACTCTGGTCCATAACACAGACGTTGTAAGGCCTATTGGTAGACTAAATTAGCAATGAAGTATGGTTTGATGTCTGATTGCATTTCCGTAAAAGTTGTTAAGGTTTGCCAAATTATGTAATATATTTTTAAAAAAGGGTAACTTTTATATTTTTTGAAACGTGTTTTAATTTTGCTTTCTCAGCAAGTAACTTTTAAATCCGGTACAATTATTTTACTATCTTTGACGAAATGCCTTAAATGAACTGTGCATCAGCAATTATAAAAAATACTTTAAATTACAACATTAAACTTACTCCATTTCAGTCAAGACTTCTGGCACTTAAAAGCACTTCAATAGTTTTTAAATGTGAGCCAGATGATGCTACGGTTGGCGATGGACCGTAGAGAAGTCCTTATTTTGAAACATTTTATTGTGGAACCAAACATTTTATTGGTTATCATATTGTAAGGAATTGGCCGTAGCGATTAGCTATGATGCATTATGTGGATCCAAATATTTCCTATGTGGAACGAAGCAGCATATTTGGGGCGTAGTGAAACTACCCCGCTCATTAAAGAGGATTAGGAAGGGTCGCCTTACAAGACTAAAAATGCTGATATTGCCCCCAGCCCCCGGAAGGTATCCGCTACGGGTTAGGGGAAAAGGGAATTTATAGATTTACTAAGTTGCAAAGTTTCACTTCTTTTAGGGACAAAGTGTTCATAAAAATATACAAACAAATGTCGTATAAATACAAATTTGGGTAAACAATATAAGTAAGATTAGGAAAAGAAAGTTGCTTTGATGAATGAGTCAGAAAAATGCATTAATTTATATAAATAACCTTACCTAACCTAACCTAAACTAACCGACTTTCTTTTTGTTTGACATTTGCTCCGGAATTCTTAGTTTAAACACAGATTGTATCACTATATTGTTTTTAAACCCCAACGAAGCGGTAGTCTATCAGCTAGTTATTCCTGATATTGGTGGCAAATATTAGAAGACTGCAGTCTCTGAAAGGACGTAGGGACAAAAATAATTTCCCTTTTTCCCCAGTCCCGCAGCGGCTACCTAGCTCGTGGCAATTTCAGCATTTCTGCTCTTGCGAGGCGTCCCTTCCTAATCCTCTATAATGAGCAGGGCAGTTTCATCGTTTCAAAAGTACCTAAAATGTTTAGGCAGTTTCAATGTCTCCGCATATTTGTGATGGTGAGGGACTGTACAGTTAGGAGGGGTGATTGACCAAAAATTTTAAGGAATTACTATTATTTGAAGAAAACAATATATGTAATAAATTGTAATTAAATATATGAGAGGATTTTTCGATAAATAAGACTTCAACGTACGTTATTGAAATGGGTAAATATTTTATCAAACCTGATTTAACTTATATAGATCGACAGATTTAGATACTTTGATATGTGAAGCGTTAAAATTAATGGTAATTATTTAGAATCTTTGATTTACTGGTTTATGTTATGTTATACCCTGTCCATCAAAATTACATTTATTATTATTATTATTTTATTTTATTTTTACAAATAATACACTAATCAATTTTTACACAAATAGCAAATTTGTAGTTGATTAAATTGAATGTGAAAACTTTAGAATTTGTGGGAAGTCCACAAAAATGTTTAAAGCTCTTATATATTTTTTTTTAGATTTGTAAACTTTATCACAGTTACGACTGTTGTGTTTGTTACTTTACTATCTGATATGTTAAAAATTCAATAGTGGTGATTTGTTTGTTTACTTACTGTTGTTAATATGCAATAATATTTCTACATTTCGTCTTTATTTAGTCAATTGAATGACATAAAACCAATTTTAATTTAGTCTGATACAAAAGTTAAATATTTTGATTTATTATAATATTCATCTTATTTAAGACTATTAAACAGGAATCAAGTAAATTTTTGCATACCTGCTCAATGATTGAACTTATCACGAAAATCAAAGTAATGAAACACACTGTTTCTGTTGATACCCTTGGCTAACTTATATGTCTACAGCTCACTTGTTACATAAACTATTACACGGAAATCTTAAATAGAATAATTTAAAAAATTTAAGGTTCTGGTTTAGAACGAAACTACGAATTTCTATCAACAACACATACACAACGTTAAACAATAATTAGAGACAAAGTAAGCGTGAACATTGATTATACGCTTGTGGTTTGCGGAGCGGAATATATTAAGTCCATTGTGTGGATACTTCTTAGGCTCAGAGATATAATCAACAAAGCTATAACAGTAATATAGATGGTTCAAACACTTTGTTGTAGTTACTGTAAGTCAAACTGAATGCAGCAGTAAAATGTAATGTTAGTAATCTCAATGTTAACAATGTTTCATTGTTTATTTGTTGTTTACTATTTAAAATTTCTAAAATTATTTCTGGAAGTTTTGATTGCACTTTAATAGACCATAGAATTATCCATCAAAATTTAATTAAGCTTTTATGTTAAGATTATTATGTTTTAAAAATAGAATATAGAGTGTTATGAAATTTGATTTTAATATGGATTATTTACTGTGTTCAACGACTATTATATCTTAACATTATCAAATATTACTAATTATGGTGTGTACGTAAATTAATAGTGTATAAATTGAAGTAAAAAAAATATATTTATTGTATTTTAAGTAAATCTTCCAATAAAATGTATAATGCATCAGATATAAATTACATTTACAGCTGAACTATATTAGATAAAACGTAGGAACTGAACAGTGTTCACAGATTCAACACCGCTCTAGACTATTAGGCTAATGGGTGTTTTTTATTTTTATGCTCTAGGTTTAACATTTGCTTATGTAAATTGATTTACACAATGATATACAGTATTATATATTTATAGGCTTCAGTATTTTTTTAGAATAATTAATTGTAATTAATAACTATTTTACATTTATTAAAATCAATATTTCTAGAAAACATGTTTATAAAATATAATACATTTTCAATCAATATGTTTAGACTTATTTCAAATGTCGTTCCTGGACCAAAGGGACTTTTAAGTCCCGTTAACCATTTTTTGAAATTCATCCTAAGAAAAAAAATTTTGGGTAAAAACTTGGTACAAGCCTTTCATATTAAAGAGTTTTAAGTTGATTTTTGTTGAAATTAATAATTTTTAATTCATAATTTTATATGTGGTCTAAAAAGGGTTAAATGAAAAATTATTTGTTGCACTATAAATAAAACTGTGATGATATGAAATACAATTTCTCTTAATGATATATATATATATATATATATATATATATATATATATATATATATATATATATATATATATATATATATATATACATATATTAATAAGAATACAATGATTAAAAGAAAGCGTTTATTTACTTTTGCAAATTATTATTTCCCAAGCTTTTAATCTTTATCATTGTGCGATGAGCCATACATGCAAATATGTTATACTTTCTTTTTTTATGAGTATTTATTGTCTTAAATATCAAAATCTAAGGGGGCTCACATAATTATTCCGAATATGAGAGAACAGCTCAAATAATTTAAAAGCAAATAACTAAATCAGATGTTTAATTTAGTAATCATAATGTTTTTGTTCAAATAATTAAAAGAATTACCTTGTCACTTTGAATAAGTGTAAGTAATTTTGATTTGTTTAAAACTATATTTTTAAAGTTTTCGTTTTTGAAATATTGAATATAATATAATATTGGGACACTCTGTACAACTGGGCACTTTTTACCATGTCTAAATATTCTACAACACTTATAGTTTCTTGCACTAGTGAATAAAACACCTTTATTCTAAAATATGTTTCTACAAGTGTTGTACAAATAAAATGTTTACTTTAAATATGAGGAACACCTATAACAAAACTACTACATACGTTCAAAGTAAACATAATATGTAGACAAATGGATTAAGTGATCATTTATAAATCTACTGTTTTGCTATGTTTTTTAGTTTTTTTTTTGTAACACGTATAAATAATTATTAATTCGTAGTATAACTTAATGAGTCTATAAGACACACTAATGTCTTACTCAGAAGTAATCTATAATAATTGCGTCAAAATCTATTTCTAAGTATTTTGAACGTTGACGAATAATCCACTAAAACTATGGAGATGCAGACTTATTCCCCTTCAACTTGTGAGTTTGCTCTTTCAGTTAAACTTTAATTTTTTTATTTCAGCTTTATTTAGAAACATTTGATAATACTTTATAGAAACATCGAAATATGGACACAATCTAAAAACCTACAAGCACGTGCTTACCAATCTCATATGAGGACGGAGACTATTTAGTGGAGGGACGAAGCTATAAGTAAATAGCTTCCGAAAACAGCTGAAGAAATTAATAAAATGACATTACAGAAGAAAGTGCTCAAGTTAAAACAAATATATTCATTTTTCGCGTTTTAAACAAAATGACATTTGTTTCTAAAAATATATACTTTTAAACAATTTTGGCCATAATCATTTTTAATAAAAAATAATAATAATTCGAACGTCGATTACTATACTAGTAATATGAATAACATATTGACGTTGCAATGGATGTTGTAAGTTAGACACCAGATTCCTAAAACACATATAATAGTTTCAGTTTTTATCAAACTGTTAAAATTAATAGAATTTCTTTTTAAACGAATAATAAAAAAGTAATAATACGTTATAGACAATAATTTGTTTGAAAACAGTATGATAAGAGAAATATTTTTTTTTTAAATTCACAAAATCAGCTGGAAAAAACAAAAAAATATTACGTCCATGTTTTTTTTTTAAAGGTCATAGACGTGGTTGACCTAAAAGTGGCGTCTTGTATTTGTGTTATGCATATAATATGATTTTTTGTAGAATATTGAGTTTTCATTTGGTCACACTTGAGAAACGTATTCAGTCATATTTCTGTTTTTTAAAGAGGTAAGTTTTAATTCAACGACAGCAAATTCAAATCCAACTTCTAAAAATTATACGTAAGATAAATTTAATCATAAACAATTAATTAACAAAAATCATAAACTATGTAAAACCATTTTTTTTATTAAAAAATCATACAACAATGACGGTAGATAATTCAAAATATGGACAGTAAAAGTTTAATTAAATAATCTCTATTTGACGTTTATTTTTTAAAAATTGAAAAGAAGTGTCTTTTTTAATTGGTCAAGTAAAATAGGAAATATGAGAACAAGGTTCAAAGAACTATTTTAAATTATTTTCATGAAAAAAGTCGGCATTACACCAGCCCTAAAAATCATGCGTAAGATCTATGTTTCAGGTGATAGTCAATTTGTAATTAGAGCTCGATAAAACGCTGACAATTTCTTTATTAACATATTCTTTAAAAAAAATAACTTTCGGTTGCATTCAATTTTATTTTTCAATTCAGTGACCTTTAATGTGAGTCATTCATCAAAAGATAATATATAATTTGATTTAATATAAATGAAGTTTTCAGGCACATTAATTAAAAAGTAAAAAAACTTAAATTTTTAAAACCATACAAATTTAAAAATCCAGTATATTGCACCAGTGATTCAAATAATAATAATAATTTAGTTCAAGAATAAACTTAATATAGATTAATTGTGTTGTGTTATCTAAAGTTCAATTAACAAGCATTGTATTGTTTAAGGGAAAATGTAAGCCATTGCTAACCAAGTAATATATTTAGGGGGGAGAATAATACAGTGTATCGTAAAGATCAATGTGCATTTGTTTTGCCAAGGGTCTGATTCGTTCAACTTCTAGTAAGCTGCATGATAAAATGATAATGATAAAATTCTTTATATATTTTTTTATTATTATTTTTTTTATTTCATCTTCAAACTATTTAAATGCAAATATAAATCTATGGTAAGCTATCATTTACTACAGTAAATATGTTTTAACTTCTTAAACTGTAAAAGGTATTATTTTTCTCATTTAAATTTTATATATATAAAGTTCACGTGTTAATCTTTCAGTTGATTTGGGATATATAGTATTTATTGTTTAAATAGTTACTAAATTCGTTCAATAGTCTAACTTATCTTTAGCAACTACTACTAATACCAAAGAATCAAAATTAAGATATGCTCTTCCTTTTGTTTCTACACGAGGAAACAATAATTTTACAGTACATATTAAAAACAACAAGAAGATCAGATTTTTTTTTTTTTTTTTTTTTTCTACGAGGGTAGGTGAAAACCTGCAACAGGCACTAGCACTCCCGTAAGTACTAGTAGTGTGGGGGTCGACCCACTAAAAACACCTCCCTAAAGGCTGAAACTGAGCTTGCTATCGCCCATCTATCAACTTCCCTCTCTTGAATCGTCAACGTGTGAGGGGTAAAGCCCAGCGGCTAATCCCAGAGTGATACTCTATTAATTCTCACATCGACCTCGCCATCAGCCACATTTCTATATCATAAGAAGATCAGATAGTATATAAAAATAATCTCTGCACGAAACTATATTGTACTTACGTTAGTTAAGTCAATTTTCTTATTAAAAGAAGTTGTGTTCTCAGTTTTCAATATTTCTGACTGTCTTGAATACCAGTTACAAAAAAAGGTGTTTTAATTAGAAAACATACAACAGGAATACAAGGTTCGTCGTCACTGCCATTGTAATATGACTATTGAAATCTGCAGTAATTATTAAATACGAATGCTATGCTACCATAAATATTTTCATATGGATAGTACTTTGAATTTATATAAAGATTTATATTTTCAATAATCAATTTTTTTCCAACATAGTCGATGTTTTCAGAGTCCAAATTTGAAATTTAATTTTTGGAAGCGAAGAATGCTCATTTTAAAGTACACATAGATGTTTTCCATTATATATATATATATATATATATATATATATATATATATATATATATATATATATATTAATTATACTCGTATATGTCTCAGGTTTAAATTAAGACTCATCCAGATTTTGAGGGCCAGATTTGGTTTGATTTTCATAAACTGAGTAAATATTTGTAATTTTATTTGAATAGAAATTGAAATATCTTCGCCAAGACTCTAAAGTTTAACAAGTTAAAATATTTAACAGATATTCAGCGGTCCTTGAGAATTTACAGTAACAACTGTATTTTTTGTCAAATTTTAAATAGATTACATCGTTATATTTGTGTTGAGTAGAAAGCTTGATATGTATGCTGGTTATGTCACGAGGGTTAACGTTATGGGCTTATTTTATTTTCTAAGAAAGGCCTAATTTACAAAGTAGGATTTATTTCTAGTTAGGACGGAAAAACATCGGTTATTAGTCTTGAAATTAAGCAAAACTGAATATCGACTTACCAGCTTGTAAATATTTCATATCTATATTTTCATCATCTTAAATATATATATATATATATATATATATATATATATATATATTTTTAAAGTTATAGGATGTATCTCCTGATCACAAACTGTTGATTAAAATTGAAAATATATGCAAACCCTTAATATACATTATGTACGTATTTGTAAATAGATAATGTGTCTACAACTAATCGTATAGAGAAGTTTAAATCTAGAAGTTTATTATCTGTAATGATACAATCGGCGAGCAATCTCAACTCCTAGTTAATGTCAGGACTATAAAGTAAGGGTTACCTCATTCCTAAAACTCTAACTCAATAATTTAGATTTAGATATTTGGCCACACAACAAGCTGTTGTAAGGCCAAGTTACGGTGTGTGGAGTGGAATACTACTTAAAGAAACGCGTAACAGTTTACGAGGACTTTAAGTGCGTCCTTTGATCTATATACTGTAACTCCTGAAAATACAATATATATAGTTTGTCAATATTTACTTTTGATTTATCAATATTACCTTTTACAGCTTTCACATGGTAGTGGATTGTTTAAATCGTTTAAACATTTATCTTATATTTTGATTTATAATGAGAAAATAAACAAGCATCACTATTACAATATATGTAATCTTTTGTTTTTATGTAAGATTAAAAAAAAGGAAAAAGAAAAAAAAATTATAAAATACTTAAACTGAAAATGCCAATTAGCACCATATTATTCTGATTTTTATATATTTACTATTTAGTTTACTAACCAGGAACTGTTTAATTTTTCGTATATTGTCACGTTTAGATTTAAAATTTGTGAATACAATATTCGAAATTTTTATTTTATTTTAATTATATTAAGTAGTCTAAGGTTTAAAAATTTCACTAGGATAAATAGTCTAGGATACCTCGACACTCTGGTGAATAATGTAGCATAATCAAAATATGGTAGGAACCTATATCATAAGGTTAAGATAATTAAGTGTTTTATAGTTAAGAGTAACATGGTCATTATGTTTTAAGTTAAAGATAAACTATATGCACTAACTTCGTACCGGCTGCAATTTGTTACCACTGCAGAGTCGTCATTAACGGCGGTGTCACAAAAAGTCATGAAAAATTAAGCCATAAGAAAATAAAAGATATTGAGTCAAAATATTTATTATGAGTACCTAAAATTTCTTAAATAAAATGTATATTATTTATAAATGAAAACTAGAGGGAAAAAAGTTGAAACCGCCTATTGTTATAACAAAATAATTGAAATTTAAACCTATGAAATCAGTACATTTGCATTACTCATTCTATTAACAGAAAATTCTTTCTTACTGCTACTGAAAAACTGAAAATATTTTAATTTACACAAAGAAATATTTTTTTTAATTAATCTCTATCTTAACAAGGTTTACTTATTGTGCATTGTAGAGTGATACCAGGACATAGAAACATATACACAATGTTAAACGTTACCTAGAGACAAAGCATGAACATTGATTATTCGCTTGTGGTTTGCGGAGTGGAATATATTAAGTCCATTGTGTGGATACCTCTTGGGCTCAGAGATGTAACCTACAAAGGGAAAATTGTAACAACAATATAGAGGGTTGCAGCACTTTGGTATAGTTATGTCAAACTGAATGCGAATGTAATGTTAGGAATCTAAATTTGTAATTCCTTTGTTAACTTTCTGTATCATTTGTTATACTATTCAATAACATTAAAATTATTACTGGAAGTTTTATTTCCATCGTATGAAAAAAAACTTAGAATTAGAGATATTTTTAAGGATTTTAGATTGTTAAGGTATTATGATTACATGTATTAAAATAATTAATATTTTTATTTCAATTCGAAATATTTACGCTGCCCAACAAAATCTAAAGAAATATTCACTATCATAACTCAACGGGTTGAACATCTTATTTGATAATTTATTTATTAGCATTTTTCTACATATAAATTATTAGTGTTATACGCGTAAGTATATTCAAATATAATGGAATTAAACTACAGTTTGAATATATTTACTATAAATATGTTATTGGAATAGGTGTTAATTATGTTTACAGCTTAACTCTGTTGGATAATATATGATTGAACAGTATATATATATATATATATATATATATATATATATATATATATATATATATATATATTATTCGCTAATACACTTGTATACACTTAATGTAGTTCAGCCTTCCTTAACTGTTTATTCATTCATCAATGGTTTGGAAACCTTAATATTAATATATTGTACTTTCCATGTTGTTAATAAAATAGAAATAAATTAATGCATCTGTAATTTAAAAAAAAAGTAAATAGTAACCCAATTTAATTGATTTCCTTTTTGACAGATAATTTTATTATTTTCTAAACTTCAAGGCTTCTCATTGTGTCACAATCCAATCATTGTATTCAGATTTGGATATAAATACATAAAATTAAATGTAAACAGCCCTTTCCCAGCTCCCTCCCCCTTAAACAAATTCTCAGAGATGCAAATTAAATAAACTCGCTGTCAGAAAACATAATTCATCCCAATTCAATATAATTCACAACAATTTTTCTAATTGATAACAAGTTTATGATCATAAATAACAACGTAAATATATATATATATATATATATATTAGTCAATTTTATTCACAGTATTTATTTTGTTAAATAACAATCACTAAGATGTTATATGTTGGAGGATCTCATTAAGTTACTTCATAAATCAATTACAACAGACAGAACATTATAAATTAAAATAAATATATTTGTTTAATCCAGTTCATGAATATTATTTTTGTATTAATATGGTTACCGTTTGGAAAATAAGTTATGTAAATTTTAATGTAACAGCAGATATTTCTTGTTGAACCTCCATATTCAAGGATTAAATAAATTAATAAAGGTAAAGTTTCAAAATTATTTCAATAATATAAATGAACTACAATTGTTTTGCCTTGCGGCATCATCGAGCAACTAACATCATTAGTTAGTTGCCCGATGATGCTGCAAGGCGAAACAATTGTTGCTCATTTATATTATTATTATTATTTTGAAACTTTAGCTTTAATACTTAATTTATGCCTTTAATAATTTATGTCACCGCTATGAATAAGTGTAATGATTTTTGGTTTTTTGAAATGACATTTAAAACAATCGTAAGGTATCAGAGAGTCTCTCAAAGTGTTTTTATCT
The DNA here is from genome assembly GCA_963513935.1 of Aphrophora alni. Classification (NCBI taxonomy): domain Eukaryota; kingdom Metazoa; phylum Arthropoda; class Insecta; order Hemiptera; family Aphrophoridae; genus Aphrophora; species Aphrophora alni. Next base: position 64,081,190 of record OY740767.1, on the reverse strand, counting down.
ATTAACAATTCGATTGAATATTGGAGTGATATAATTGTAACCTCAATATAGTAGCACACCTTTTATAAAATAAGCTAAATGTTATAAATATTTTAAGTGTTATATGATAAGGGGTGGAATCCTTAGGGGATCATTCATAGTGAGTAAGGGCCTGGCAATCCAGTAGGGATCCAGCTGGATCTATGTAGCCTTGACCTTGGGTTAGATTCCTCTTGTTCTTCTTTCTAATTGGATATCTTGTAAGCACTCTTCTTCTTTTCCGACCCTGACGCTATTAGAGTATTCTAGGGTTAGGGGTCGTTAATTTACTTTCTTTTTTCACGCGGCAAAGATAACCGAAAAGTTTTTCGCCTTTGAATAACAAGGAAAAATCTAAGTCGTGGATGATCACCTTATATACTTGAAAATATTATTTAAATGTTTTGTTTAACAAATTAATATCAATTAATAGTTTTATTGCAAGATAATATCTCTACACTGACAGCTTATCTATAACAAATGTGTTAATATAAGTGATCAAAAAATGCTAAAAAGCATTAGGAAGCATTTTGAACTAGTTTAAATACAAAACCCATTATAAAGATAATAAAACACAATTATTTATTTTGTATATCCACTTATAATTAGTCAGACTAATTATAAGTGGATATACAAAATAAATAATTGTGTTTTATTATCTTTAAACATGGAATTCCACCAAGAACCATCGGTCTCAACAGTAATGAAAAAAAAAAAAAAACCCATTATATTGTGTTTGGGTTTATATTAGCCGAGATTAGCTCATTAGTACATAGTCCATGGTTTAATATTTCTATTCTTATTCCAATTATTTTTTAATATGAAAAGTGTAATTAATTCTGCTCAATTCATATATTACATTCATTACGGTTAAGCCGTAATATTTGTAATTAACATCAATCCCTATATACTGACGAGCTTATGAAAATATACATTTTCTAATCGTAATTTGCTTCATTTATATTTAAACCAACTTAAATTTAAGTACTTCAAATCAAATTACCCCCATACAAAATAATCAAATTTTAAGGTCATTATATTAAATTATAAAAATGTCTTTATTGAGTACAGTAAATATTCCGTAATGAAATAAAATTAATAATTTATATAATTTCTTTCTCTCTTTTTCGAACATAATGTTAAAAATTTAAAATCCTTAAAATTATCTATAAATCTACGCTCCATTTTCTTTTTTCTTTTTTTTTTTTTCTTTTTTTTTTAATGCAGACAAAACTTTCAGTAATAATTTAGGAACCTTGTAAATAGGAGAATAAATAATAAACCAACAAAGTAATCACAGTAATATTTGAGATTACAACTGTTGATTTCAGTTGTTCGTAACTACACAAAAGACTTTTGAACCTCTATATTGCGGTTACAGTTTCAGCATTGTAGGGTAGGTCTTTGAACCCCAGAGGTATCCACGCAATGGACTTAATCAATGTTCATGCTTACTTTGTCTCTAGGTAACGTTTAACATTGTGTTACAATGTTCCTATCTTACAAATGTGTAGTATCACTCTGAATAATAAAGTGTATTTTTACAAATCAAATCATCTCAAATAACTAAACTTATTAAAAAATTAATATATTATTTGAATGCTTCGTTGTTTTCATTTGAGGTTCATCAGTTTTTCGGTACCAGTAAGATACATTGTTCTGTAATTTTAAGAAACAAATTATTGTAATAATATTTTACAAAATGAATAGATTTTGTTGTTGTAAAAAAAAAAAAAAAAAAAAAAAAAAAAAAAAAAGTTTTATTTTCACTTCTACTTCTTATTTCAGATTTTAAATCGATTTACAATAAAATTTAAAACTATCTTCTTATAATCTTGAACCATTTAATTACTGAAACTAATAAATTGTTTATACAATTTTACTTCTACATATTGTGATTTATATATATATATATATATTTAGAAGTATATTATTTAAACAAACTCCAAAATAAATATAATTCTTTCTTAACTTCATTTAAGCTTTGGCTTAAATTAGGCAAAATACAACAACAAATTCAAAATTTATTTTTTTAAATCTAACCATTGTTTTCCAAAAACCTATTTATAAAATAAAATTAATAGTATTATTTTTTAAATATTTTTTACTTATTTATTTTATTTTTTTATTGAATCCTCATTTTATGTCCAAGTTTGGTCTGCATTTTTATTAAATTATTTCAAAACAGCTATATACTTCCGATAGTAATAATATAAACTTTATTTTAATATAAGTTGCTATTTGCTGGCAAAGTTACGCTGTTTCTGAATTCATAGATCACACGAGTTATGTTGAGAAAATATTAAATCACACGTAACTTATTTGGTTTCTCTTAGGCTAACATTAAATCTAAGCAAGTTTCTAGTTTTACCAATAATTGTAAGACCTAAGCCTGATAGTAAATTCTTTACATAAGTAGTGAAATTTATTATCATAATATTTCAGTTCATTAGTTTGCACATAAACCACAGACAAATACATCGGATCAGAAGAAACAGTGTATTTTATTCACATTGTTTTTTTTACTAACCCGACTCATTAAGCAAGTAGGCAAGGATTTAATTGACATCTGTTTTAACAGTTATAAATAAAAATGAACATACACATACAGTAAAATTTTATTTCTGCATTCAATCAAAACGTTTTTATGATAAAAAATTGATTCGGTTCAAGATATATGAGCAATATCTGTATTTAACAATAGTGTGTAAACAATAAAACTCTACAACTATATTATATGGTAATCTAACAAGAATAAAATAGAGTGAATAACAGAATGTGATGAAGAACAAATACTTCAGTACCTATAGATAAATAACTGTGGTATAGGTTTGCCGTGTTAGTTTATTAGTAGAATCTGTTACGAAAATATGTGTTGATTTAACATCCCAGCAGTTTTATTGTATCCACACCTGAATTTTATTGTTTAAATCATTTTAGTTCATTGTGAATAGATTTACATCATTCACGGATCAGGATTTTGGGAACAGTGAGTTGATATAAAAATAGACTATGATGCAATGTTGTAAATGGAATACAGTATCATATCAAAGTAAAGCAACATTTACAGTAAACTTATCTTTAAATATAACGATTTTAAAAAATCATTCATATAACAAAAGGGTCATATAGTTTACTGGAAGTAGAATGAATCAGACTCTTACAAAAAAAACGTAAATTCATCTTAACGTTTACGATGTATAAAAAATATATATAATTAGTTTAAAATTCTATTTATTGAGTCTTGCCGACCATGATTTCGTAAATCACCAGATTTACGAATCAGCTTATCACAGATTTTGTGTTAACCTGCCTCGTAAATACCAAATGACTAAACCATGGTCTCAAGAAACTATCGAAGTTTAAACTTATATTGCGCTTTGTATTATTTAAGATGGAGTTCTACCAAGTACTTTCGGTCTTTGTCATAAATCGTTTACGTTACACTTTATTATTATCTCTCCATAATATATTACTTAGTTAGCAACGGCTTAGTTTTTCCCTTACACAACACAACGCCAGTTAATTAACTGAATGCTACAAGTATCTGCAATATACAGCATGATAAATTCATCTTAAGTTTATTCTTGAAATAAATTATATTTAGCCTCCAGATAAAATTAATTAAAACACATTATACCAACATACATAATCTCTAAATGTGTAAGAAAGCTATTTTAAATAACCTGTAACAGAGTATGTTTAAATTATTAGTTTGTTTGTTCTTAAATATTTTATTAAATTAAACCTTGAAATACAGTATTATAATTGTATTTCTTTATAAACAACTCATGTCATATTTAACTTAAAATTAAAAGTGGCCACAATTTAAAAAGGTTTCCAACATGTTTCATGAAACTCAAATTCACAGTTACTTATCACGTGAGATTTAGATCTTGCACAAGACGCTTAAAGCTTAGAATGATGACAAAATATCTAATCTACTTTTTTTATTTCTAAACCCGATGTGTACAAACTCGTTTAAACATTTCCTTATGTTATTATTTTTGAATTAACTAACTCTGAAGAAGCTCTTAAATTAATTTCTTTGAAATGATATTATTTCTCAAATGGTAGTAGACAATTTTATCCCAGATCGATAATCTAAAAATAAAAATCTAAAAATAATATTCCGGATTTACAAAATAGTGTAGAATGAAACATTTACTGCTTGTATTTAGAATTTGTTACCTTCTTGATATAAAATGTTAAATTAAACATGTTTTTAGTTCTTGTTTGATCACCCGATATTAATTATATTTATTTTTAAAACGTTTAAATGGAAATTACTGTCGATTCAAACACAAATTCCATACACAAATAAAATTGTTATTTATTATTTTATTTTTTTATTAACAGATTACCATCAAACAAATTTTTCATATTGCTTTTAGTACACCGCCATTTAATATGTCTTCCAATATATAGGACATTTTACAAGCTTGACGTCCTTTAAAATCAAACGTAGTTGTACAATTTTTTTTTTTTTTTTTTTTTTTTTAATTCTTACCTGTTTAGTTTAATGAAATTTAATTTTAATACATCAGAACTAATTTCTGTAAATTGATTTCATCAAAATCATTTTCCATATTTCTATTAATTAATTGATTTTAATTTAATTCAGTTCATTCTTCCTTAAACGTTGAACCTAAATTTAACCTTTATTTTAATGACTTCTTTAACCTGTGGGTCGTGAAATTTCTTTTCGTATGACTTAATTAAACCTTTCCCTTAGAAGCAAAAAAACGAGCAAACCATTTACATTTTTATCATAGACATTTACAACATTCTGTAAATTTAGTTAGAAATTTGTAAAATTATAATTTTGTTTGCGAAATTGAACCGAGAACCCAGTTTAAAAATCATTTACAATAAAAAAAAATTATCGTTCAAACTTGATGCACTTAATAATTATACAATTAACATCTTAATCTACTTCTTATTCTAAGTACATAGTTAAATACAAGTTACTTATTCTACAATGTCTTAATCTAAAATAAAGAAATAAGAGTGCATGAGAAATTTTTACTTTTATTATTTTTTACTTTTAATTATTTTGATAAAATGCTCCGGCTAACTGAGATTTATTATTTATTAATTTAATTTACTTTCTCTTTACGGGTTCATTAGGTACTTTGGTGACTATAATTTACTTAATATAAAATAGAATTTGGTGGTAGTTTGTTTAATTGAGATTGTCCATTAATTTGTACTTATCGACTCTGAAGTTCTATTACAGCTCCAATGTTCCTGGTTCCTTGAACGTGGTTCCCGCGTACACTGCCAGTAGATGGATTGATTTGCCTTAATCTTTTCAACGAATCTTCTTTTCTTCACACACACTTTTATGACGACGACTCTTTTTAACTTATAAACGACGATTATCTTTTAACTATACTTCAAGGATTATTATTAAATACTTGTACAAAACGACGCAGTTACTATTTAATTTTGACGGTTGATTTCGGCTAAATCTTTCACAACAATATTTCTTTTTACTACTAAAGAAACACTTTCTCCGGAACTCCCTTCTTCAATAAGTTAACAACCAAAATACCCTTTGCGCTTCTCTTCCTCCCTTATTTATATTTTTTTATTTTCAAATGCTTTATTCCGATCCTATTCCTTCATTGGCTTATTTTAAACCTTTTACGTTACTTCAGAACTGACGCAATTCCATTCATTGGTCCTTTTCAAATAATTTCGGTTGAAGGCAGTGAACTTTTGAATGGTTCATTTGACTCCTTGAGGTCCGTGACTGACGTTATAATCGTTTTTCTAGCTGCCAACCCTTTCAACTCTTCACAATTTATGGCCTGCCTAGCACTGACCTTTTGGGAGCCCTCTATTTCGTTACAATATATATATAGTTTTGGTTAAAGAGCTGAAAATTCTATATTTTAACAATCTTTGAGAACCACGATTTCCTAATCAGTTATATTTTAATAAGTTGCCAAAAATAATATCATATTAAAATGCAATAGTTTGACAATTTTGCCTTATATCCTCTGCTAGTAAAATTGTGCTGAATACAAAAAGATAATTAAAATACAGTAAATCTATAGATGTATCCCAACGTTAATTTAGTTTTAGTGTCGTTGTATGTTTAAAAAACTTCATAACCATTCCAAGACTTTTTGGACACCTACTATATAAATTTCAACCCTAAGAAAACTTATATACTAGCCTACCTTCCACAAACTTCACCTAGTTATATCGTATACCAAATCTTATATTTAAAATAATAATATATATCTAAACTTGTTGAAGATATAAATAGATATATAAACCTGTGATAATATTAATTTAATTCAAATTTAAGGTTTGCTTTAGGTGTTCATATTAAAATAAGTTCTTGGTTTAAATTATTAATAAATATCACTTTCTTTTCCAAGAACACTTTATTTATGTTCATTTATATATAATTCATACTGATTCTGATAATAGATATTATAAAGTCCATTAATAAATTAATTTCAATAAATATACGTTTTCTCTCTCTCTCTCTCTCTCTCTCTCTCTCTCTCTCTCTCTCTCTCTCTCTTTTCTAGTTGCCACTGGACAAAACGTAATAAATAAATATAAATTCTATAGACCAAGTTTTTTTTGTTCTTTGTGACCTGTAGTTTATGAAACATCAGATCTGGAAACTTTATAGATCTCTCATACAAAACGAAGCCAAAAGGTTGAAATACCAACGATCTGTTTTAAACTGGTTTGACATGTTGGTGGCAGAATTATTTTTATGTTCTTTTTAATAATTGTAACTATAAGTTTGTAATAAACTTCAAAAAACAGATTTTGAATAATGATGTTCTTATCGTGGTTTATCCTTGAGGATTTTACTTACTCTGTAGCCTATATGAAGTAAATACGCACAGTTCTTCATCGTTGTCGTTTGTGTTAAAGTATCATCTGAATTTTGGTGTAGGGAACTCTTCATTCAAAAATAGATGGAATTAGAGAAAATATTTGGTATAGGGGGAAATGAATACTATGAGGTGCGTCCATACAGAAACTTATTGCAATTTAGAAAAATAGAATTGAAAATGTAAAACTCGCAGCCATATCACGTAAGTTTTCAATTTTATAACACATTAAATACTATTGTGAAGATCTAAATTCTGCATATAATGGTAAAAACGCCATTTCTCTAAGATGACAAATAGCGAAGTTATTGTCAAAAATATATTTTTGAACTCAGACCTACCAAGGAAATATGATATTATTGTAATTACGAGATTCGAAAGGGATTAGTCCCAACACCAGAAAAGTGTGTTAAGACATTTTAATATATACATATCTATCAGGCCCGTTGGTGCGTCATGAAAGTAGTAATATACACAATTACGAGGTTCAGAAAATCTGTGTAACAAACTTATTCCTTGAACTACCAATACAATTTAACATTTCCTAAAGAGCCCATTAATTAACGTTCAGTATTAGAGGATCTGCTTATATTATATTGAATTATAGGGCTCGGTAAGTAACATGATGGTCGTTATCCACTTGTTTTATTTACAAAACAATAACATAACAGTCCATTTTAAGAAGCACTTCATTATTAGCGAATGTTAAATTAACTGAAACATTTATGTATGTTGGCGGATTACTTCATCTAATACATTTGAGATATAGTGACCTGCATTGCTTGATAAACAGGCTCACTCATAACCACGCTAAAACATTTAATCCAACACAAACTTAACTTATTGATTCTACTTCTGGTCTTCTGTTCTTTAAAACAGGGCTTAACTGCGTCAGTCATGCCATTTTTAAACACTTTTAAAGAATATATTATGTCGAAATACATTTATGTTAATATGTTCTTTAAAAAAATACATATTTTGTTAGCTTAAACTATTAACAATTGTGCTCAACTTATATTTAAATAAAATAATGTATTATTTTATTTTATAATTTTTTTTTTAATATCAATATTGTAATTACATTATAAATATAAATATTGTGATTCAAAATTTTAAGTACGAAATAAGTAGATTCGAAACATTTTAATTTTACTTAACAATTCATGTGGAATTGTAAATTAGTACCTCAAAATCATACATATTAAGATATTTAATTACAATCAAAATAAATTAAAGTCTTTAATATCTTAAAAGTATATTGATAAATTGTTAAGTTTAATATCCAATGATAAATTAAAAATTAGTGCCTTAAAAATTGCTATTGTGAATTCCAGTATTTTTTTCGTTAGATTGTCAAATATTTCAATTTATTTTGAGACTTTGGGAGATAACAAAAAAAGGACAGACGTAAAGAGTTGTGCGTCACCTTCAGACAACGTTAATCGAAACAGAGTAAAATTTTGTTTTTAAGGAATAACTTTTCATCTCTAAATAAAACAAGAGATAAAATAATTCACAAAGTAATGTAGTTTATACGTATGATAAGTGAACAATTTTAATGAAATAAATGAAAAAGTAATAACTGACATAAATATAGACATGATTTAGCGATGATAAAATATCATATTTAATTGATGTGTCTGAAATAATTTTACTACTTTAGAAAATGTGTGATTTCAATATATATTTAAAACCATTATTAATATGAATATATATTTTTAAATTAAAACAATGTACTACAGTCAATACTACATTTACATATCAATATATTTAATCAAATACTAACCAAAGGTCCTTATTTCATACATTTTGAATTTAAAATGTTCAGAAGTTCATTCGACTGCTCCCTGTGTGTACTCTAGGAACTAAGTGTAGAAAGCAGGTCACTGTTAAAGTCAGAGATAATTAAGTAGATTATTATTAATTTTACTAATATTTATTTTTAGCTTTATAATTTCTTATAGTCAGTTTAAGAAGCTATATTATTATATACTATTTCCTGTGTTGGTGGGAAAAACTCACTCTGTATATAATTTTTATTTACGTAAGAATTTACAAGTATCGTCTAATCTGAGTTTTATTGTTTACCTATAAATGTTGAAAGAAGCCATCTATTCATGATTCTACGTTCACCTTTCAGTGTGCATCATACGGAAATTTACCGAACCAGTAAATTTTAAGTTATTGAAGGTGCCAGCGCAGCCAGTAGCCATCTTAGATGCCATCTTTCAGCACCCAGAGAAAGACGGAGAAGAAGAGTGTAAGAACATAGTTTTACCAATATAACTATTAAGAAGTATATGATTTGCTTAAAAACACAGACAACTATTTTTCAAATCTTTCCCAAAACATTAAAATAATTACTTAAAGTTTTTATAGAGTACTGGTGAATCACAAATATCGAATAATACATTTACAAATATACGTTTTCATTATTATGTTTGTTTCACAATTTACAAGATAGTGTACAATTTAAAATATATTTTAAAACTTAAAATACCTATAATTTTACTTTTACGATATAGAATTCGTAATAAGCTAGAGAGAAAGCATTGCCATTTTAATTTATAGCATCGTTAAATTTGTGATCGTTTTACTTAGAATTTGATTAAACGCAATGAAAGTTAATTAATTAAAATTAATTAATAAATGTATTTGCAACATGTTATATGTACTGATAGAGTTTGAATGGATGCAAAGATAAATATATAATTTTTCTTGTTTATTATCTTTAAATAGTTAAATTTTAAAAGTCTAAACCATATCCGTATTCATGCAGAGCTATTTAACAATCGCCGTTTTTTTTTACAAAATAAACATCGGATTTTTTGGTGTGCAGTGAACAAGCTAAATTTAAAATTATATGAACTAATTACCTCCGCTAAACGGGAAAGAAAAAAAGTAAATTTATAAATCAAAAACCACTTAATATTTTAATATTTACGTAATATTATCTGGATCATAAACATAAGTAGTTGTAACGAGGAAACGAAGAATAACAAAGAAAAACAATCGAGTAAAACTATGGTTTAGAGCACGCATTGGTGATACATTATGGTTAGTCGTGCTGAAGCTCCCATTTGCTTTACATTGCGTATGGACTTCCATACTGAAAGGTGGACGTGGATTCGACAGTATTGTAGAAGATATCCGTAGTAGATAAATATTAAACCAAATCTGAAATACAGGTTGTCCTCCGTCACTAGAATAGAAAGAGATGTGTTTTTTGGTCAGTTTGTATACGTACAAACGTGTGAATCTCTGTAATTCCCATATTAACAAATTCTTTTTATGTAGGGCCCTACATTCCACCTCTACAAGAAAATTTATCAAGTAGCATGTACCATAATATATATTATGCACAAAATAATATACTGAGCGTTATATGCATGTTTTAATTATACAAGTGTTTATAATCACTTAATCAAATCCAACAAGTGTCCTACAAAAAGCCTGGAATAAGTTCACAAATATATAGAAATTAATATTAGAAATTCCTTCAAAAATTCATCGAAATTTTACACATATTTTAAAATATATGCCTTCTAATTTCTTTGTCTAATTTAAAAGTATGAACCTTCGTTTAAACTGTTTCGTTTAATACACTACTCAACTCTACAACTTCGGAAAATACAAAATTAGATTTTGTTTTGTATAGAATAATTTTAATGAAATTGATAAAATTCATTTCTTTGTGACAAAATTCAAAATTTGAAATAACTTAAGGCTAAAAGGTCGTTGAATCCACAAGACATGAAAGAAAAATCTGGAAAATTAATCTTTGGTAAACATCGAATTAACTTTGCCGGTGGGTAAACGAGTACATAAATGTTTACCAACAGATCTAGAGGAGAATTGCTTTCCCCCTCCCCCATCACCAACTTTCACTTTGAGTGTCTGAAGTTCTATGATACCAAAATATGATATGGCAAGAAGTTTAAAGTATGCTCTCTTTGCGTGCAATTTTCCTATTTCAAAATGCCGTCTTTTCGTGATGAGCTAACAATAAATAACAGGAAATAATTTAATAAAGTAGAACGACTGTATAGTATCGTACTGTAACAAAATGTAGTCAGAAAGACTAAATGCGAACCTAATGTTTCAAATTTCAAATTTAAAAATAGACGAGAGTGAGTAAGAGTTGCATTGTATAAAAAAAATTACATTATTGAACATTTATTTTACTTGAATGACATTTTGTGAGACGCTAATCTACGTAAGTAGATATGTTCATTATTTTACAATTTAATAATGTTGTAAAATGCAATACAACTTAATTATGAGTTAACCTTTTCCACCCTTGTCTTTCAAATCTTGTAGTTAGGTGAAGCTGATTAATAAATTAACATTAAGTGTATGTGAATACTGTCAATGTTTAGTGTTTATTATTATATTATCGTTACATAATATAAATGACAAATAAATTCAATAGCCTAAGAAAACTACTTGTAGTACACTCCTCTACAATATAAATACTATCCCCTTTTAATTAAGTAGACAAGTCAAGTTGCACTGCTGTGTAATTTGTCAACGTCAGCCGTATCTCCAAGCCTTGTGCTCCTGGAATATTGTAAACATTTACCTAACGATTTTAAGTCACGATTTATTTTATCTTATAACACATAAATATCTTAGCCATTTTCATATTAAATTTGTTCTGATAGTTTACCTTTGCTGTTTTACATAGTTGTATTTAGAAACAGTCTAGGGTTTTATCTGCGTACCAGTTTAATAAAATTCCCTGAATGTTTTATTGATATTCTCAATGACGTAATTGTTTTATTATTAAAACCCAGTTAAATTCACGTTTGTGTAGTTTGTTTTCAACCTGAATTGCGTTTACCATCAGTATTTTTTATTAATACACGATATTAATGGTATCTACAACCAGATAAAAATACTTTTTGTTTCTTATCAATATTTATTTGTTGTTTAAAGGAGAAATATCTCTCGATCATTATCTTCTTATATAAAAAAGGAACTTAAGAACATAAAGACTTCTAACCTTCGAATACAGTGTCAGTGTTGGAAAATAACAAGAATTGGTCAAGAGAGACATCAGATAGGAAAGCTCAAAGAGAGGGAATAACCAAAGACTACATGGAAGAAAGTGTAGATCCAGCTAGGCCCTTTCAGGATTGCCAGGTGAATTCCTAAAGGTATAACTTTTAATTAACAGTTTTAAATTTGTGTTCAGTTTACCTTTGGTCTGTTTCAAACTGTCCGATCTTGAGAAGTCTTCAGTGATAAGTGATAATAACTGTGAATTTCATTTATCTTACCAATGTAGTAAAAGTTAATCACTGTGTTACAATCTGAATCTGACCTTTTATTTTAAATAAAACATATAACATGTTTTATTATGAGTAAACCGTTTATTACGATTCTTTTTGGTCTTTCAATTAATTTGCAATTCAAATAATTAAATCACATTTTTTGCAAATTTATAACCTAAATTTGTAATAATATTTAAGAATATTTTATTTAGTTAATCTGACTACTATTTAAGACAAAAATAAGTTTTTTTTACTTCTAAGCTATATTTTTTTAAAGCATGTCTCTAATTTTAATAATATATAGAAATAGTTTGTGCATTTAACTAATAAATACCTATCCAATAATTGCTATGAAATAATCTAACCTGTGAAACCTATATTTCAAACAAGTGAATAATAATGAATAACGAATAACAGCAACGAGGGAGCTATAACGTCGAAAATATAAACTAAGTTTTCCTTTGGGGTTAAATGGATCAAGATGTTGAAGACGTTCCACAACTTCCTGTTTCTTGGTAATTGCTTCGTATAGCGTAGAGAATACATTAGGAGAGACATTAATCTAATTTATTAATTTTAATTTAAGACAAATTTAATAAATTTGTAGATATTAAATAAGAGAGTTGTCTATTTTTATTTATCTTCTTCTTGACATTTGTAAAGTTAAATTGATGTTGAAAGTTTTGAAAGCTTTCAATTAAATGATTTTTTAAATTATTATTATTTAGCAAAATCTACATACTAAGTTGTATAAAATAGAGATTTTTACTTTATTCTTAAGTAAAATTAAATCCGTTTAAAAAAATACAATTAAACTAGATGTTTATAAAATTTAAAATTATGATATAAATTGTATATGAAAGTGCCATAACCACCTTCTTAACGATATACTGATATCCTAGACGTTCTATCTATCATCCCGACATTATAGTGTCGATTATTCGTTTTTAAGAGCTCCATATGTCATTAATCTTTGAGTGTTTTGTAATTAATCTTAAAAGTTACACGACTACTTCGAAATAACAGAATTTAATTGAGACCTAGTAGAGTAGAAAATTGCTGACGGGAATTATGAATATCTGTTTTGTCACTCGTTTGTAGAATAATAAACACAATACTCATATTTTGTAAAACTGTCTAGCAAAGCCATCTTATGAAATAGCTCACCAATTTAGAAAGCTCAAATTGATTAATCGTTAAATCTATATTTTCATTTTACCACGGCACAACTCAAGGGGTTAAGCCGCTTACTAGTGCCCTACAGAGATCCGGTTTTTTTAGCTGCTACCTGCCCCAAACCCCAACATATTGTTACATGTATTCCCCCCCCCCCCCGATTATGATCTGATTAGTTTGGTTTCTAATTCAGCGAGACTTTCTCATCTTAAGTACACCGACTTTTGACACCAGTTAATTCATATCCATCTCTCATAGGATTCAACATTCAGAATTGATTTCATTTAATTTAACGTATATATGTAGGTTGTTCACGCATGCGTAAGTGAGGCACATTCCTTCCTCGCGCCATCAGTACAAGCTACACATTGGTTTGAAAGTCCAATAGAAAGTATAAATTTGAAGTACTATTTCTAGTAAAAACTGTAATGGTTAAAGTAAACTCGTAGAAGAATAACCATTTCATTTGTTGCTTTGAATATACTCATTGATAAAGATCAAATGTGTAATATGATATAATTCACGTTAAATGGAGTAAAGGTACATAAAAATTTTTATATTAGATTATTATATTTCCACTTATTATTTTTTTTTCTTACGGCTACTTTTACATTTTTACCCAAAATTCCTATATCGTCTACAGTTATCAAACATGTTTTCGAACGCAGAATAATAGCACGTTGTAAAATTCCCAGTAGAAAAGTCACAAGACAATTGGGCTGTATTTCCGTATCGTTCACTCTTATGTCATGTACAGTTACATCCTTCGCATTTCTTCAAGTTCAAGAAAGTCGAACATTCCTAATTCCCTTTTTACTTAAATAAAAATTTATTGACATTATACAGGCTGGAAGAAACGGTTAGGTAAAAACTAATGTAATAATTGCCACAACGGTAGAAGTTTTAATGTAAAGTCTTATATTAAGTTTAGGTTTTGGAACTATTATATGTATACAAGTATGTAAAGTTAAGGCATAAAGAGTAATAAGATTACAGTTTAAATTGTAAATTTATTTGTGTGATTTTATTTACAATATTATTATAGGAGTATGATAAGATTTTTTTTAAATAATAATTTTATTTTCGATATTAAACTATATTTTAAAATAATAACAACAGCTTTTTTCTGGTATCTTCTTTTTGTTGAGGCAGGTGTTTTAAAACATTAAATTGTAGTAAGTGTGTAACTAAATTAGCTATTTATCATATGTACTACATGTATCTATTTATTATCACAATACTATGCCAATTAGAAACACTCTGTTAATCGAATAATATTACCACATTATTTCGTAAATTAAAAGCTTCAATAATTTGAAACAGTTATGCATAATCGTATCAGTGTAATTATAAACATATATATTTAGCGAGGTCAGGTTTTATTTCTCTTAAAATAATTGCATATAAAGCTATTTTTAAATCGCATTTTACATTTATTATAAAATGTAGCATTTGTTTATCCATACCATTGACATCAATAACACCCTATTGGTCCGACTACAAGTATTCATATAAAAACAAATTACGTTCCAGTAATTATGACTGGTATATCCATATTGTTCAAGCTATTTAAAAGTACTTTTGAAATATCAGGAAAAATCTAGAACAGTATGTCTGAACTCTTACATTATTTTAAATTCCGATTTGTATAAAATAAAATTTTGTGAAACTTGTAATAAAAACTCAAGGTATTTGGGTACATTCTAATATGAATAACATATTTGCACTTTTGCAAATCGGTTGGTTTACATAAAAGCGATTAGTGTTTTCCATCGGTCTCTCTGTTTGACCCTCCTCCTAATCTTTGGGGGGGGGGGGGGAACTATGCAAATATTACAGTGAAATTCGAAATCGATATTCCTTGAATCAATGACATAAAAATAAAATGCGAAATTGATCTTTTACAAAATTACATTTTTTATTAATAAACAAAGATTCACTAATAATAATCATTTAAGGTAACTTTTAAAAGGCCTATTTTCCTCCTGCCCCAAAATAATTACTGTACCATACGCTGCAACAATAATATTATTTTTTACATTTTAAATTTATATATATCAAAGTTAGTATTTTTGTCCTTATTGTGATCCACTCAGGTATTATACAAGCTGTTACATTTAATCATTAATTTGGCAAATAAATGTTAGACACATTGTTTTCTTTGTGTACATCAGTTTTCAACTTAACAATGCATTGCACTGTTTTAGATATACGCAACTTCTAACCTCATAATCAACACAAACACTAAAATTTAAAAAATAACAATTCTTATTAACATTTAAGTTAACAACAATTTATAAACAATATTATTCATTATTTATTTTTAGACATTTTTGAGATATTCATTGCAAACGCTAATTCGACTTTGTTTCAAAATAGCCTTTAAACTATTTTCAATTGTAGTTTAGTTAAGTTTCAATTGTTTACTACAGAACAATTTAAATACATATATTGTATAATATCCCATTACAAAATACGCACGCACATTTCTCTGTTATTTTACGCTAATAAGGTTATCACAATATTTTATAAAATCTAAAAATATTTTATTTTGAACTTTGTGTACCAATTGTGATTCAATATGTGCTAATAAAGCTTTTATCCCCAATCCATAATGATTACTAAAATATTGAATTAGTCCAATCTTTTGTTTTACATGCATTGTAGACACTTCGTGACCGCCTTGTGAAAAGACCTTAAGTTGTAATTTTAAATAGTATCTCTAATATTTACACTAGTATTAAAGGTTTGCAAAAATAAATCTATCCTGTCTCGACGATTTTATACTTCAAGAAAATCACAATGATATTGTATTGTATAATATTGCTTCGGAACATCCAAAAATACAGTTTCCTTTAATTCAATATTGGGTTTCACCCAAACATTAGACTCATGTTCCCTGTCACAATTCCGTTGATTGCACCATGCGAACTTAGAAACCATTCTCTTTGGTGATCGGAGTCGATTTGGCTAAGACTTTCTATGGCCGAAATTACCAACTTATATTATGGGCACACCCTCTTCATATAGTAATCTCACCTACGTCTTGATCGCACCATCCGAACTTAGAAACCATTCTCTTTGGTGATCGGAGTCGATTTGGCTAAGACTTTCTGTGGCCGAAATCACCAACTTATATTATGGGCACACCCTCTTCATATAGTAATCTCACCTACGTCTTGATCGCACCATCCGAACTTAGAAACCATTCTCTTTGGTGGTCGGAGTCGATTTGGCTAAGACTTTCTGTGGCCGAAATCACCAACTCATATTATGGGCACACCCTCTTCATATAGTAATCTCACCTACGTCTTGATCGCACCATCCGAACTTAGAAACCATTCTCTTTGGTGGTCGGAGTCGATTTGGCTAAGACTTTCTGTGGCCGAAATCACCAACTCATATTATGGTCACACCCTCTTCATATAGTAATCTCACCTACGTCTTGATCGCACCATCCGAACTTAGAAACCATTCTCTTTGGTGGTCGGAGTCGATTTGGCTAAGACTTTCTGTGGCCGAAATCACCAACTCATATTATGGGCACACCCTCTTCATATAGTAATCTCACCTACGTCTTGATCGCACCATCCGAACTTAGAAACCATTCTCTTTGGTGGTCGGAGTCGATTTGGCTAAGACTTTCTGTGGCCGAAATCACCAACTCATATTATGGTCACACCCTCTTCATATAGTAATCTCACCTACGTCTTGATCGCACCATCCGAACTTAGAAACCATTTTCTTTGGTAGTCGAATTCGATTTGGCTAAGACTTTCTGTGGCCGAAATCACCAACTCATATTATGGTCACACCCTCTTCATATAGTAATCTCACCTACGTCTTGATCGCACCATCCGAACTTAGAAACCATTCTCTTTGGTGGTCGGAGTCGATTTAGCTAAAACTTTCTGTGGCCGAAATCACCAACTCATATTATGGGCACACCCTCTTCATATAGTAATCTCACCTACGTCTTGATCGCACCATCCGAACTTAGAAACCATTCTCTTTGGTGGTCGGAGTCGATTTGGCTAAGACTTTCTGTGGCCGAAATCACCAACTCATATTATGGGCACACCCTCTTCATATAGTAATCTCACCTACGTCTTGATCGCACCATCCGAACTTAGAAACCATTCTCTTTGGTGGTCGGAGTCGATTTGGCTAAGACTTTCTGTGGCCGAAATCACCAACTCATATTATGGGCACACCCTCTTCATATAGTAATCTCACCTACGTCTTGATCGCACCATCCGAACTTAGAAACCATTCTCTTTGGTGGTCGGAGTCGATTTGGCTAAGACTTTCTGTGGCCGAAATCACCAACTTATATTATGGGCACACCCTCTTCATATAGTAATCTCACCTACGTCTTGATCGCACCATCCGAACTTAGAAACCATTCTCTTTGGTGGTCGGAGTCGATTTGGCTAAGACTTTCTGTGGCCGAAATCACCAACTCATATTATGGGCACACCCTCTTCATATAGTAATCTCACCTACGTCTTGATCGCACCATCCGAACTTAGAAACCATTCTCTTTGGTGGTCGGAGTCGATTTGGCTAAGACTTTCTGTGGCCGAAATCACCAACTCATATTATGGTCACACCCTCTTCATATAGTAATCTCACCTACGTCTTGATCGCACCATCCGAACTTAGAAACCATTCTCTTTGGTGTCGGAGTCGATTTGGCTAAGACTTTCTGTGGCCGAAATTACAACTCATATTATGGTCACACCCTCTTCATATAGTAATCTCACCTACGTCTTGATCGCACCATCCGAACTTAGAAACCATTCTCTTTGGTGGTCGGAGTCGATTTGGCTAAGACTTTCTGTGGCCGAAATCACCAACTCATATTATGGTCACACCCTCTTCATATAGTAATCTCACCTACGTCTTGATCGCACCATCCGAACTTAGAAACCATTTTCTTTGGTAGTCGAATTCGATTTGGCTAAGACTTTCTGTGGCCGAAATCACCAACTCATATTATGGTCACACCCTCTTCATATAGTAATCTCACCTACGTCTTGATCGCACCATCCGAACTTAGAAACCATTCTCTTTGGTGGTCGGAGTCGATTTAGCTAAAACTTTCTGTGGCCGAAATCACCAACTCATATTATGGGCACACCCTCTTCATATAGTAATCTCACCTACGTCTTGATCGCACCATCCGAACTTAGAAACCATTCTCTTTGGTGGTCGGAGTCGATTTGGCTAAGACTTTCTGTGGCCGAAATCACCAACTCATATTATGGGCACACCCTCTTCATATAGTAATCTCACCTACGTCTTGATCGCACCATCCGAACTTAGAAACCATTCTCTTTGGTGGTCGGAGTCGATTTGGCTAAGACTTTCTGTGGCCGAAATCACCAACTCATATTATGGGCACACCCTCTTCATATAGTAATCTCACCTACGTCTTGATCGCACCATCCGAACTTAGAAACCATTCTCTTTGGTGGTCGGAGTCGATTTGGCTAAGACTTTCTGTGGCCGAAATCACCAACTTATATTATGGGCACACCCTCTTCATATAGTAATCTCACCTACGTCTTGATCGCACCATCCGAACTTAGAAACCATTCTCTTTGGTGGTCGGAGTCGATTTGGCTAAGACTTTCTGTGGCCGAAATCACCAACTCATATTATGGGCACACCCTCTTCATATAGTAATCTCACCTACGTCTTGATCGCACCATCCGAACTTAGAAACCATTCTCTTTGGTGGTCGGAGTCGATTTGGCTAAGACTTTCTGTGGCCGAAATCACCAACTCATATTATGGTCACACCCTCTTCATATAGTAATCTCACCTACGTCTTGATCGCACCATCCGAACTTAGAAACCATTCTCTTTGGTGGTCGGAGTCGATTTGGCTAAGACTTTCTGTGGCCGAAATTACAACTCATATTATGGTCACACCCTCTTCATATAGTAATCTCACCTACGTCTTGATCGCACCATCCGAACTTAGAAACCATTCTCTTTGGTGGTCGGAGTCGATTTGGCTAAGACTTTCTGTGGCCGAAATCACCAACTCATATTATGGTCACACCCTCTTCATATAGTAATCTCACCTACGTCTTGATCGCACCATCCGAACTTAGAAACCATTCTCTTTGGTGATCGGAGTCGATTTGGCTAAGACTTTCTGTGGCCGAAATCACCAACTTATATTATGGGCACACCCTCTTCATATAGTAATCTCACCTACGTCTTGATCGCACCATCCGAACTTAGAAACCATTCTCTTTGGTGGTCGGAGTCGATTTGGCTAAGACTTTCTGTGGCCGAAATCACCAACTCATATTATGGGCACACCCTCTTCATATAGTAATCTCACCTACGTCTTGATCGCACCATCCGAACTTAGAAACCATTCTCTTTGGTGGTCGGAGTCGATTTGGCTAAGACTTTCTGTGGCCGAAATCACCAACTCATATTATGGTCACACCCTCTTCATATAGTAATCTCACCTACGTCTTGATCGCACCATCCGAACTTAGAAACCATTTTCTTTGGTAGTCGAATTCGATTTGGCTAAGACTTTCTGTGGCCGAAATCACCAACTCATATTATGGTCACACCCTCTTCATATAGTAATCTCACCTACGTCTTGATCGCACCATCCGAACTTAGAAACCATTCTCTTTGGTGGTCGGAGTCGATTTAGCTAAAACTTTCTGTGGCCGAAATCACCAACTCATATTATGGTCACACCCTCTTCATATAGTAATCTCACCTACGTCTTGATCGCACCATCCGAACTTAGAAACCATTCTCTTTGGTGGTCGGAGTCGATTTGGCTAAGACTTTCTGTGGCCGAAATCACCAACTCATATTATGGGCACACCCTCTTCATATAGTAATCTCACCTACGTCTTGATCGCACCATCCGAACTTAGAAACCATTCTCTTTGGTGGTCGGAGTCGATTTGGCTAAGACTTTCTGTGGCCGAAATCACCAACTCATATTATGGTCACACCCTCTTCATATAGTAATCTCACCTACGTCTTGATCGCACCATCCGAACTTAGAAACCATTCTCTTTGGTGGTCGGAGTCGATTTGGCTAAGACTTTCTGTGGCCGAAATCACCAACTCATATTATGGTCACACCCTCTTCACACAGTAATCTCACCTACGTCTTAATAATGGGAACTTTTGACGAAATAGCTAAAACAGTAATACAGCCTCAATAACGAAAATATGGTCAAATATCTTACTCTTCAGAATTTCTTTTAGCAAAATTTGGTAACCCCAAATAAACTTCTTTTGAAGTTATCGTCATGTTCATCAGCAGTGTTGCTGGTGCAATCAATTATTTTGAAAAAAGGAAATATTTTAATGAATTTAAATTTGGAAAACAATACCATATTTTAATTGAATACCATAAATTTCTATGAATTTCCCTCTATTATTCAAGGAATATTTTTTACATTTTCTTTAGAAAACTGCCAATTCAATACATGTTTAGAAAAATGTATTAAACATAGATAAGAATCGGATTTTTTCGCAAAAGGACTGAATAAATAGGCCCTTTATAAACAAAGGACCTTTTCAATGTATTCTTTTATGTATGATTGTTAAATTTCGTATTAGTTATTAGTTTCGTTTTCAACACCTATTTTAAAAAATATTCTCTAAATCTTATAAACAAATTCCTTACTGGCAGAAACTATAACTGTTTGAATAGATGAAAAGATACAGGAAAGTAAAATGTATAGATATTAAACCTGAAGTTAACGCCTGGCTATAGAATTGGAAGAACTGCTGGGGACAACTTAAACGACAAAATTCAATTTAAATCCCATTCTCTATATAATATAATTTAAAGCCTAGAAGATGAGCAACTTAACAACTTCCCTATAGAAGAGATAACTCGACCTTCGTACATATCATAACCCGTACGTAATGACTTTAAACTTTGACAAACACTCCAGTGGAATAAACAGTTTTTTAATGTGTTTTAGTTTGCTATATGTTCGTGTATTACGTATAATGTGAATAAAAACAGCAAGATAAAATATAAAATATTTTTATTTATCAAATCATAATTTAAATAAACCCTTTCGTGAAATTAATTTTTCGTCATACTGCTGCAAAAACAGCTGTTTTCAATAAATGTATTGAGATACTAAAGTTGTTCTTTATAGTCCTAGGACCTAAAAACATCAGCTGAGTTCGAGGTCGTCAGCTGTTACTTCATTCATAAAAATTAATTAACGATTGTAAATCTTCTAAAGTAACAACTGATACTCTCGTTTGTAAATAACCGTTAAAACAGCTGTTACCACAAAATTTTAAAGTAAATACGAGAGGTCATTTTTTTTGCGCCTAACAACCACGCAGGTTGTTACGTGACGCCCGCTCAATGTTAGCCACTCTTGCCCAGTCCCCAACTATGCAGTCAGTTGATTTCATGTCTCTGCCACTCTAGGTTCTATCGTAACACTGCTTTGTTTGTCGCCATGTTAATCAATAAACCCGCCGATTGTGAAGTGTGCTCGGTTATTCGGTTTTTAAACGCAAAACAAGTTCGTCCCGCCGAAATTCACCGGCAGTTTGTTGAAGTTTATGGTGAAAGTGTAATGAATGACAGTAATGGGCGTAAATGGTGTAGGCTTTTCAATGAAGGAAGAACTAATGTTCATGATGAAGAACGATATGGGCGACCAACTGTCATTGATAAAGACTTTACAAAAAAAGTTGATGAGGAAATTCGCCGAAACCGGCGCTTTACGATTGACAATTTCAGGAAAAATTTCCACAAGTTTCAAAATCGGTTGTTTATCACATTGTTTCCGACAAACTGCATTACAATAAAAAATTACATAGTTTGGTAGAGTGGTTTCAAGTACAAAATTTTAAAGAGGTGCATATTGACACCCACTCTAAATAATGCAATAATATTAATATCTAAAAAGGGTTTTTCTGTTGAACATGACCTACCATAGTCCAGATTAAACACATAAAATATGATAAATTCAAGATTTTCGCTTGTACTTTTCGAGTACTTTTAAAACATGGTATGTGTAGTAAGGTTAGCGTTCTCAAAATAATGGTACTTTCTAGATAGTTGCCCTAAATTTGAGATTTCTGTTTTGACAATGACGCTTGGTTTAAGCAACCGGAAGTAGAGGCGGAACCACAAAACTCAAAATTTGTTAAGTTATATATAAAAATAAACCGTACATAACAATGCACAAACTTTCTCACTCATATATCCTGAAGACGAACCAAAAGTGTTTGTCTCTAAAAATGACCGATTAGTAGTTGTCACTCCAAAAGTGAAATGAACCATTGGTGCATTTTTTACTCTTTGAAAAAATATTTGTATACAAGGTGGCTGGTACTTAGTGTTAAAAAATGTTTCTTGTAAAACTACACTTTATACAAAGTGAAATTCACTCTTGGAAAATTGTTCTCTCCATTTGCCTTTTAAGTGTGAATGTTTTACTGTTTTTCAAAAATATCGTAACTTATTAAAGAGGGGTTCAGTATTCTCAACTGTCCTGCCACTAATGGTTACTTTTGGTATTATTTTCTGATAGCGCATAAAATTTTTAACATAATACAAAAAAAAAATATTTTGAAAAGTAATAATATTGTTGTATTTTTTAGTTTGAATGAAACAAAATAGGTGTTTACAGAAAAAAAAACTAAAATAATCTTTTAATCTTTTAATACAATTGTCGCATTGTTGTTCATCGATTCTTAAATTATATAAAAACTCCGTCTTTTAATATAAGACAAACGGTAAAATATTCATTTATCTTTTAAACTGAAAAAAGAGGGGGAAAAAGAAAAAAAAAGAAAGAAAAAAAACCAGCTTGAAACCCAAAAATACGTTTTGTAATATAACTGCTTATTGCAAAATATTCATATTCACGACATTTGTAGTATTTTTATCATTGTCTTCATCCTTTTGTCTCATCAATTGTTAAACCAATGTCTCAAATATTAGATAAGCGACTGATGTTAATCTGCGTTCAAGTAAATATCTGGTCTTCCTTTTAGGACGTCTCAATATTCAAAAATAACTTTCAAGTCAATAATGGATTTTTCCATTGAAACCTTTGTTTAAAACTTGGCTTCACAACCAGATACTTCCGTTAACATCGGTCTTTCATTCAATATTTGAAGTAAAGATTTAAGCGTAGATCTACCTCAATTCGTTAAATATAATTCATTCACAATTATTCCACTTGTTTTGTATAAATTAAAATCATTGCTTGTGTATTTTTCTTCGTGTGTTAAATTTTCTAGGTCTTACTAATTTGCTAACGATTCTTTTCCTCCAGAAAATGTGTTTCTAAGATAGAGAAATATACTCTTGCACAAACATATGTTAGGTTAATTAAACTAAACAACAATAAAGTAAACACTCTATCCTTCCACCATCCCATAGACCCACTTCGTCCCTAGAGGTCAGGCTACATCTCACGTAGTGCACATTCGCAAATCGCTTCTCATGGATGCCTTCAAACTAAAGCCACATATCACTTTGAAACTTGTAAAGCGATTTTAATAGTTCTTCTCCTCCATTGTAAATACCTTTTAATTTACGTGCTAACTTTCCAATAAATAAAATATAAATATGTTGTCTCTGAAATATCAATAATATACTAGAGAATATAAATTTCCTCATTTAATGCACAGATTTAAAACACGTTTTCAGTTCCAATTAATGTTTAAATAATAGGCTACAAACTATGTCACTGAAACAACATAAATTGTCTTTAGAAAATTTTAATTAAACAATCAAGCGTATGTTAAAATCACATTCATAGGGACAGTTATTTTTATAAAGTCAAAACCTTTTAAGCTTAATTTAAATTTTAAGAAATATTTACAAAATTAAAGAATAAAAGTGTCAATACAAATAATTAGATATTACAACCGTCTGAAATATGTTAAAAATCTCAATAGAACTGATTATATATAAAACATATTGAATAAGAAAACAATCAGATGTTATAATACGAACTTTAAACCATAGTTTAGAAGTTTCTTTATAATATTTGTTCACATGTGTGAAATAAATACAAGCTGGAAGTACCGTTGTATTCTCTATATTAGTTATAAGATTATTGGGAATTTTGTCACTGTCAGATACCTGCTGAATGAGTTTTAACGGTTGAGATTTCAATTTAAAATTCTTTAGGTATAACTTTGCGAACTTCTTAGTCAAATAAACATACACATTGGTAATCAGAATAACTTCTAATATTATTTTATTATTCTAATAATATATTATTCTATTACACATAATATTTCTAAGAATGAAAATGTTTTACTAATAGTCTTTATAAATAACTACCCCCAAGGTCATTTTTGTTGATGTTATTGCTGCATTTTTTTTCCATATGTAAGACAATACAAAAAAATTAAATTCAAATTTTTTTAATATATAGGATTTATCTTTTTGTCTGTGTATATTGATTACGATTTAGACACAGGCATTTGCATGCAATTATAATGATCCTTGGTTTTACCTACGGACCCTAAACAGAGAAAAAATTAGTAGCAAATAATAAGGGCAAGCATGTGCTAAAATCACACGACTTAATTTTTTATAAATTCGAAGTATTTTAGGTCGCCTAAAGCCAATATATTAAATTCTTCGTCAAATAAACATAGCCCTACGTTTTTGTGATCAGAATAATTTCTAGTTTTAATTGATACATAATATTTCCAAACTAACTTGCTAGATTTTTCCCCTTAAATACCCCAAAGGTCATTGTTGTTGTAACGGCTACATTTATCATGTGGGACAATACAAAGTATATAAACACATCGGATTTATTATATTGCCTTAGTAGTCTGGTTGCGACTACAGACAGATAGGCGTAATATTGAAAGTTACGTAATATTATAAGGGTCCGTGGTTTTACAATGAATATGTAATCTATGTTTTAATGGATATTGAATTGTTTTTATCACATCTCACAAAATCTTCTTATACTTCATTGTGTGATTATATTACGCTGTATTCGTCAAGGGTACTTGGTTTTACCTACGGACTCTAATCAAAATCAGCTGGAGTTATAATCATTTTTAGGGTCCGTAGGTAAAATCATGGACCCTTATAATTTCACGCAGTTGTCTGAGCGTTTTCTATCTGTAAGTCGCAACCTGTCTACATAGACTAGATTATAAATTATATATCCTATTTGAAAGTTTGCAATTATTTATATTCTTTGTATCAACACATACATAGGAAATATATAGTGGTATCAAAATAAAAATGATCTTTGGGTAGTTAATAGAGTTGGCAAACACTATAGAGTTGATTTTGATTTTAGTATTACGTGCGTTTATCAAATAAAATTAGAAGTTTACCTGATTACGAATATTAAATTAACCACATAATGAGAAATTCGTTGCGTAATAACAGTTTTTATGAGATGTGATACAAATAATTCAATAGCCATTAAAAGATGAACTCCATATTCATTGATTTAAGGTCGGTAAGTTTTTAACTTTACACGTAGATAGGTGGTTTTTACCATTCACGAAGTCCCCTTATACCCCATAATTACAAGGCCATGTCTGTCTATCTTGTAAGTCAGCACTAGTCTACACAGACAAGACGATAAATCCTATATAATTCAAACTTTGCATTTATATTCTTCGTTATTGTCCCACATATAGGAAAAATATAACGGTAACAAAAAATGACTTAGGAGTATTTACTATAAATATAAACTTTAGAGTAGAAACTGTCGAATTGAACTTTTTTTTTATTTGAAAAATTATGGTGAATCAGTTAAAACTAAAAGATATTCTGATTACCAATATGTATGTTTATTTGACGAATAAATTAATATATTGGCGTTAGGCCACTTAACATTTTTCGACTTTTTAAAAATAACTGCCTTATTCCTTATTATTAGAGTCGTGTAGTTTTAGTACACGTTTGACCCTTTTATTAAAAAATCAGATTCTCTTAGCGTTCAATTCAAAAAAAAATTATCACTGACTTTGTTCATGGAAATGTGTACAATATGTTGAAAATTATGATTTTCATATTACCCGTACAAGCAGATATTGTCATAACTTGGGAACTATTATTATTTGAATCAAATATAAACCAAATCCTAACAAAATATTGAACCAGCATAGAGAGTAAACCGCAATAAAATCAGACCAACTTGATGTTATAATTTTACAGATAGACGGACAGTGATACGTTTTGTCTTATATTATTATAGAGATTTATGTTATTGCCACTGTATTATACTCCTTGTCTTTTTAGTAAAATTTAATGTATTTTTGTTTCTGCTCATTTATCTGGAGTAAAAATCACCATAAAATATGAAAGATTCGTCACGTTATTAATGCGGTGATTAAAATAATTCAACATAAATTTCAATCTAAGTTTATGAAGCATTTGTTGTATTTAAATTGTACAATATAATACTTAAATCTATTATAGTGCATTTAAAATATCGTAATTAAATTTTGTTATACGGTACTCTTAATATGTAATATTTATTACTTTTTGTATATTATAAATTGATCCCAATATGAATTTCAATATATATGTAAGCATAAGTAAGTCATAAAATCCAATACACGAATTCACCAAAGCAGAAATATATTTCCTCCAGGGAAATACTCTTCCTTTCCTAAAACGTCACTCTGTTCTAAATTCGATTGCGGATTTCACTAAATAAATACAATTTAAAATGTATTTTGGAATCGAGAAATGGAATCGACAGTGTGAAATAGGAAAAGTTTTATTTTACCTGAGCCCGATACGTTTGAGTGATTGCTGAGGGAGTGAAATGCCGATTCGCATGTTGTCATTTACAGTTGAATGTGCAAGAAATAAGCTTACCTCCTTCAATTTTATCAATTATTTTTCCAAAATAGTTTTCACAAACATAATGTACATTTGAAACGTAACCTACTAATAAAAACCTATTATATAGTATTAAGAAATATGAAGTTCTAGCTTATTCGTTCGGTATTTTCTCTAGTAATAACTGTCGTTGCCATGTACTGGACCCAAGAAAGGGAGACCACACGTCAGTAAAGTTTATATAAATTTTAAACATTTTAAATTAGAACTTAAATGGCATACTTAAAGGAAACGTATGGATTACCTTCTTTTCTACCCAGCATAGAGTTACTTTCAAAGTTGAGGAGGTAATTACGATAGTTATCAAGATATGAGTACATAAATTGATTTTAACAATTTTACATTATTATAAAATTTAAACATTAAATATTTTTATTATTTATTCATTCTTTACCTTAACAAATTATAAGAGTTTTTATGATAGTAATTTGCTTTTTGTTTTACAAATAATTCAAACAAAAACAAATATATATACAACCAATTACTGTAATCGAAACTCTAAAATTTAAAAATAATTAATTAAAATCAGTTACACTTTCTAAATTATTTAATTTTAAATTGTCTTTTGTTTTATTTTTGAAGCTGACCTCTTATATTTATTTTTTTTTCCATGATCCAGTGTAAACGGAGAAAAGTAAAATTTTCCCATTAGAAGATTTTCAAAATTAGCTATATTTTTATTACAAAATATAAATAATCTGTAAGACATAAGTAAACATTTAAAATTAAATGAATGTCTTAAAAAAATTAAACATGTATCAGTTCAAATATATGAAATCAATTTACACAATTACACGAGACAACTATAAAAAATACAGGAATAAACAAATCTGAACAGATTTAAGTTTAGCTGAACTCACCAGCACAAAATGTAGATAAAATTTGTGACCTTAGATTAATTAAACAAAAACAATTAATATGATATTAACTTCTTAGAATTTCAAATTTGATTGTTTTTTGTAGAAAATTTTGATTTTTTAATTTTTTTGTTATTGTTTTACTAGGTTATGTAGATGGCTATTTAATAATTGTTTAATGAAAAAATTAACCCTTTTGATGCAAATTTCACTTCATTGAATATTTTCTTATTAACGAACATCAACTTTAAACAATTTTCATTCATGATTTATAATTTTGAGATTCTTTTCACCATTACATTTCTATCAATTGCACTAGTTATGCAAACTACTGCCTATCTCAAGACTGTGACTTAACGATCAAAGTTAGATTTTAGAAAGTTTTCTACACAGATAAGGAGTGAGAGAGGCAGAGAGAGATTGAACTTGAACTTACAGATGAAATTCAGTAGCCTAGTACAGATAACAAATCTGTTTCTACAAACTAGATTCACTTTTGAAGAATATTATGTTTTAATATTGCTATGTTCTTACAAAAATTTAAGAATACGCAGAACTAATAATTAAGATTGTACATACCAATATTTTAAAATTATGTATTTAATTAAACATATATTTTCAAAATATGTTAATTAAATAATATATTATAAAACATTTTAAGAAATAGATACAAATTCATAACTACGAAAACAGTTTAAAGAATTCATCTTTTCATTAATTAGTTATAGAAGATGAGTGAGGGGAGGAGAAAATTGAGGTTATTGTTTGAAATGTTTCAAAACTTATGATCTTATTCCTCTTCAATTTTTTAATAAAAAAAGGTAAAAGTGTTATACAAGATTTGAAAGGAGATTGCAAATAAATTGTTTCCTTTTATAGTTAATGTCTTAACAAAAATAGCCAATCTTAAGTGTTTATTTCCTTTTGTTTTAGATTTGTGCAAGGGGAGGAAATTGTTATCTGAGTTGTGAAAAATTATGAATTTAATGATTTTTTTTTTTTTTTTTTGATTTATATATCTGATCGAAAAATAGCGATTCTCCCATGAAATTCCCTGGATAGTTTTACATTTTTACCTACGGTACGTTTTGCACATATTGTAAGAAACCATGAAACTATAACTTTTGATTTCTATACCAAATATTTAAAAATCTTCCATTTTAGGTCAACAAAAATTTGTTTTAATTTATGGGTACATTTTGGACCTTAGTGTACATATCTTTGAATTTTTTTTTTAAGATATTCCAATACATGTATGTAAAGTCGATACTTATAAAACGATTTTTTTTAATTGTTTACTTATTGGACCATTTTTCAGTGTTACCAGATTTAAACATTTCTTGTGTTAAATTGTTTAGGCATATGCATTTTTGTAAAGAGTTAATTTGAAAATATTATTGTTTTAATGCCATCCTTTACCCTCAAAGAACTTTGTATTATTTCAATGTACTGAATGATGTTAGTAGCGATGTGGGGGTGAAATACACTGACACATCTAAAGATCTATTGTCCTCCCCTCCTACTTCTTCTAAGACGAGAAACTCGAATCTATAGAAGCCCTTGTCACCTCAACTCTTTTAGTTTATTTTATTTCCTTATTTAAAGAATCTTGAAACAGTTAGTTAAAAAGAAATTACATGTATACGTATATCTAGTTTGAGCATTTACAAATTTACACACACGTAAAGAGTGGTAATCTTTTATTGTAATATACAAATTTGTAAAATTTATAAGAGAACATTTCAAAGAAGAAAGATATTCAAATCTTTTTTACTATGTGCAATAGTTTGCTTCAATGTTTCACAGCACCTGCAGTAATAGAGTAATGTAAATGGAAGATTTGATGTCGGATACAATTTTAATGACATTTAAAACATTTGAAGTTGGCAATTTTGAAACAAAAGTTATTTTAAAATCTTCTCATAATTTGAATGAAAGTCCGTGATATTCTTTTGGTTGATGTGGGAGAATAATTTACGTTCTTGTAAATATGTTTGTTATATACACGTTTTCTCAGCACTATACAATTTCTGATGAAGGGAAAAAACGAACCTGACCAGGACTACTGTACAATTAAAATATTGCTATTCTGCTTATTTTAATATTTAATTAATGTTTTTAACGGCTAAAACCAACACCGTAATAACAAAAGTATCTTTTTCGATTTTTAAAAGAAATTTATATCTTTCAAATCAGTTGCTTTATGTTAAAAAGTTATAATGTTATTCCATCAGTCTGTAGCTCATTTGTCTTTTGCTATACGTCCGTGATACTCGAAATGGATTGTCAGTGGCACAAATGAGTAAAATAAATATAATAAATCTTGAACATGTCATGAAATTGAATTTGTTAGCAATTAATTTATAAAATTTTATTTAAAATAAAAATTACGCCATAGCATAAATACAATGACATATTTTACTTCAAGTTAAGAAGCATTATACGTTCTACATAGAATAATAGGCACTATAAATATGTAAGATTTACATTATATTATTACAATATATAAATAATATTATATTAAATAATATATAAATCGCGCAACCTATAAATTATTAAAAAGTAAATTATACATTATAGTATAACTTTATTCCGATTACATTCAGAAATTATAAATACCATAGTATTTGTTATCTCAGTAAATTGCATAAACTACTCATTATGCAAATCAAATTCAAATTGCTATTAGCTAGATCCTATTTGTGTTCATAGAGAATACAATTGATTAGTATATAAAATTAAATCCCCTACAGTAAGTATTTGTTTATAGACCTTTCCATTAATTGCTCTAATTTAGAATACGTAAATGTATGTTATGTCATAGCAATTGCTCAGTAGAGAGATTAAACAATTAATACATAATTTTGAAATTTTAAAATTACTTAACAAATCATGTACCTCAACTGCCACCTACAAAATACAACAAACTTTCGATTAATCAAATAAAATTCGCAGTTTTCAGACAAATAAATTTTAAAATAAATTCTGGTTTAAAGTTTATTGGATAATGATTGATTGTTCATAGTATTCATATAGCTTATTTAAACATTAGTTATTATTTACGTCTAATAAAACACGACGTTCGAGAGTATGAATCAACTACCGTTATCAAGTCATAAACTTAGAACAATATAAAAGAGATTTCATAGACTACTTAAATACACATAAATGTACAATTTTGAAATAATATTTACAAACAAAAACGTAGAAGAGCTAAACAGTTTGTTCATGTGTACACTTATCTTATTGCAGTTTCGTTTAGTGAACCGTCAACAGTTACGGAGGTTCGAGCCCAGTTAATGACCTTGTAAGTTTCCTTGTTATTTACTCACACATCTTCACCCGTTGTAACTATAATAACGGACTATAGAGTAAGAAAGTTAAGTTAAAATATAAACATTTATTTAAAAGAATGTAAAAATTTGAGATTGCTTGTGATTGTGTAAATAACCTATTAGAAATATTCAGAGATCCCACTATTTAGAAAATTTGTATAATAAATATATGCTGCATAATAATTCAAATAAATGGGTCAGTCATATTAGGACTTAAAGTTACCCTATATTAAAACACCCTATCTTCGTGGCAATAACTCGGCATTACAAAGTTTATTATTTAGTAATAGACTATAATAAGCATGTGTTAGATTTTGTATTGAAAAATAGGAAATTTTTTAAATATCAATTTTAATACAATACAATATTAATCATAATTGAAGAATCACTATATCCATTTTTCATTGGAAGCTACATTAGTTAGGGTAGTTTCATAAAGCTGTAAGAAATCGAGCACACGTGCGTTTACAGTTCACCCAAATGTTCTACCTTCGCACTTCCATTTCCATTATCCCTACATTACTGGATCTCATTACAAATAGAATGTGACCGAGATAAATTGCTCTCATCCCACGTCTAGGACAGCTATTACTTTTAGACTGGAACACAACTCCTCAGCAATTACAACATTACTCCTCATGGATGTTAAACCACCACCTAACAAGTGTTTTTATAGTACCTATGAATTATTTCTTTTAAGTAAAATCATTTAAACATATTTATAATAACCCGGTATAAATTTTAATAAGAAAATCAAAACGAATTAATCGTGAAAATACTATATCAGATAAAAAAAACTTCCTTGTTTTTCTTAAAGTAAGATCCAAGAAATATATGTAGGTAAATTTTATAGAGAGAACTAGATCGACTGACAAATAATCTTGCACTGCACTTAATACGTTAACTGATATAAAATAATAGGTTAGTGTAACTTTTACCGGTTATGGGGGTGAGTACTTTAGAATGGTAACATTGTTTAACACAACTACCTTCTCAGAGCTTACATGAAATATCCATTAGACACTACGTTCTGTACTAAACTTAATGTTACAAGTCTCGACGTCTGAGTTTAGGAGGGGTTAACACGTAACATAACTGCCATACCTTAACTTTAATATCAGCACAATTAAACATAGGGTATTTTCAAGATAGTTTTAATAATAGGCTACATATTTTTTATTGTTGGTTAATAGTTTTCATAGGCAACTACTTTTCAATTAAACTGCTATTTAATCCCACTGTGTATTGAAAATTCAAACTCTCGTAACGAATAATAAAATAAAGTTAACATAGTAATATAGTAAGTATTTTTAGCCAATTATATTTAATTATTCGGTTTAGAAAATTATAAATTTATATTTCAGGTAGAAAGAACAAATAAAGTGTTAATGAAACATAATATAGTGTTCTACGATATACATTTTAGAAATCTCCTTGTGTTTCACATTTATCTGGAGTTGACAGAGTACTTGCTTTTCAT
This sequence comes from Aphrophora alni, assembly GCA_963513935.1. Taxonomy (NCBI): domain Eukaryota; kingdom Metazoa; phylum Arthropoda; class Insecta; order Hemiptera; family Aphrophoridae; genus Aphrophora; species Aphrophora alni. The sequence continues at coordinate 64,048,291 of OY740767.1, read as the reverse complement.
TACTCTTAATTGCAGACGCCAGACCGCCGCGACAGGAGACTGAGCTTGGTAAACAGAGAAATGTTAAATATACTCGTTAATTATATATATATCATTACAATATTAATAAGGTTATTTGATTTAACATCTTATAACACTTTTAATTTTAAATAAATTATGTCTTGTATATTATTACCATTTATATTTTAAAACATTCATTTATATCATGTAGATATCAAAATTTATTTAAAACATATAATTTTGCCTTAATGAAATAGAATGTATATAATAAATAAATCGTGCAAATATGTTAGAAATATTTATTGTTTATTGTAGTAATATTCTTACAGATTCCTCGTATATTAATACATTAATATATTTATATAATTTCTATTTGCCTGAGCAATCTTGCGTCATTCATTGTTGCTGGTTCGTCTATTTGTCAGGCCTTTTCGGATATTATGCATTGTTTTCTAAAGTAATTAATTTAATTATTTTCAGTTCCGAATATGCCAGACAAATGGGCGAAACAGCTGTCAACAATTAATGAGGCAAGATTGCTCAGGCAAGTTAAATTATATAAAATATATTTAAAATATTTATTCAAAAATAAAAGGAAAATGATTTCATAATTAATGATAGTTTCTATAAAGTAATAATAATAAACTGTTTCGATATAAATTTAAATGTCTCCGATGGATGAATAGTTTTATCGTATAAATACAACCAATGACCTCGTTGTTTAACTTAACATGAATATACCCTGGTATACATACGGTTTTTCAATTTATTTCATATGTACTACTTTCATACCAGGGATCAGTTTTTAGTTATTTAGTTAATATCTATGATTCCTAATGACTTTAGTGATCACGTATCTCTAGCTGCTTTAAGCGTCACATTTATTATTTATTTGGAATAGATATGCTTGAAAATTACAATATAATTTTTAGTACATTCTTTTTTTCTTTTTCTTTCTTTATAAATATACGAAGTCTATTTCCAAATCACTGTCATTATGTAGGCCTACACACTACGGTGCTTTAACAATGTATCGTAGAACAATATTTTAGAAGGTTTGAATTTAATTTATGTTTGACTTATTTTGAAGCCCCAGAGTTGCATCCCATAGGTCCATATCGGCCATAAAATTTGCTTATATATATATATATATATATATATACAATTTACCATGAACTGACAACAGAGATGTCCTTCCCAGGACCCATTTATTGAACTTTAAATTCAATTCTTGTTTTGTTTGTTTTTTTTGTTTTTTTTTTTATGTGCTTCTTCCACTTCGGTTTTACATCCAATATCATTCTGAAGTATTTTCCATATTAAATATAGGGAATTAGTAATGAAATAATTACAACAGTCATTGTTCTTATATGTAAAACTTGCATCTACTCATATTGTTTCATTGAGAATAATGCCCCATTTTTTTGTCCATTTGCTTACAGCATCAGAGGCTCTCTGAAGCTTCATTACTGTTTCATCGATTTATTTCCCAGTTGCTAAAATCGCAGGGTCATCTGCAATGTAGCAAGAGTTATTTCACCTGCAGTAGAATTTCCATCGTATACAATGGATAAAAACATGTCTCAGCACAACCCTGTGGTACCACAGCCAATATTTTCTTTATTCAGATTATCCATCTTCATGTTTTACTCGACAATGTCTACAATCATGTATGACTTCAGTATTGAATAATATTGTTTCAGCGTGTATCTTGTAATTTTCATGCCATACTTTATCAAAAGCCTGAGACAAATCCAAGAAGATACTTGCACATATTTCTTTTTTTCCAAATGTATTTTCTATAATACTCTTGATCCTATGGACTTGGTCCATTGTAGAATGCTTTTTTCTGAAGTTAAATTGATATTCAGGAATAAAGTCTTCAATGATAGGCTTCTCAGTCGTTGCTTTTAAACAATATTGATCTTTGTTTTTCAAACAAAATTGGTCATTAAGACTTCTCATAGTTTTATTGCTTGTCTGATTTTAATATCACTTCAGCTACCTCCACTGCAGAGAGATATATTTCATCCAGATATGTATTGATTATGCTAAGCAACTTCCTTAGTAATTTTTCCGGTAGACATTTTACTATCTGGTCAGTGATCAAATCAAAACCTAGTTCTTCATTTGCATTTTAATTATTTTAATTTTCATTCCTCAAATAACGTTTAATCCTTCTTGTTGCTCTCCAGAGAGAATATTTGCTGTCTTGATGGCAGTTAGATTGTATAGACAATTTTATTTGTTGCATAATCTATTTAATATTCTTTTTTCTCCGGTTCTTGATTCCTTTGCAACTTCCCTACTTCCCTTTGATTTCTTTTCCTACTTTCTTTCTTTTTTTTTTTTAATCATCTAAGTAACTAACTTTTTAATTTCCTTGTTCATGGTTTATTGGAGTTTATTCCCATGCAGCATGTTGTACAATTTCAGTAAATCTCTCAAATTCTTCTTCTAATTATACTGAATTTATTATAGGTACATGCACGTTTAAGTTTTCTTCTTCCATGCTACCAAACAAGGTTCAGTTTGTTTTACCATTAGTTAAACTTGATAAAGATGCCATGTTTGTTATTATTAACTCAGTAATAGACATTATAACTGGTATATAGTTTGAGAAAAGGCATTCGTTGTTTTCCTTGTAAATATAGTTTGAGAAGTACCTTTAGTCACAAAAACGTCAATTATATCAGGTGTCTTATTCGTGAACACGTCCGAATGAAAGTTACATCCAAATGCAGTTCCTGGAGATAGTAGTTCTTTTCCTTTCACATTTATTTTTCTCAATATGTGTGCTTCGCGATAAAATCTCCCCCAATAATAAAATTTCTTTCTAGAGTTTGATACAGTAGAAAACAATGTTCTCTCCTTACGTTATATTTTGGTTGATAGCTGGATTTCTGATCTACCTCTTGCTCTATCTGTTGGATGAACTGCAGAATAACAACAGTATCCCCGTAACTTAGCCTATGACGTCTTTGTAAAATGACTCTCATTTACTAAGCAAATATAATATTTTTTTCTAAAATATTTCTAGGTCTCGAATATGTTGTAGCAATCATGTTGCTATTCATAATTATTTATAATAATTCAATTTATTCTATTATCTAAAATAACTATTTATATCGGCAAGGTTTATGAATGCATCTACAAATTTCCTAATGTTAAAGTCTAAAGGCTTTTCAATAGCTTCCAACCTCATTAATAATTTTCCAAAAGAATATTTTGTTCTATTTCTTTCCCCTAGTCTGGTCTAGATTGAACTACTTCTACGGTTTTCTGTGTTTTTTTTTTACTTTACTCGGTTTTTTTTTTAACTATATCTATTAGAGTCACATTTTCTTGGAACACTTTTGCTACATTGCAGCCTAGATATTTAGTTGTATGTTGCTCTCCACAGTTTTATAAATTTGACACTGATGGATATCATGTTCCCCAGTACATTTTACACACCTAGATTCTGTGTGGCAGGACTTATGTGTATCATTGAAACCTTGACCATTTTTAAATTGCGGTATTTGGTGTGAAGATTTTCTTAAGGGCGCAATCTTGACACTCATGTGAAGGATAAATTTAATATTACGTTCTTTATTGTCGAGCATGAGCATAAATAAGGGCGTCTTAATCAAATGTTCTTTCTTTTTTATTTATGATCACATCAACTGTTTTCAGTTCTGCCTTTTGATGTAACTCCTTAATTATATCTTTTTTGGTACGAGTAGGACTCTCTAATCATAAACTTAATGGACCAGTCTATTCTCTTCATATTATGTTTACTATTGAAGTCCTTCTTCAATCAAATTTGGTTTCTAGAGATGTCATCTGAATCTGGAGTTTTGATTTTCCAGACATCCTTATTGAGAGTGACAGTTTGATTATTATTTCTGTATCCTTGTTCAACAATGCTCTCACTATTTGATGCCAACCACATTTATTGGCAGTGGTGATATTTTTCTTTCAATATTTTAGGCCTGCTTTGACTCTAACTTCCTAACAATTTTGTAACATGGTGTATCATTAATTTTTTCAATATCTGGAGAACTTTCAGCTTTTATCTTTATCATTTTCTTGTTTTTTTTCCTTTTAATCCATTTAGTCTCTATACCAAGTTTATCTTTATCGATGTGATACTCTTCAGCGCGTTTCGTTAATCGTAACTCGACTTCAAGCACAGTTTTTGTGGTTTCATTTATATTAGACAAATGAATAGTTTTTAGAATTTAATTATCCAATTTTAGATTTAAAACATCTTCCTTCAGCTGTTCAATCAAAAGTTGTACTTTATTTAGTTCCTCTTGAATTCATCATTTTATTTTTCTAACTTCCAGTCATTTTATTCATTTGTACTCCTTCCTGGAGATCGCAGTAATTTATAACTTCTTCTAAAGAGATCATTTTCAAGAATAGGTTCCCCTCCCCCACAAAATCCTTGGGGCCGGTTTCCTTAGAGTTCCTAGTTTGCCACCAGGGGTAATATTTTCCAGTATAGTTTTATCCATCGCTTTAATTAAATTAAAATAACACCTCAACCCCCAACACACGTCGACTCACCGACTTAATTTCACACTGGAATTGGTTACGTAACTTTTCACCGGGTTTCTTGGCTTAACAGGGGCACCTTTAGTAGATTAAGTGCTGAAGCTGGAGTAAGGCAGGCTAGGAGAACTCTCTTGATGAGTTCTTATATTAAGTGGGTAGAAGTTAGTCCACAACGCATAATCACTCCCTTTTACCTCATAGTATGATAATATTGTGTAAATAATTTATTATAACGTAAAATGCAGCAATATTACGAAAGATTTTGAGGTAATAAACTGCAAACTATATTAAATTAGTTTCAAAAAGAGCTGTTTTAACATTTAATACAACGTTACTAAAAGTAAAATTATGGACATTAAATATTGCCTTAGATGTATTATATGTGTATCGCAAAATATAAACAACAGTTTCACGTGCCATAGATTAGTAAATTTACCTCCTTAGCTAAACATGCTATACACAAATTATTATAACTTCTAATTACGTTTTGTTTGTGTTTTATTGTGTACTGTTTTCGGTAAACAGGAATAAAACATCAAAAAATAGTTCACTGTTACCAACCCATGTTAGTGAGAACGATTGAAACATTCGACTATGAACTACCTGCGTTAAGATATTGAATTTTATGTGCTATGTTCGAGTTGTAATATTGCTTGATATATGGAATTCAAACTTATACCGTAAATTTTATAATAAATTACTTCAAAAGTTCACAAAAATCTATTCGATTTTATAAAGTTAAATGTATAGAGACATTATGCTATGCCGTGACTAAAGAGTAAGGGAGTGTAAATTGTAAATTTAATTTATAGAAATTTAAAAACTAGGTAAGTTAGATTCAAAACTCCAACTGTATTTGTTGCGATATAGTTACAACTAAATATTTATTATGATTTAAAAACTACAGACGTCCATAAATTATGCTACAAGTTACCAACATTTGTTATCTCTCTCCCTAACACATATTGGAGATTCTCTGCAAGAAACACAATTTGGTTTTCTATATCAACATTTATCTCCACGATAACTAGAAAAAAATGATTCATCAAAACAAAAATAGTATCCCTTCAATTATTAGGAGACATATTACAACAATCATTCGACAAAGTTTAGTATGGCAGTTTGGTGTACAAAATAAAATATTAATTTTATATAAATATTCATGTTAAGTATAAATCTCTAATTAACAGCCGTTCAGGGATTTATAGGGTACACATCTCACCCTATGATATTTTCATAACTGTTCCTAATAATCTAGTAAATCTAGCTGACTTCAAAAAATCACAAAATATAGTTATTTCTGAATTTTCGGATGTTGTTTTTCCATTCTCAGTATATAAATTTGTGTGTCAGCATCACAACACGAAAAAGACAATGTCACATTTAATTAACAATGGAAAATCAAGGTGAACCAACAGAAACCAAAATTAGTTTAACTTAGATTTACAAAGATACTTACTAGCCCATGATTTTGACACAAACATGTTAATTAACTTGTATCACAGTGTACTAATATAACGTAGTTACAGTTAAAACAAAATAAATAAGTAGTATGCCAAAAAAAACCGATAATACATAAAGTAATATTCTGTACAAACAATGTTTCTCGTCGTATTATTTAAGAATTACTTTAGATAAACTTTAATATTCTAAAACATTCAAAAAAAATTCTATTTTCTTATGATTTTAATACTACAGAGAATGTTGAACATTCAAAGGAGATCTTTAAAAGCAGTATATCATCTTCAAGCAGTGTAATATTATATGGTACTCTAGATGTTTCATCGTAAATAATTTCTATCAACAGTTGTCTTTAGAGTTATTATTACTATTCATGTTGTTTACTTCATAACTCTTTTAGTATTTCAGTCAACTTGTTTTTGTATGTAGTGCAAACGACGAGTAAATCAAATGCGGTCCTTTATGAATTTCTATAATAGACGAGGATTTAATAAAAATGTTATACTTTACTGAACTATGAAGTTTGGTAATTTTTAGTTTTATATTTAGTAGTAGATTATTATTCAATATGTATATGAACTACTTATCACTTTTTAAATATTTTACTTCTATTAAAACTAAAATCACGCCTAAACCATTCTGCCGTAAAAATAATACTATTATTAAAGTTATCCTAAGTGACTCGTTATATATCTTCACATCTTTAAGAATTAGTAAGAAACTGTTTCCTTTGCTTTTGATGGCACTAACGTACTAATGAAGTATGAATAGGCTTACTTATCAAGAAAGCACCTGTTAAATGTCTGTTTTTATTGAAGTCAACACATCTGATTATGTTTTTGTTTATCTATTATAAAGGAACCCAATTATTTAAGGTGAATATCTTGTATTTTATTTACAGATTGGATGTTTTTCAACTTTTGAAATCATAAATGCACATGTTTTCTAAGTGAAATCTTATAAGAGTATTTATTTGACTTTAGTGATTAAAATCAAATTAGGTATCATATTAAGACTTTTAAATCAAGAAGACTTAATGATAACTATTGTTTGCACACTAATGGCAACATCACTGTTTCTAATATATAAATTTAAAAAGTTTAACTTAATTATATTAAATTTGTACCTTCTTCATATATATCATATTTACTTTGAAAAAAAACCGACAGTATCAATATTCATTAATAAACTCATGGACTGGATTATCTGGCACCATTTATTCTACATTTTTAGACAAATTAATCAACAAGCAGAGTCGTTTGCTCATTATCACCATCTGAATCGAGACGATGATGATTTCGTCGCTGTATTGAGAACTACTTCTAATTTTATGTTAACCAAATATGACTCAACGGTAACACAAAAGGAATGAATTAAAAACATTCAAAATAACTCTAATATATCATAACTAATTTTATATATTATTGTATCTCTTATATAACAACACAACATCAGTAATGACAAACTTTAATTATAAAAGTACAGTAGTTGAAAAATACGAAAAAATATACTACATATTATTTCATTTGAATGATACAATAAAATGAATATATTCCCGGAAGAGGAGGCGTTGAAACTCATATATATCGAAAGAAGTAAAAATTGTTAAATAAACCAAATATATAGTATAATGTAATGTAATACTTTTACAATAAACTATTTTTCTCCTTGCATTCTTTATTAATTAATTAAGGGAATCTTTTAATTTTTTAAGAAATTCTATTTCATCATTTTAGATGTTTATTAATTCTATAGAGTATGCTAGACCATTCCAAGTAGCTCTCCTAGAGAAGCATACAGCTCTCTAGCAATGTAATACTATATTAACCTAGGTGTTTAAAGTATCCCTGAAGAATAATTACGTAATTGCTTGGGGTAGATGTTACAAGTCCATCCCTAGAGTTTCAAGTACATGTCTATTTCAAATCTCCTTCAGTATTCACTACAACATGTTCTTTTGCAAATATAACATTTCTCCTACAACATAAATACATTCAAATAGTACAAAATATTCATTTTTTAAGAACACTATTAGTAGGCGTGAATTTGTAAAATCTTATATTTATCTGAACTATTTACTTGGTTATTATATTAAACTTCCTAATAAATATTTAAAGGAATTATCATCGCGGTTAAAATATTTATTGGTTTTGGAAATAAAATTACACAAATTTAATAATTATTCTGGTGTCAGAAAAAATTGCCGTCAAATTCAAAGTAACAAAGGACATTAGAATTTGTTTATAAAATTACACATACCGTAAATTTTATAACCATCTCTTTCCCTTCTACTTGTGGTTCCTTTTTATTGCAGACGACTCTATGAATAAATTAACAGATGACAAATTAACCGAAAGAAACAGATGATCATGAAATCTGTGTAATAATTATTGAATCTATAATTGAGATTTCGTAAGTTTGTGTCAAAATTATTTTCTTAATTTAAATTTGGTAGTTACTTTTTGAATGAATATGGAATTTGGCAAGGTTTCACTTTTTTTAGTGATGAATATTCATTAAACAGTTTTCAGTTTTACATATATATCAGATTTTACCAAATGCTGTAAAATACCGGGTAATCGTTTTTACCATAAATTGTGTGAGTTATTTACCCAATAAAATTTAAAACATTTACTCGACTTTTTCCGACTGATTTTCCACTCTAGGTATCACTGTACAAAAATTAGTTCTACTAAAATAGTTAGATTTCTAATAATATGTACAGTTAAGTTGTTTTTTTTAATAAGTAGAGTTTAGCAATTTTGACGTGCATATGGATAACTTCAAGAACAATGTGTTTTTATTGAATATGTAATTTTGAAATATATTTGGAATTTTATATAATTATGTTATTATGTCCTTTAATTTGATGTCTGTATGACTGTATTTATATGTAAATATATTTTAAATGAAGTATGAGATCCTGAATGTAAAAGAATATGTATGGTTGGAAACGTTTTTGTTTGTTTAGAAAATCACTTTCAAATAAAGTTACCGTTTAACTAATATATGTTTGTTTCTTAATTGACTAATAATCTTGTAAGCACTACTTCGATTTACATTCCGTCACACTTTGTGATATTAGACGTAACTTAAGTTTTAATTTTAATTATAGTTAATTACTGTATCAACATTGCTAAACTTTTTTCAGAGTTAACCAAATTATAAGGTATTGACAAAGTTAATAAACTTATTTGAAATACGGGTTGTAACAAACGTTACAAACGGGTGTGCGATTATTATTAAATTTAGTCTACAAGCAATAATTGATTTTTCATAAATATTACTCTAATCCAAATTAACCGCCGTTTTTATATTATAAAAAGAAGTTTTTTTATCAATAGTTTATTTTAAGAATTTGTCTAAATCATTAAAACCAAAAAAATATATTCGTAAAAAAAAAAAAAAATGTAAATCATATCCCAAGGTAGGACTATATATTTTTATCAAGACGAAAAAATGACTATAGAAATCAGTACAGCATTAATCAAAAACAGAAAGCGAAGTAAAGTGATACGGAATTTTCAAACAGTTTCGAAATTGCAGTCGTTATAACGATATGCTCAAAATATTTGCACTAACTTAAATTAAGACTTAAAAACCTTAAATTAACCTCTTAAAATAAAAACCTAAATAGTATTCATAAGACAAATGAAATAATTACTAAAAAACAATCACGATCAAATCATACAAATTTTCTGTTCTGAGATTTCAGTTTGAGTATTTTATATAAACCATTGTTTTGTATAATTAATAAATTTGGCCTCATAATTCCCAGATATAAATCTGCTTATAAAATGTCATTTCTAACTTTCATTACAGAACTAGAGTCATTCCGAATAAAGAGTACTTCTGTAAAAAAGAGTATTTCGATAAATTTTTGTTGGAACAGAAAACCATGGGGTTCAAAATCCCAATGTACCAACGTTAAAGAACTGGAACTGCGACATTCTTTTATTCTTTTTTGTACTGTTAGGAGCGATATTTCCGCCGCGTTTCTAAAGAATAATATGCACTATCAAGGTTGAATTCCAAATAATAATAATGTCCGTTATACCTATAGTAATGTAGAAGTAAATTCCCGTATGCTCAATATAGTCTAATAGTTAATGATAAAGGCACCTAGTGCTCGTATACACTATTAGCCTCAGGGTCGGAAGGGATCAGGACTTGCCTTATAAGAAAGATGAATGAGAAGTACTATCTAATCCAAGACTACATGTAAACAAGTGTAAATCCCACTCCCTTACCAATCTAAGGAGTTATTTTTAGATTGATAGTGCATCTTTTTTTATTATTTGGTGGATAAATTTAAATTCAAAAATTCAAACCTTTACTAGTGATCAATGTTTGTTAGCTAATAATATTAAACAATGTTAATTAAGGAAGTTTAAAACAGAAACAATCCATTTTAACTCTAACACATAGCTATTACATTTAGTACACTCATTAAAACTTTACTGTTAACAACAGATTTATTAAGAAAAAGTAATCTGACGAAATATTTGTAACTTTTTGTAACTCCTGCCAAGTCTAAATATTAGGTGAACATAACAAATAACATCATTGTAATAAAAACCTTATATGTCATATCTTCATAGTCTGAGCTAAATTTGCTTAGAAGAAAGCCAACAATTCCTTTATCAATAAGCACAGAATCTTTTGGTATAAAAAATGTAAGCACCTCTAGTGATGGGCTGGTTTCTTGGCTGTATAAATAAACTACTCTGAATTTCACAATATTGACAAAATTCCCCTTCTTCACATCTACATAATCAAAACAGAAATTAAATTTGAAATTAATTTACTATTTTAATTTAACATTTGTATTATTATTAATTTTTTTAGATTATTTTTAAATTAATTTGATTATATGATAATTTCTAATTAGAAGAACTTGGTATAAAAATATTATTAAGTATAAGTTATGCAATAATGGGAAGACATAAAGTCTTGTCATAAGACGTGACATTAGAATTGGGTTTCTTTAACAAGATGTAAGGTTGTTATAGTTGACAAATGGTGACGTAAAACGAACATTTCGTTATTGTTAAGCTATAATACTGACAATATAACGATACATAAAACTGAGTAATAGTGTCCATGAATCTTTAATACATATTTTAATATATATTTTACAAATTAATATCTTATATACCATATGATTCCATGTATATATAAGTGTGATTTCATGATTTTAAGATTCAAGTGCTCATCGGAGTTGCAACTTAAGCCTTTTCCCCTAGATTAAATTTACACAAAGTCCAACGTAGATATAAATATAACCGTAACTACGAACTCATTGCAAATTTTCTGAAATAAAATGATTTCCATCGGAGATAATAACGTATAGTCTGTAATTTATCCGTTAACAAAATATATGGACAGAGGAGAGGGATTGCTGTTTGTACTAGATCTCCCACGTAGTTACGAATTTAGTTCTATGTAATCTCCGTTAATTTTGATAGATTTTTTTTTTAAATTAAACATTGTAGACAACTTTATTATATTGTATAAAGTAAAAAGACTTCCTAAGTAGAAGTAGTTTCCTACATAAGTAGAGAGAACAAAATGAGTACCATTCGGTTCATATATGTTACTATAAGTTTCCATATGTACCTGGATAACAAAGTTGAACAAAAATTTTAAATGCAAACGAAATGTTTAAAAACCCATATTGGATCTTATACTTCTACCGTAATCAAGGACAAAAACTTCAATGTTAAAACAATAGATTTTTTGTTAAAAACAAAATATGTATCGAATATTCTGACCTAAACGACTCAGAAAATTACTTTTATACGTTTTTTATCATTTTCTTCCAGTTTTACTCAAAAAATACTGATTTTTATTTGAGTCCAAAATTGTTTGTCTTAAGGGGGTTAAATGCGACTATCAATTTTATGACATACACAATCTGTAAACATTTTATGTAGCTGCGAACATTTATCAAATTCACTTTAATCGTCAAATTTCCTTCTGACATAGATTTTTGTAAGTAATTTCATTCACACCCACAAAATTCAAAACAAACCAAAATAGGTGCGTGGGGACATTGTGAGCGGTGGAAGTGAATACAAGTTAACAAACAAGTTCGACGTTTATCAAATACATATTCTCATAGCTGAATGGTGGTCGATTTATTGTGTCTTTTTAATTCGGCTATCTTATCATATCTAATGGAATAAAACTGAGAGCGTAAAGATGTAATTCATATCTAAATTTGGACTAATTGGTAATTTTAGAATACGAAACCTACAGATAGAGTGTTTTATTTACAGTTTTACTAAGAAATGAATAATTAGACATCAATTTGTAATGTAACAACTTACGTTTTACGGCTATAAATGAATAGAATTAATAATTCGCTTATGGTTTGTAATTAAAGTTTGACAATGTCATGTAAATAATTAGACATTGTTTATGATTTTAGTTTATCTGAATAGCCTATATTTCAATTTGTGCTATTGACTTTTTACAAGTTGTTGATATTCCTGCTTTACAAAGTAATTTAAAATGTACTAGTTCCATATCTAATATCTACGTGATGCAATAATTACACTGCTGTAAACTTCTCAACCATCACATGATATCAGCATTAATATGTTAAACAAAATACAATTACATTTACTATTTCCTCAATATATTTCTTTTTTTGTCAAATGTTTTTATCCCATTCATAAGTTGTTCAGTTGTTCATATTATTACAAATATATTTTTATAATATATTATTTTTAGTTATGCGTGAAATATTTATTTGTTACCTTAGAATGAAATAAGTTTTGAAATATGACAGATTTTAAAATTATTCAACATCATTTAAACGGAGCTAATTACCTAAATTATAACTGTTTATTTGTATAATAATATAAAAACAATATTTAAAAAATTAAATATGTTATTTTTGTATTATGCATTTGAACCATCAGAATTTAAATATCCTGTAGGCAGTGATTACATGTACAATATACAAATTTTCATGTAATACGATAAAATTTCACCAGAGCTACTGAGATACTGTCTCTTCCCAAAAAAAGGTCCTTAAAGTATATTTCCGATTGGAGAATTGGAATTGACAGTGTGAAATAGGAAAAGTTTTAATTTTACATGAGTTCTCTACGTTTGATTGATTACTGAGGGAGTGATATACAAATTTACATTTGAATGTGCAATAAATAGTCTTGATATCGTCCAACTAAATCTATTGTTAAAAAAATAGATAGATATTATTTTGAAAGAAATAATATACTTTAAACTAAATACAAAAATAACTGATATTTTTAGAAGGTACTTAAGGTATTGCTGACGTGGTATTTTTTAACATGAATTCTATGATATACATTTTAAAATAATTTTTGGTTTAGAGTCATCTAGAGTTGTCTGACTACATGTTTTTCATTAGGGTTAATTTTAGACGCCAGACCGCCGTGACAGAAGACTGAGCTTAGTAAATAGATGAATACTAAGTACACACATTAATAATTAGATATCAAGTACTGCGTTAATTATACTAGTTTATTCAATATATTTTACCATTACTATTCTCAAGTAGATTAGGTTTAATATATTTCTTACACTGTAATATTGTTAAGAATGTAAGAAACAGACTTCATTTGAAATATATTAGTTAGTTTACGAAATGTATATTATAAAACAAATAGAGTGTAATAAATAATTGTGTAATAAAAATTTTATACAAAATAAAAATGTAAGAAAATTTCGAAAGTATTGATATTATTTTTTAATAACTACCGGTACCCTTAAAAATTAATTCTAGTAAAAAAAATAAAATAGTATGTCAAATCCAAACCAATAATGTAATATAGTACTTTGAACAAACTTTTTTTCCCCTTTCATTAATTAAAAGATTTAAGCTTTCCAATTATATCTAGTTTTATATGTTTATTAATTCAGCAGAGAATGTTAGACCCATTCGAGTAGATCTTCTAGAAGAGTTTAGATACACCCTTCTAGAGGTGTAAAATTGCATACAACTCTCAGTGTTGTATCGCAACCTTAATGAAGACGTAAGTAATTGTTTGAAATAAAAGTAACAGTTCGTCCCTAGTGAGTCAGGTGCCGACTGTTCGTATTGTTTACTTAGCAACTCTTTCGGTATTTAGTGAAAAGTAATACTTAATCTCCCGATTTGTTTGACAAGTTTTATATTTAGATGAATTGATATAAATAAATTACTATTGTATTAAAAAAGGATTATTGTAACTTTTAAAATATTTTGCAAGAATTGCTATAAAACCCTCTCAATTCCTTAAATTTAAAAAAAAAATAATAATAATAAAATTGCTGCAAGTTATTTGTTACACGTACCTCAAGCTACATCCTTCTTCCAATTTAATATGTACAGATTAAACTATGATAAGCAATTATGAAGAGGAAGGAAGGAGCTGGTTACAATCATATGTATATTTGTTATTTCTTAGTTTAAATTTTTTTTATTGAATGTCATTATGCCCGACTAAATATTTTAAGTTATTAATAAATTTAATCTTCAAGTTAATCAAATTATTTGTGTGAATAATCAGTGTTGTATTTAGTAATTGGGTATGTCTCAATTTGGTAATATTTAGTTGTTGTTTTTTTTAAATCATAAAGCAACATGCTAATTTAAAATGAAATGTTAATCTTAGATATGAAGACTTGTCATAAGCCAGATTATAATCGTGTTTCTATGACAGCATACACAGTGGTTAAACCTGACATATTTTAACGTAAAACAGACATTTCGATATGTTAAGCTTTAACACTGACAATATCGACATCTATAACGATACAAGATTATTGAGTAAATAGTTCCATTAATTTAAATATTTTACAAAGTAATTTGTTATGTTAAACTTTGTAATATTACTTTTGGTTCCATATAAATATGAATAAGGTTTCTTGATGCTAGTATCAAATAGTATGGCGCAGTTATATTATGCTGCGCAAATTATATTAGCTATGTTAACATATGCTCAATAAAGTATTGGATAAGTATCCGTTATCCAAATGTCGGGTGATTTGGGTTGAATATTTTTAAATCTCCCATATAGTTTTATTTGCTCGTCATTGACAAATTTATTGCATCCTGTAATTTATGAAAATTAAAATCGTAACTGGTTCTTCTAAAACACGTGTGCTAAAACTCGAGCTAAAACACTTGTGGTGTCTAAAACAAGCCTGTTGAAAATCAATTTATTTATGATTATATTATTTGTTATAATCTGTAGCTAAGAAACAAGTAATTAAAAGATACGCCGTTAACTCCAGATCAGAAGATCCTCACCTAAGAAAACACAAGCCTTTCACTACTAGGTTATCGGGAATCCACCTAATATTTATATAGTAAAACCCACAAAACGTTAAATAATGGACAGGAAAAATGCATGTATGTTATGTGCATTGTATGATCCCACCACAAGAAATTTGTAATCAAAAACAAAACTAATAGGGGGGGGGAGGAATAACTTTTTTGTTAAACAATAAAACAAATATTATTGAATATTTAGATAACCATAAATTATAAACGACTAATCATACCATGCAGTTCTTACTCTTCTCTTCCCACTTTCGGCTAGTTTTACACTACAAATGATGATTTTTATTCTTGCTTATTAATGGCAATTTTAAGGAAGGATAAGGAGTTGCATTTATGATCCCTTTACAATATAAACTATAAAACGGATTTTATTGCATTTTATAAAAAACTAGCTGTACCCGGCCACGCATTGCTGTGGCTCATCTGGTTAAATGGAAAATAAATAAAAGACATAAATAAAGACATAAATTAAAATATGTTTATTTAAACAATGCTTGTGGGTACACAATATTTTTTGTAGTTCCATTGTTTGTGTATATATACAGATTATCTGGTTAACGTAGCAATCCGTTTCTAGATCTAAGCCACACAATTGTAAATTTTGGCCCTGAGCTTTGTTAATGGTAATTGCAAATGCCAATCGAATTGGGAACTGCAATCTCTTAAATTTAAATGGCATGTCTGTTGGAATTAAAGGAATGCGAGGAATGAGGATATCATCATTTTTGTAAGGTCCTGTCAAGATTGTTGCTTCTATGACGTTGTTTATTAATTGTTTCACTGCAAGTCTTGTGCCGTTGCAAAGCTTTGGCTGGTTGATATTTCGCAAGATGATTATCGGCACACCGATTTTCAATTGCATTAAGTGTGGTGGCATCCCTAGCAGATAGAGTGAATTTAAAAATTCTGTTGGGTAATTATTTGCTTCATTTGCTTCTACAACAGTGTCGACGGACTTGTATGTGACTACCTCACTTTGAATTTTAGTCTGAATAATATTATTTATTTCGTAGACGTCTTTGTTCTTGGAGGCAAGAATAGCTCGTTCACTCAGCCAATCGCAATTCTTATAATTGGTTTGAATATTGGGAAATACTTGAACATTTTTATGTTGGAAATATGAAACCAATTGAAACATTTTTTTAAATAAAAAGCTACACTATCCCAGAGTAACATAGAGTAGGATTCATTTTGATAAAAACATTTTTTATATTCCATATTATTTGTAAATTTATTTTGAAAATCGTAAAAAAATCTTTGGGCATTAAACCCAGTGTCTATCAGCTGTAGTATCAATAAATAAACAACATTATGAAAAACTAAAAAAAATTACTATTGAAAGATGAAATTTATAAATATCAATAGAAACGTACTATGCCAAAGATATGCACAACAACATAAATTATGTGTGTATGTTGCCATTAAGGTAGGTAAAATAAATTAAATATAATTTTAGGTTAGGCCTAGAAAGATGAACCAATACATATTTCTTGAATGTACCTATTGGCATTCATTACCATAGCAGCCAATTTAATAAAATAACTGATGAAACAGTTGATTCGGATGTCCAGCTAGTACAAATAATATTTTTAAGTTAGGCCTAGATTGAACCAACATATATTTCAACACACACAAACCAATAAAAGCTTGCGTTAAGATAATAATATTTAAAATTAAGAAAACAATATGTTACAATCTAATTTAAAAAAAAGACATTAGAATTTAATAGTAGGCTAGGCCTATTTATAATATGGTAAATGATATATTTTATAAATTGAAAATTGCCTCTTTTATTTATAACAATACAAAATCTCTGTCCTAATTAATATTCCCGAGAAAATAACATTGTGTACAATAACCTGTTTTAAAAAAGTTATTATTTATGTAACATTTAGATAAGTTTTTATTTAAATTGTAGGCCTAACTGTTACAATTTTATGTTTTGTATTTATAAAGATTCTTTAATTTTAAAATAAAGATATAAATATTGTCTTTTAAGTGTTTTTTATTTCATATTGATATATTAATTATCTTAGAAGTAATTAATTATATAGTTATGTTATTATAAAATTTGGAAGTGTAATACAGTTTAGATTATAAAATAAATGGGTTTTTTGAATTGTAGGCCTAGTTGTTACAATTTTATGTTTTGTATTTATTAAGATTTTTTAATTTTAAAAGACAGATAAAAATATGACCTTTTAGGCCTAATTATTTTTAATTTTATATTGATAAATCAAATGGTTTAATATAGTTATTAATATTATAATGATGAAAATAGGTTATGACAAAAAATGTTATTTGAGTTATTGTAATTTTTTTATTTAATCTGGTTTAACCAAATGAAAGACGGTGAAAAAATACAAAAAATTATTTATACTCGCGAAATTAATGCTATAGTAAATGTTATTGTACTAACGGAATGTCTTACAAAATAATTGATTTAAACATTTGTTAATTACAACAATACATTTGGAAACATTGAAAATATTTAATATAGTGTGTTTTGTTTTTACTTCAACAGATGTCGTTGTTCACAAAAACCTATCTTAAAAGATAGAAATCCAAATACATACAGTTGTTTGAAGTTTGAAATCAGCTCATAATGGAAATATAGGAAACAGTTGACTACAGCTGTTATTATTATAGTCCATAAACATAATTATGTAATGGCGCTTGCATTTTTGTTAAATATTGAGCATATATTTTGTTGTTTTTATGTTCATTAGATGCTACAGTTTTTCAAAAAGTATATAAAAACACTCGTGGATTCGAATGGAATACTGTGTCCAAATTTCAAAGCAATCGGTGAAGAACTTTCTGAGATTATCGATTTTGAACAAACGCACATTTACATTTTTATTTATATAGATGGATATACTTAGACAGTATACGTATCAAACTTATTTGCACTTTAATGTTGTTCATTTCACTTTTACTATTCATGAACTTTTTCTTTTATATATATATATATATATATATATATATATATATATATATATATAAGTATTATGTAGGCTTATTTTATTTTTCACCAACTAAAATTCAAATTAATTTTTAGTAATTTTTTGTTTTTGTATGTATTTGAACTGTACGTTAATTTTATATATTTATTTCTTGCCTCTGAAGACAACTTACCAGAGATGGAGGTGACATTGTTAGAACGCAAAACGTAGAGCTGATACGACTACTTATCTTTGAAAAGTACTGACAGAGTGATTAATTTTGTGAGTATACAATGGGCTAGATCAATAGCCTATAGAGTAGTTTGAAATTCTACCAAAAATAAAAACCAAAGTTCATTTCTTCGAATTTGTTATTATTAAATAATATATATTAAACACACAATACGCAGAGCGAAGGGAAGGGGGTCAAGAAGCCGAGTAGCGACATCAAGTGAAGATTATATATACCACCTCGTGGTACATTATGGACAACGTGCTCTATTATCACGATGGTCTGGCGTAGTGTGGCTAAAGTAACTTTTGAAAAATACAGATTTTCAAATATCTACATTATATATGAATTACTTTACAAATTAGGAGCCAAGGTCCATGGTTTTTCTATATCATCCCATTTTGACTATTTTTTACTCCAACAGTATAATGTTATCACTACGAAGTTGGTTTATATATACAAAACGTTAAAATATCTACATTTAGATATGAATTACAACTTCACAAATTTTTACGTCAGGCTGAAAGGAGCATGGATTTTTCTTTATTCACCCCATTTTTTTCTATTTTCACTTCAACAATATAATTCTAACACTACAAAGTATATTATTATACGCAACTATTGAAACATCTAGATGTAAATAAGAACTACAACTTTAGAAATTTTGTCGTCAGGAACAATTGGTCATGGTTTTTCTTTATTCGCACCATTTGACTATTTTTCTATCCAACAATATAATAAAATTTTATATAATGTATGTTCCATCCCAATTACTTCATCTGGTACCCTACTATAAGTAGCCAGCAACTCCTTTCAGCTACTTTAGCTGGGCTTTATCTTTAAGTCTTACTTATAATGCTTTTGTTTATAACCCAAAAGGCTCTGAACCCATGAGGGTTTAATTAATTCTTAATTCCTGCTATGTAACAATAAGTTTATATCCTCCAAGCCCAAAGTGGTATAGCATGACTAAGATAGGACCTAGCTTCTAATATGAGAACTCTGGATACCAGGGGATTTCAAGCTTCAATTTGCCATTCTATTGGTAAGTAGGATTATGACCAGCGAGACTGAATAGATTCCTAACTTATCGTGGGAACTAAATGGATCTCAAACAATCAAATTATTAAAAAACTAATGTAATCGTTGAGATTCCAGCCACTACCGTCTCTCAACCGAAAGTAACTGGTTCTGATCCAGCACCTTCCTCTGTGGAAAGCGACAGAATGAATGAGGATTCTGATTATATTCTAGAGAGAGAAGACGAAAGATTCTCTGCCTATGTCTAGAAAAAAATCTTGATAGTACTTTTGAGCAACAAAGCTTGCCTGAAATGACAACAACAAAAACATATGACCACTAAAACAATAAAGTCATCAAGGCCAAGCTTGCTGAACAGGAAATCGAATGAAATGGCGAAAATGTAAAAGGGCATGAGGTGAAAATCCAACGAGTTCTGCAGGTCTATATCATAATCTTGTCTTGTTTTTTTTTTTTTTTTTTTTTTTTTCAGAGATGAATATACTTCTAAATTCTAGTTGTTTTTTAGGGAGTCACTTATATCTTTCAATAAATTCCATTAGCCTCTATAATACTATTTTAGTGAATATTTTCACTGTTTAATTTACTAAGACTCTTAGGCGGCATTTATTAGGAACAATGATATCTCATTGTTTTTATATCATTTTACTTTACCTTTATACTAATTTCGAACTCAATATCTTAGCTATTTCTGCAGTTATAATGTTTTAAAATAAATAATAGACGGAAAATGAAGAAGAATTCGACTATATGTTACTTGACATATTTTTATTGGTTTAGATGTACATTATCCGAAAATGAATAGCCAGTCCACCTTTTTCGTTACTACCTGTATATATGAGTATTTTCAATTTGTATTAATCATTCTTAGTTAATACTTTTCATGGACAGCTCTTTTTGGCCCAGTAAGATCCAAACGTTAACTTTATTTCAAATTTTGTAAAACTAATATTAAAATCGTTTTAATAATATATTAATAAATTTTATTTATTCACCCATTATAGCTTTTATTACTCAGTTTAAAAAAGTACTTATAAGACAAGAAGAAAGGTCTGATGTGGCATTATAATATATATTATAGGCTACAGTTCAAAATCTATTTTTGGTTCACCGTTAACTGGATTGGACAAATTAGTTACTTTTCATTACGCTTAATTTCAGCTCCGTTAAGAGACAGCTTAGTTAACAGATGAATGTTAAATACATACAATGATTTGATGATATGGACAACATTCAATAGACTATTTTATTTAATATATTTTACCATTACCAATAACACAGAAATTAAGTTTGTACTGCTACGTTAAATTTGAACAATGTAGAAAGAATACATCTTATAAAAACTTATTAGTTTCCCTATACAATGTATATTATAAAACAAATTTAGTGTAGTCTATTAAATAAATCAATCAAAAATGTATGATGTTAGGAATAATTATGCAAAAAAATAAAAATTCTAATTATTTCAAAATTACTGACATTATAATTTATGACTTTTTAATAAGTATTCATAAAAATTAATTCAAGCTTAAAAACTGAAAAAAAGTATTATTTTAAGTCCAAACCGATAATATGATATAATACTTTGAACAAAATATTTTTCTCATTCCACTGTTTTTAATTACTTTAGGTAATCTTTAAAATATTAGGAATCCCAATTTTATCTATTTTATGTGGTAATTAATTCAGCGAAGAATGTTTGTAGTTCTCCTAGAACTATGTAGATACAGCCCTCTAGAGGTGTGATAGTACATACCACTCTCAGTGTATACCTAATGAATACTTAAGTAATAGCTTGGGCTAGATGTAACATTTCGTCCCTAGTGTGTTTAGTACTGTTCATATTTTTAATTCGTAACTCTCTTTCAGTATTCGCCGCGAATTGTTTTTGTATACATGCAATAAGTGAAACAAATGTCTTACTTTCAGCCTCACTATTTTTGTGTGAAATGTATAATATAGTAAAATAATAATTGTCACTTTAAAAATATTTTGCATGATTTACAAAAGAAATTAGTTTCCAAAACTTTTTCCTCTGTTTTCAAAATATTCCAGTCGAATTTAATTTAACAATACATATTAGAAACCAAATTTAATGAAATCTAACAAATACTTTTGCAGCAAGTGACTCATTAAAAATACCTCAGACGGCTTACCTCCTCCCTCTGTGATATAACTTAATGAACAGATGAAACTAAGATGAGTTATCAAGAATTAATAAACTGGTTACAAAACAAACTGTTATTTCCACAGTAATATTCTTATTGATATTAATTTTGTCTGCCATGGTATTTTATGTATTGAATGTTATAGTTATAAATAAATACCTTTAGTCGTTTTTCAGAAATTTAATTTCAAAAAAATATTTAACATTACTAATATTAGATATTTTTATCTTTCGTTTAAAAACATTACAAACAATAAACTCTAATTATAAATTGTCGTTATCATTTAAAAAATATATGAAGCAAATAGTTTATATAGTGTATTTAACTGAAGTCTAGAAGAATTCTCATAATAAATGGTAATAAAATTGTATTTATACTAAAAGACAAGGTTGTTATTCCTGACTAATGGTAAAGTATAACCGTCATCTTGTTATATTAAGCTTTCACGCCGATTATAATGATTTCGACGTCCATTTATTTATTTGATAACATTAAAGTTTGTTATTTGTATTGCATAATGTTCATATTTTAAGCCCGTAAAGTTAGCGAGGAAAATCTTGTCATAAGAAATGCCATTAGAATAATGTTTTTTACTAAAACACAACAACTCTGAGCCCGACAAATGGTGAAGTATAACGGTCATCTAGTTATATTAACTTTTAACACCGGCTATAATTTATTTCGTTGTCCATTTATTTATTTCATAACATTAAAATTTGTTGCATAATGTCCATATTTTAATTCCGTAAAATCAACCAGTAAAGTCTTGTTATATTAAATACCATTAGAATCGTGTTTAAATAATAAAATACAAAGTTGTTACACCTGGTTAATAATAACGAATAACGGTCATGTTAAATCGTGTTAAGCTTTGACACCGATTGTAATGAAATCGACGTCCATTTAAACATTAAAATTTAAAAATGATATTTCACAACAATAAAGTTTATTGATTCTGTTGCATAATATACATACTTTATGTCTGTAATGTCAATGAATGAATTCGTGTAACAAAATTAGAAATGCTATTAGAATAGTGTTTATATACTAAAATATAAGGTTGTTTTTGTCACTTATAAAATGGTAACATAAACGATCATCACGTTATGTGAAACTTTTACCCCAACTGTAATGATATCGAAGTCCATTTATTTATTTGGTAACATTGAAGTTTGTTGTTTCTGTTGCATAATATCCATATTAATATACATGTTTACATCCAAATAATTTGTTTAGAAATTTTTAGAATATTCTTTTTATTTGTATATGTATTTGTTCCACGAGAAAATTCATCGTCATTTTTTGCTTGTGATGGCTACTTGACCAAATATAGAGCTCAGGATCTGCGCTGTGATTCCATTTTAATAACACGAAATGTACAACTGCTCCCACTTGTTTTTCATAAGTACTAATCTAATGTCTTGCTTTACTTTCAACTGAAAAATGACAACACCACATATTGTGAGAGAATGAAAATGACATGTGTAATTTAGGACAGAATATATTTTTTAGTTATATAAAATCGAATGTATTACCAATTAAATTATAGTCTGAAATTCAAATTTGGCCCTACAATATATATATATATATATATATATATATATATATATATATATATATATATATATATATATATATATTGTTCAGGATTACAATTTATTAGGATAATGTATATTTCAGCTTGACTTTTAAAAGTCAGCATTCATTGTTTACTATCAGGTTTAGAACAATGTTAGTTCCACATCTAGCCTTTCCGTGATGCTAACTGCTGTGTAAACTTCCACTTCATTACATAATATGCTTTAACAAAAAAAAATGTATATTTAATTAAGTACGAGTATTTTTGTTTTTGTGACT
Source organism: Aphrophora alni (assembly GCA_963513935.1). Taxonomy (NCBI): domain Eukaryota; kingdom Metazoa; phylum Arthropoda; class Insecta; order Hemiptera; family Aphrophoridae; genus Aphrophora; species Aphrophora alni. The sequence continues at coordinate 64,024,726 of OY740767.1, read as the reverse complement.
TACGTTTGTATTTCATTTATAGAGTATTTGTCTTATTGAAGATATTACTAAACTATGCCTTTTTATTAATGTATGAAATGTGTATATTTTACCTGATTCATAAACCCCCTTAAGATGTGAAAAAATTATTATTCCTTTAGAAATAGGGATAGTCAACAGTTTTAAAATATAGTTTAGGGATACTTTATTGTGTAAAATTTGGCGGTCAACCCAAAATAAACACAAAACATTTTTGTATATTAAATTATATTATATATTTGGGGACGGGGTACACGATAGTGAAAGTACCGAGTGTGTATCTCATACCATTTTTGAGATATCGTTGGACGTCATATTGAAAAAATACGCATTGTATCGCAAAGCGAACGAAATCACTCGTCTGTATGGATGTCGCGGAGAGATACGTGTATTAAAATGTCTGCAAGTTCATTTTTCAACAGAAATGGCCTTGAAAAGCAGGAAATATGGTGTTTCCGCTTCCGGTCCTCAAAGGTATAAAATGTACTTATCGGTCAAAGTATAGTTACTTCGATTGGAACTCGGGTATTACCTTAGGGTCGTGTTGCGTATCACATATATGTTTTCAGGTATAGGATACACGATGGCAACGGTAGTGCACTGATATTCATTACCTGTCTCGAGATATGACCGTGAGAGAGTGACTGTGTGTTTTTGTGTGGGTGCTTGAGGTCCTGAAGGGATGATTTTTGCAAAAAACGCCATTCTTCATGATGTCTAAAAAGAGAGAACATCTATCGCCTTGAGATAGCCAGATTGCGCAAGTATATAGGGAGATGAGGTACTGGGAGGCCGAACCGGAACATATACATACTAAGAAATACACACCTATAACGAAAGAGTTACAGAAAAGCGGAGTATTTTTCACTATATAGGAATTTAAAACCGGAGAGTTGGATAAAAAACGGAGAATGACGCAGATGAGTAGAGCAGCGAAAGTGTGGAGAAATATAGATAGTGGGTTGTTGAGAAGGAAATACTTAGTTTTATCGATACTGATATAATTAGAGAGACTTTGGAGTGTTCACTATAATTACAAGCTACATCAGAGTGGCAAACCCATCGTTTGCGGATATTTGTGCTTAAAGATTCTATCGTGAGCATTGTTTTAAACGGTAATAGTTCACACTTTAGTATGATTTGTTTCCTTCGATTGATCTAACCACTGAAAGTGGGAAAGCGGTCCTATAGATCTTCTAGTACTTCAACTATTTCCTCTAGTATATCACCCGATTGTATATATTATATATTTTGATATGCTACTTTTAGTTCTTCTTTGTAGGTTTTATGAAATATACTTTTTTCATATCATCACAGAAGAAAAAATCTATAAGCAATTCCATAGATGGAGGACCTTTTATCAATCAATACTATATTAAAAATGTTTTTAACGACACCATCCACTACAAAATTTTAGTATAGCGGAGCTCCATATTGTTGATGATTGATTCTAAATTACCCCAATTCATCTAAAGTCAAGGAACACTGCCGGTAATTAACGAATTCTCTTTCTTTTCGTTTATATTCTTACAAGGTTTTGCCAGTCAATTAAATCTGAAATGGCGGAAAATGTGCATACCAATACTATTAGTTAGACGAATATAGAAAGCAAAAAAATCCATCATTAAAATTGTTTCTCTTTTATTCCTATAACACAAGTTTTATGGAAGTTATGACTATTTTTTTCAGTTCCTCGACATTTGCTGCTATTTAAGCTTTACCTGATGCCATCACTTTTGTAAATTCTAAGAGTTCTTATATCTCATTTTACGTAAAGACGGTTGCACATGTAAAAGTGTTTTAATAACCTCAATTATGCACAATTAATCGTTCATTATTTTGTAATACATTGAAAATGTTAAAACATTCGGTTTTTTATTTTTTTTTTAATGTCTCACGTATTTAAAAGTGTTTTATTCAATTTTAATTCAATACACTTTATAGTACACAGATTTTCATCTATTTTAATTTTAGGCCATGGAGAAAGGACTTTTTAAACGCACTGTAAATTACTAAAATATGTTTGTGATGGTGTATTTAAAACTATAAGCCTGTTGGGTTAGGTTATTTAAGGCCTCTACTTACGAAGTTAGTTTCCCAGCTTCATTCTTGTTGGTGTGTAGAGCGTCTCAACTATTTATTTATTGCCACCTCTCACACAGTTCTTACCCCTAACAGAGTCCCATTAAAAATCAGTTATGTCGTGACACACCACTGAGACCTTAGTGTTTTGCATTTACGTGTTAATCTACTGATTTTGGATAGTAAACCCTATATACCGAATTATTATCCTGATTTAATTTAATATATGGAAAAAAAATTGTAACATTCGTGTTATCCATGTCATTAGCAGCAGAATTTATTTGGAATGTTTCATAAGCCAGATGTGCGTACTGTAAGTGCCATAAAGCCAGATGTGCGTACTGTAAGTGCCATAAAGCCAGATGTGAGATAAAGCGTACTATAGGTGCGATTGTAGTTCTCTCACGTGTCCTCCTTTGCACTTCCTAATCCATCACGTTCGTTATTCACTCTCACTAACACTAGAATATGCCAGAAATTTATTACTCTCATCTCACATCTAAGACAGCTGTTGCTCTCATCTCACGTTTATGACATCCATAGCTCTTACTGTAAATCACAACTCCTCAGTAATTACAACACTACTAGTTATAGGTTACAAGTAATACAGTACAGTTTCAATTGTTAAAATATTTTTAGTATATTTTTATTTATTTTTGGATAACTACATTATAACATGTTTGTGTTCACAATAACTACAATTATTTTTAGGTTTTAAACTAAATGAATGAAATGGTAAAAAATACTGTTTCAATCATAATCCAAAAAAAAGCATAAACTCATTTCTTATAATATTTCTTGAAACATGAACGGTTAAACATATATTTTTCGATTACTAATTAATTTTAAATATAAAATCGTGCGATATACGTGATATAAAAGAGATTAATTTAACTTTTGTCCTATACGACAATAGTTACAGTAGAATAGTTTACCTCTGTCAACCTTATAAATTCTTAGTGCTTACATTAAATATTAATTAGACTTGGGACGGAATTACGTTTTAAACTAAACTTGATTTTACAAGTTTTCAGGTCTGTGTTTAGGTAATTAACAGCCATACATTAGCTATAGTACGCATATTATTGTTTAAATAACATATTATCTAACAGTATTTACAATTTGTATAAGTTCTTAGTGACTTTTCATGCCCAACTACTTTTTGTCGATTAATGATTAGATCAAATCGACAACTGGAAATCGATAATTTGAAAACTAATACTAAATTCATTTTATTATGGCAACAACAAATTTCACCTTTCACAAATTTTAGTTTTTATTCTTTGGTTTAAACGAGAAGAATTTTGAATTACATGTAGTCGTGAGGTAAAAGAAAATATGGCTGATGTGGTATAATACTATGAATACTATGATATACATTTCAAAATCTATTTTTACTTCAGAGTTATCTGGAGTAAATGTTTTTCATTAGGCTTAAATTCAGATGCCGGATCGCAGCGACAGAAGACGAATACATATAAATATTAATTAGTTTATTTAATATCTTTTACCATTACCATTCTCAAAAAGATTAAATTTTGTATATTGCTTGTACTGTAATATTGTTAAGAACATATTGTAAGCATTATAAAACAAATAGAGTGTACAAAATGTATGTATAATTAAAATATCATATATATTGCAATAGTGCAAAATAAAACTACAAGAATATATAAAAATTAATGATATTTGAATAAGTACCCTTAAGTACTATTTATATTTAAAAGAGAAAAAAGTAGTATGCCACATCCAAACCGATAATTATAACTGAAAAACTTACTTCGCATAAATTAGTATTGAATATTAACAAAACTATGTTCATTTTTTTAAATAGTTGCATGATTTCCAATATAAATTAGCTTAAAAAACCTCGCAGCTTCTGAAAATTGAAAAATAATTTTGTTGCAATTTACTCGTTACACGTACCTCAGGCTACTTCCCTTCACCCCTTACATAGTGGTACAGATTAAACTACGATAAGTTTCCTATGAAGTTGAAGGAAGGAGCTTGTTATAAACATCCAACATATGTAGGTGTATATCTGTTATTTCTACGGTATTACTGTTCTTAATAAAAATCATTGTCCGAATAAGTAGTTTATATATATTAAGTGTATCAAATTATTAACGACGAATTATCTGTGTTTTATTTAGTCATTAAGGCTCAATTTAATATTTGGTGTCTGATGTTTAAATCATAAAGCAACATGTTAACCTAAAACATTAATTAAAGTTTAATAATTAAAATCATTTTAGTTAATTATTTACTATATAAACCTATAGCAGTAACACTTCATTATATTTGTAAATCATAACTCCTATTTTTTGTACGGTAATGGCAAGTTTACATAACTAACTATAGATTTAATTAATAAGGAAATAGTTGTCTGAAGGTACGAATTTAGATTTCAGTAACTGTATCCAAGACAAAGTTAATGATAGATACAACTTAAGTTCTACTTGAAAAGACGTATCTTTGTTGATTTTTCAAAATTTCAATTGAACATATAATTAAATTTATATATCATATTAGGTTTACATTACTAATATTACCTACAATTATAAGAGTATTTTAGTTGTCAAGAAAATAATATTCGACGTATTTATGGTGTATTAAAGTGAAGACATGAAGTTTTGTCTTAAGAAGTGAGATTAGAGTCGTGTTTCTATAACAAGATACTAAGTTGTTAAACTTGACAAATGGTGACGTAAAACGGACATGTCGTTATGTAAGCTTTAACACTAACAATATCGACGTCCATGACGATACATATAATTGAGTAATAGTTCCATGAATTTAAATATTTTACAAATAATTTTCGAATGTAAACCTTTGTGTTATTATATATGATTCTATGTAAAATATGAACGAGGTTTCTTTATACAAGTACTAATGGGGAGAGAGATTTATCATCAATTACAGTTTGTTTCCATGACTAAATTTACACAGTGTGTAGAGTTGGTATATCAATAACAGTAATTATGATATCAAAACATATTTTCTACAATAAATTTTCATCATTAGCTATGTTAGCCTATCGTCAGTAAAATATTGGCTGATTTTCCGTTATCCAAATGACAGAGTGATTGTGTTTGAATATTTACAAATCCCCACATAGTAATATATTTAGTTTTATATCATAAGATTTCATTTTTAATAGATTGTTTAATTGCTTGTCAGTGACAACTTTATTCCATCCTATAATTTAAATTTCCCCCTCCATCACATGTCTTCGTTTTGAAAGAATTGTCTTCAGTTTAGAAGAGTAATTCATCGTTTTTGATCGGCTGTCTTTGTTTCAGAAGACTGCCTCTTCGTTTTTTAATATATGTCTTCGTTTTAGAAGAGCTGTCTTCGTTTTGAAGAGTTTTCTTCGTTTTATAAAAGTGCCTCTTCGTTTTAGAGGAGTTGCCTTGTCAGAATGGATCCGACTTAACCATTATAGTACATACCTAACCAAAAAACTGTACATCCAGCTATCCCATCTTGGGCTTACCAAATACTTACACAAGGCAAAATCAAGGTGGATTCGTCGACACGGTACACACCCAACTTGGTCAGGAGGGATCTGACCTAACCTTTATAGTACTTACCCAACCCCCAAAGAAATATATTCAGCTATGCTATATCTTGCCAAGTAACTTGCCCAACTCAAAATCAAGATGAATCCGCCATCAGACCTAACCATTATAATATATACCCAACACAAAAGGTGTACATCCAGTTATTCAATCTTGAAATTGCTAAGTTCTTACCCAACCCAAAATGAAGGTGTTTCCACCATCACTGTATACACCCAACATGGACAGAAGGGATGCTAAATAACCATTATAGTATTTACACAATCCAAAAAGTGTATATCCAGCTATCTCGGAATTGCTGAAAGGTGGTCATAGTACTTACCCAACCAACTGGCTCCAGGTTCGATTCAAGTTAGAACTTGTGTGAGTGTGTGTGTGTGTGTTTGTGTGTGTGTGGGGGGGGGTTGTCTTATTTTGGCCTATGTTTCAACAGAAAAACTCTCTCTACAACCGTGTATTAAACCAAATTTCTGCTTATCTAACCGAAATTCTGATATTGCATCGGATTTTCCAACATAAATACTATGTCTAAAGCCGGTTTACTGCTTTTGCAACCTCTTTTCCAATCGAAATAGTGTTTCCTGAATCACATTTGCCTACCAAAATACTGTTTTTGCTTCCGATTTTCCAACCAATATACACTGTCAACATCAGATTTCCAACAAAATTTCAGTTTCAAATACAAATGAGTAAAGGTCTTTGAGTGTGTCTTTGTGTGAGTGTGTATATGGTAGGATCACTGGCAGTGGCAGTAGTAGCGTTATTGTCGTTCTTGATAGCAGTGAAATTGTCTGTAGCAACATGAGTAGCATTGGCTGTAACGGATGACAATGGCCATGGCAGTGTATATCAGTAGTATTACAGTGACTGTGGCCCGTGAGTGCAGTGGGAGTAGCAGTTGTAATGGAAGTGGCATTGGGAGTGGCCGTGGCATTGTCTGTGGAAGTGGTATTATTTGTGGTAGTAGCAGTGGTAGTGGCTGTAGTAATATGAGTAGCAATAGCATTAGAGTAGTAAGACAGTGGTAGTAACAGATGGCATTGACATTGGTATCAGATGTGGCAGTGGTAGTGGTAATTTCTGTGGTAGTAACAGTGTTAGTGATTGTGTAGAAATAAGAGTAGTACTGTAATTATATTACAGAGGTATTGACGGTAAGAGATGGGAATTTAAGTGGTAATATCTATGGTAGTGGTAACATTTGTGGAAATAGCTGTGGTAGTATTTGTATCAATACAGGAGCAATAGTATTACAATGTCCGTGGCAGTTTCATCTGGTGGTTATATCTGTGGTGGTAGCAGTGGTCGAAGCTGTAGCAATAAGAAGGTCAATAGTGGCATCAACAATATCACAGTGGCATTGACAGTAGGAGATTGCAGACCTAGTGGTACTGTCATTGTGACTAGTAATGGTTATGGTGGAAGAGGTAGTGTTGATGTCGTTCTTAGTGACTGCATGACTGCATGAGTACCAATAACATTATGGTGGCAATGGCAGGAACAGTTGGTATTGGAACGAACAATTAGTAGTGGAATGAACAGATGGTAGTAGTTGTAATGGGTCATAGTAATCTGATTGTACCATCGTACCTGACCTGCTATTTCTATCTGAAGAAGTGTCACCGAAACCCTTCTATTGTTTATCTTTACTGCTCCTACACATCACGTCTATTGTTCGATGTCTTGGGAATTACCCAGGCGTGGTGGCACCATCCAGTTTAGGGAGGGACATTTTCAATATTTCAGTTGATGGACAGTAGAAGTACATATCAGTCGACTCTATCTGGTTCATTTCATTTCAGTTCATTTCTATCTGGATCATGGATTTCAATTTAATAGTCTAAAAGCGTTGAAAAACTTCATTGCGGTTAGGGGAAGTAAAAACTGTTTTTTTTACAGTGGAAATTGGTGAAAAAATCTATTAACTGTTCTAAGTGTGACGGTAGAATGCATTTTAACGTTGAGAAAGGAGGGAACCTTGTGCATCGATGTGGAGCAAAAATGTGCCGAGCAAAAAATAATGCGCGTGACAGTAGTGTTTGGACTTGCGCGAATAAACCCCGTCACTTTTTTTTATGGTAATTTGTGCGTGTAACTTCAAATATCCTTTCTCTGTTATAGTGAAAGAGACGGGTTTGTGAGAACCTACAACAAGAAAACTGTTGAACTCTTTTATTGAAATACTCTTGTTATGGCTGACCGAGAATTCTGCAAAAATTGCAGGCGATGGGAAAGTGGTTGAAGACGACGAAAGCGCCTTTGGGAAAAGAAAATATAATCGCGGGCGTGTAAGTAAGGTTCGTTGGGTGGTTGGTGGGATCAAGTCAAATACACCCTTGAATTTTTTGTATACTTATAAAACAAGACCGTAATAGTACTGAAGAATTACAAGTCTGTACGTTGCTAAAGCAAAACTTTAAAATATCTAATTTATTTAATTATTTTTTCACAAATGTAGCTCATTATAGTTAAACAATTAATAAGCTGTGACCACAAAGGACACCATTCCAGTGAAGGGGAGGTTTGGACACCAATCATAGAGATGAATCTCTTCTAAATGGCTTTGTGTTATACAACTTACATGTAACAGTCATTTAAAATAGACGAGACGTTATTGACATTACTTTCTGATCAAAACGTTTTTCTAGGTTTATTTATGGGATGCACTTTTCCACGAGGTCTCGCTATCGGACTACAAGTATATTTGTTTCTGTGTCAAAAATAACCCGTTAACTCCTCCCCCCCCCCATTTCAGGAATCCCATGTGGAATCTTTCCATAACAATTGTCCTATGCGTCGGATTCATAGTAAATCTAATGCCGCTTGGTGGACCAAAGTTCTGAAACGTAAGGGATAATAATATTATGAGATTATTTAAACATATACAATAAATATGAAATATTAACAATTATATTTGAGCATAGCACAAATGTTATTCATTACTCACATAATCCATATTAAATTATTTATATAAACTTTTTTAAATTTTAAAACCATAATATAAGTTTAAACGCTTCTTTCCTTTTCTTTTATGAGAGACCGTTTTTGTATCCGATTTTGAGACGAGTGACATTACTTGATTTGGTCTTCAAAGTTCGTAGACGACAACTAACACTTGAACAAACAAATCTCATAACTTTTTAACTGAAAACGACATCTTCAAAAAAAGAAATATTTTTATATGATATCATGTATGGTCTCAACAGTTAAACCAACAACAGAGGTTTTTATCATACTAACCAGACTGCTTGATAAGAATTCAATCAATATGGAAGTGGACACAATATTTAAAAAAATGTATATTTAGAGGCCGCTTTATAGTTTATTGATAAATAAGTCTCAAACTCTCTATGACTAACTGCTTGTAAATAATGATTATAAAAACTAGTAACTCAGCCTTTTTAAAAGTGTTAACTTATTGATATATTTTAATGAAACTCATTCGTGGTAGTACGTATATGATCATTTTGTACTGAATATGTTAGGTTCATATAGGGAATCGGTGTCAACGTATTTATTTTTTAAGTTTCTCAATCCACAACATAACGTCTAAGTATTTATCATTTTTATTTTTATTTCGAATTAATTTTAATTATAAATAAATTGTTTTTAAGAGTACCTACGCTTCGCAATTGAAGTTAGTTGTTAACTACTTGTTCCCAAACTCCCGAAGTTATTTAAAATTAAAATCTAAAGTCTCCAATGAGCAAAGCAAGAGACACAAGTCGACAACCAAGCAAAAAATTAAACTTTTGAAGTCTTACTTTTACTTGAATAATATTACAGAATAATACGATGTTCGAGATAGCAAAGGAGTCAAGTCACGCCGATAGAGCACGTTCACCTTCTGATTATTTTAAGACAAGTTTGATAATGTTTTGATGGATTGAAGGATCGTACTAAGTCCATAGTAGGTGTTCAAGTACAACCGGGTTAAACCTCTCTATAGTCATTTTATTGCTTAAAATACATATAGTATTGAATATTTGTTAATTAAATTTATTTACCATTGTATATATACTGTTTGCCTTCAAGATTATTAAATAATTTATTTAAAGTAGCCATTACTTAATTTGGGAATTGGGGAATATATATATTGATATTAACTTCTTTTTATTGTTTAATTCTTATACGTTTTTTATACCGGCTAGTATTATAATTAAATAATATTTCAAGTGAAAATATACGAACTAGACTAGGAATCGAACGCAGGACCTTTGGCTTTACGCGCCAATGCTCTACCAACTGAGCTATCCTAGTCGCTTCCCAGCACAGAGGTTCACTTAACTTCGATTCCCAGTCTAGGTCGTATTTTTTTTTTTTACTTAAAATATTATTTAATTATAATACTAGCCGGTATAAAAAACGTATAAGAATTAAACAATAAAAAGAAGTTAATATCAATACATATATATAATTGACAATCAATTCTCCAGTTCTTCAATTACCTCAATGTAATTAAACATGTTATCACGATGTAAAATCAAATATTGTAAGAGTTTTTCATATTTTTTTAACCTTTTTAATTTTGATTATATAAATATTGTTTATTAGGTATTGTCAGCGACGTATAACGACGTCTTTACTGACGATGTTTATCTATTAAACAACTACATTAGTTGTTGTTTTTACCGAAAAGCCTGACCAGACTTACTTTACACTGATACATGAATCGTCGATATAAGTGACGCTGTATTTTTTAAATTTAAATTTAATTTTAATTTTGCATCATTTAAAAAAACAAAAACATCTTATGATATAAATAAGCTTAAAATTTGTATTTATTGTTAGTTTACTTAAATTGAATTCACACGAAACCACTCGGCATGTGCATAAACCATCAAAATAACACAACCAAAATGACTTTATAAATGTAAAGTCTTACATTATGAGAATATAAAAAATTCAAACAAATCCTGACTTGCTTTTGTCCCAAGCTTACATGTAAAATAACTGTAATTCTTTGATAAGAGTTTACATCAATTAAGCACAAAATAGATACCATCATGAAGTCACATTAAAGGTGACTGGAAACATTTAACATACATTTAACGACAAAGCTAAATTATTGTTTATCGTTCTTAGTTCACAATTATTTAATTTTAATTATAATATGTACGTTCAGATTGGTTGTGTCATGTATTTTGTATCATAGCCTTTACGTTTGTGCAAAATTTAATATGAACTTCAACCGGAATTGTTGAAATAGAACCATAGCAATTTTTAAAATAAATAAGTTAAACATATTTTAAAATATGATAGGTAGTAAAAAGTAATTTCTTTTATTTCACATTAATAAATACATGTATAAACCCCTATGTTATAAAATATATATATATGTATTATTTCAAAAAAGGAAAATACCTTTCATCGATTCTCTGTCACCGAATTTATTCATTTGATAAATAAAATGAATGCCATAAAAACGTTCCTACACAAACCCATTAAAATAATAGACACTTAAAACTTTGCCTTTAGTGTTTATGGATGTCTGAAAGGTAAAAAAAAAAATTATAATTCAATTTTTAAACATTAAACCAGAATGTATATGCCTCATGTATGAAACATAATAAATATAAAATAATTGTAAATCCTGGTTTTTTTTAATTCTGTTCAATTAGAATTTCGTAGTTCTTAAAAATTCTTCGGCGATGTTTTGCCGTACAAAGCCAGCTTTGTCAGGTGCAGATTTGTCACTTAAAAATGTACACTATACATTACACATAACATAACAAATATAAAATAATTAAAAAGGAGTCAACGGTAATAAAAATGTGGCAACGTAGTACTGTTGCCTATAACAAGTATAGGACTTAAAAGGAAAAAATATAAGAAACTAGTTTATTGTTATTGCTGTGATACATTTTTCAAAGGTTGGGTTTTCATTGTTGTTTAATTTAAACTTGACATTATGTCATATTTCCAACATGAAGATAGTATTAAAAGAAAAAGATTAAAATAGAAAGCTATTTATTGTTATTACTATGAATCATTTTTTTAAAGTTTGGCTTTTCACTAATGTTTAATTTAAGTATAACATGATACCATATTTCAGCCATGAAACTGTGACTTAAAGAAAAGATTAAAATATAAAGCTAGTTTATTGTTACTGTTATGAATAATTTTTTAAAGGCTGGGTTTCACTAAGGTTTTAAGTATGACATTATGACATATTTCCAGCTTGAAAATAGTATTTAAAGAAAAAGTTTAAAATAGAAAGCTATTTTTTTTTATTACTATGAAACATTTTTTAATGGTTTCCTTTTTACTAATGTTTAATTTAAGTATTCAATTATGCCATATTTCCGACATTAAGATAGGATTTACAGAAAAATATTAAAATATACAGCTTTTTAATTGTTATTGCTATACATCATTTTTTAAAGGTTGGGTTTTCACACATGAATAATTTAGGTATGAGATTGAGAGATTGCCATATTTCCAGCATGAAGATACTATAAAGATAGATAAGATAGAATAAGTATAAGATAGATAGAAAAGATTAAAATAGAAAGGTATTTAATTGTTATTACTATTTTTTAAAGGTTGACTTTTCCCTAACGTTTAATTTAAGTGTGGCATTATGACATATTTCCGGCATGAGTCTAGGATTTAAAGAAAAAGTTTAAAATGGAAAGCTAGTTTATTGTTATTGCTGTGAATCAAAAGATAAAGGTTGGGTCTTCACTAACGTTTAATTTAATTATGACATTAGTCCATATTTGTGTTTAATTGCATAAGTGAGATTTTTTAAATAATGTGTATACGTTATTTTTATAACTGTATTGAATTGTAATCTCTTTTACACAGCAAGAAATATGTTTTGTCTACAGTTGTTAACAAAGTGGCATTTTGTTCATTTAAATTCGTTTGCAAAACAGCTGATTTCTCAACAGTTTCACTTTGCCCACTACTTTGCACACTACTTTGCTCACTCCGAATGGCAACCGAACAAAACGAAATTTAGGTTAAGTTTATTTGAATTGATTTATAATGTATGATTTATAATGTATGTATTTATAATTATGTATGTTAGATTAATTCTTACATGTAAAATAACATAAATAAACAACAAAACAACGTTTTGAAGTTGAAAAAGGAAGTAATTATTCATAAAGCTGATTGACAGTGTATGTACACGGAGAGTATTTTTCGTTTGCCGAGTTTTGAAGTTGGCAATCCCGCTTCCTCAACAATACACCTAAGTTATTTGTAATATTCATAAATAACCTCAGTTTTGACGTGAGGTTGAACACTATTGTATTAAATTGATGTTTTATTAAATTGTGTTACTGCTGAAGTATGTTTTTTATTTGTCACAAAATAACTACTGTAGACAAAGTATAATGTGCAATTCGTGAGCAAAGTGTCTTTTTTAAACTCGATAAAATTGACTCACTCGGCAAGCCTCGTGCGTCTACATTTTTCTCTCGTTTAAAAACGTGCCACTTTGCTCACTAGTTGCACAAATAACTATTTCCCCTCATTTTTCTAGTTTCACACTTAACAACGAGAGTTTATTCATATTCTACAAACTTTGTATATTAATTTTCATATACACAAATTATGGCAATTGTCTGATTATAACATGTTAATAATATGAACAATCCATCATTATCAAATAACTTTAAAACCATATTCAAAACATTTTCAATTTGTTTATGTAGGATGATAATTTTTTTCGTTCATCAAATATTCAACGTAATAATAACTTTTATTCACTGTTGTTTTCTTTGTTTGACGATCGACAAAATTTTAAAACAGAATCATATACTACCACGGATATGTAGATGGAATAATATGTTTGTTTGATGAAACCTGACCAAATGGCCAATTTAATCAATAATATACATCCACTAACAAATATTACATAATCTTAACAGAAGGAATCCAAGAGCATTTACTCAGTAATAATAAAGCGTCAATGAAACAAATTTCTAATTACGCTCACAATTTGATCATCAAAAACATACCTTCGCAAACGTAAATACATTTTATTCATCTCACACAAAGCGAAAAAAAAGACAATATTCTTAACGTGTTAGACGAGTAATGTACTCCAATTATAAAAATATTCGCACATACAAATACTTAATTTTGCTTCCAATTCTGTATATGACTAAATAAAACTGAAATTAAACATTAGTCAACTAAAAATGTTTTAATTATGAATAATATTTTATATTTATTAACTTATCTTCTGGCAATAAAATGTTTCAATCAATACTGTTAAATATAATAAAATACCAAATATATCGTTTTAACAATAATAGAAAATATAGGCAAATTATAATTATATAGAACTACATTTTTTTTAATGCTTTCTTTTAATAACAGCTAAGTTATATTTATTATTTTTATAACAAGTGTACTGTAAAACTAGAACATGCATATTTTTTTACAGCCTTATACTCCAATCCCCTCGTAAAATTACAAGCAAATTTAAAATCACCTTCGCTCAGTCTGTGATTACATCTAATGAGTTGACTACAGAAAGATTTTCATCTTTTCCCAGTTAGAGACGCCAGAGAGACGCGACGATAGACAAAACTTAATTAAATGTAAAGCTGTAATATAACATGCTCTTAAATGCATTGTAATTAATAATAAAGTAGTATGAAACTCATTAATGTGTGGTGTTTTTCAAATTGTACAATTAGGTCAGTAAATGTATGTTGTTCTCATAGTACGTCAATTATCTCATGGTTTCAAAGGAAAACCTAAGGAAAAGTAATTTCAAATATAATTAAATGAATTTTGGCAAATCCCATCAAGCAAACACACGCTCAACTTTTGAATTAAAAATAAGATGAAATAAAATGGAATATATAGGTTTTATTTTTTTATTATATATTTATATTTAAAAAAGCAACTAAAGGTAAGAAAATAAATTGATCAATTAACAATCTCTAACTTTTGTTTTCACTATAGAACTGTTATTTTATAAAATAAAATAATTCTAGATTATATATATTAAATTTCCGAAAAGTAAGTTTTTGGAATTGCAGTATAGGCCGATTTAAATTTGCAATTGCAGAATTTTGGCGGTCATCATTTTGAGAAATTTGTAGTTATGGGGGGTGTGTTATCATTGTATAAGATTAACTGCATAAAGACAAGAAAATTTTTGTCACATAATCTAGTTGAATCAAGTTACAACTAAATGTTTACTTTCATTAGTTTTTGCAAGTAAAGCTGTTACAAATGCATATTAATAAATGTTGCGTCTCAATTGACAAAACTTTTACATATGATAATTTAAGATATTAAATGTTAAAACAAATTTAGAATCTGGAACACTGTTTGCAATTAATAGGCTTTTAACACTGCATATGTTAAATATATATATATATATATGATCACTGCACAAGTTAAATAATTGTAGCTGATCCCTGCACGTGTTAATCAAATGAAACTCATCAATTCAATAAATAAAAGTTAAATGATTTAGTTTCTTTATATCTATTGTAATAAAATAATATTATAATTTTTTGTTGATTAACCAAGACTTGCAAAATATTTGTCAAAAATTATCTAACTTTGTTGTAATATAAATTTGGTTAAACCTTTTGATACATAAATGTTATCAAAGATTTCGTTATACAAATTTAGTAAGACATTTTTATTACATACAAATGAATATTCAAAGAATGTTCTATAAAAATTTACCTAATTAAATTTTTGTTACATTTATTCATTCAATAGTTTTTTTAATATAAATTAAAGGAATTTGTAGATTAATTACAAAATCAGTTAGTTGGCGATGCAACTTGTTCAATTGGACTTTGACTACAGTACAATGGTAGATATTAATTACAAGTTTTATTAAAAATTACCAATAATGCTTTAATAAGATGTGTACATTCTTAAATGTGATAACATTTCCTAAGTTAATAAAATTTTAATTGATTTTGAAAAACTTAAATGTAGTTTGCCAATCCTATATAACTGAACATCATTGTTTAGAGTTTTCATTTTCTCATAATCTTCTCAGAAATGATCAATGTGGTTATTGTTTTCTTATAAAGTTTTGATTTAGATAACATTGTTTCTATGTGTTTATTAATATTGATTATCAAATATTTTAGTTGCGGCGTTCAAACTTGGATGCCTTACAAGCAGAGGTCGACAAATTCCCGTAGATCCCATTGCTCCCCCATGTCCCTTATCTTTTTCTTAATGAAAAGTATTAGTGAAGGCTAGCTTCTAGCTTCACTTATTTCTATAAACGAGTAGTTTTTTACAGAACATTTCCGAACTTATGAGTTCAAAACTATAACGCAAACTACATTGGGCCATATCAGTAAATTTAATTTGTCATTCCTTAATATAAAGTAATATTAACAATATGTATATACAATTAATTTTGTAATAACAATAATTTCTTTAAGTAAATGTTAGCTCAAAAAGCAATCGATTAATATAACTACAGTCGTTGGTGAAATAAATTACAGAAAATCTGTTTTATAAACTTACTATATATTTGATCAAAATAAAATATGCTTTTGATCTAGGCATAATTAACTTCAGTTTGATTATATTCATTGTGATATTTTTTTGTTCAATACATCAGTTTGATGCTCCCTTCAGTATTTCCAAGTACATTTAAAATTGTAAAAACATCATGATCACATGATTTTGATTTGTGGGTTCCGTCCTTAATCAGAAATTATATTACAAAAAAAACACAAATTTTTGCATTCTTAAATTACTAAAACTAAATTTAGATTAGGAATTTTTTTTTTTTTTAACAATTATTTACTGTGGCTATTAAATGCGTATAACTAAAATTAAAACTAATCATAAGAGACGCATGTAAAGAAATAGATCATACATCTGTTTAGAAATTTAGCTTAATGGTTATAACAAAGTGTTGACGTACATAAAACGCAACAATATACATAATAATAGAAAACATAACATTAAAAGTGTTATGAAAGAAGAGTATCACTTATTTCATAAGACATGTTATATAAATAAAATTCCACACACATTACACACATGAAGGCAGATATATTGATGAAAGTGGCTGTTGAGTGAAGATAGCTTTCCGAATTCAAGCACATAAGTCTATTACAGAGTGATTGAATATCGAACCAAGCTGTAATTCTGGCTTTACCCAATGGAAATCTATCCCAATGCAATGAAATAATAATCAACTGTTACACAAGATATTTATTAAATATATTCTTATATTTATTTCAAATATTTTACTTATAATTAAGTAATGTCATATTTTGTAGGAAAAGTTTTAAGCACTATTTAGTTACTGTACTAAGTTTGTTAGTTTGTTTAAGCTAAATTACTTCCACGTAACTGAAAACGCACAATATTAACTGTATTGTTGAAAAATCAAAGTTCCAGAGCTTTAATTTATGCAACTTTAAATGAGCATTCTGTTAATAGCTAGCATTTTGTGAGTACAATGGCATTCTAAACTTGGAAGAGTTAAACTAATTGTATACAATTTGGTTTTTAATCAATACCTTTATTTAAATCGTTTCTTGAATACCACTGAAGTTTGTTAACACTTAATGAGGAGTAATTCATGATATTTTAATACGACTTTGAAATTCAGTATATCTTTATATTACTTTATTTTATGAAACTCAAATATTTAAAAACTTTGTTTGAAAACTCAAAACTCCATTTTCAAAATGCTGAAGTATTTCTACAGCGCTCTCTGCTGGCACCATCGATTTCTTTCCCATTTCAGTCGTCAAAACGCAAACCATTTTAAAATGGTAAGAAATATTAAAATTCTGTGAAAACTATATTTTTTATTCAGAGTTGAAACACGTCTAGATACATGTAAGACATGAAACTCTTAATATTTAAACCAATAAAAATTAAATTCAATATCTGTCCTTAGGTTTTGATACAAATACTCAAATTTTCAGGTTTCAAATTATTGTAGTTTTTTATATGATGTAATTCCACACTTTCGAAATGTGTGCAAAGCATTATAATATAATCCCCAATTATAATTATATTTTTATATGCTTTCTAACAAGCGCAGATAACAGAGTGTGCTCTCTATCTCTCCCTCTCTCTCGTTCTCTCCCTTCAACGTTTATGTATGCATACTTTAAGAATTGGTATACTACTCTTATCATTCAGATATGTTTGAAATAAAACCATTTTACTTGAATATATTTAATTCTTGTACAGGGATTCATGAAGGTAAATATTACAGGCGTTCCGGACAAAACTTTAGAGTAAGAACGCTGTTTATCTCGGTTAGGCATCAAAAGCAATTTCAATGGAGAACCCTTCGCGCCTCAAGAGCACTTAACCCAGTTCTTGCCTTTGATTTTACTAAATGTTCATTATTTACAAATGCACCATAAAAGAAACAGAAAAATACCAAGACATGAAAATTTACGCTTATCAATACAGAGTGTCTGAGAGGTGCAAGTGTATGTGTGTACGTGCGCGCGCGTGTGTGCTTGTATCTCTGTGCGCGTGTTTGTGTGTGGGGGGACGGGTTCTAAATACACAGAATTGGCGATCATAATTGATTTTTATTGGAGATTTTATATAAATAAGCTAATTACGGTTTTCATTTTTGTTTAATATAATCTAATTAACTTACCTTTTTAAAAATATGAATATTCATTTATATCACATTTCCTTTTTTATTCCCAAGATTCTGTGAGATTTGTCACAGAGAAAACTTTGATAAATTTTACAGTTAAATCTTCATTTACTATAGAGTCACTTGAAAGTTGCATCATTTCAATTGTTTTATAGTATCCTAGTAGATATTTATACTGACACCTTAAACTTAAATGACCAACTGTTTAATGTAAAGTTTAGACAATTTGGAGGTTATATTACTCTGAAGTAGTTAAGTCGTTAGGCTTTTTGCAGGTTGTTGGTATTCATTGCTTACAGTGGGCCTTACACTATTGCCAACCTTACATTTAGACTCTACGTGATGCAATTACAGCTAGGATGTTACTCTAAACTTCCCGTTTAAGACGTGGTTACATGGACTTTTACTATAAATGTTCTTCTTATAATTTTTAATATAATATAACCATTCGAACTAAGAAGATTTTTGTAATTATATAAATATGTACTTACAGTTTGTATTACCTTTATCAAGGTAATTGAATTGTTTTGTGTGAATTATTCAATATTATTGATTTACCTCGACTTTTTAAATAAACTAACCAGAGTATTTTATATTTGCTTTCTAAGTCTCAATCTTTCCTAAAAGTAAAAGTTTACAAAAACGGTTTAACAATCTGTTTCTTGGTTTTGTATCTAATAAAACTAAAATTCACATTAAAAATCTACTAAAAACCTAAATTTTTATAACAAAAACTCTTCTACGCAAGTAAAAAAGAGAGTACCAATAATTCATGCTTTTTTGCGAAACAATTTTATTCAAATGATTTTAGTTCCTTTAATCTCATAAATGAATTTGGCAGTTCATATCTAAGTAAAGTATATCCCAAAAATGTATTAAATAAAACAAATAATAACCACGGTACAAAAATTATATTTGAAATAACAATAATAATTTTTAAATAAAAATAAGTCTCATTTTTTAAAACAAAATAAATACCATAAGTTTCAGTAATAACTACTAATAAATTTGGAGTACAGTGCGTTTCAAAAATATACCTTTTAGTCTTTTACGTCAAAATTTTAGTGGATAATATTGGTTGTTTCCAAAATATCCAATATACATTTTAATAAAACTCAGGTAGTAAAAAACCAAATAGATTCACGGTATGATATTGTGAAAATCTTACCTATTTTGAGATTATATTCTGTTTCAAGAACCTTTACGCAGACTCGAAAACATAAATTTGTACAAATAAAAAAGCATGCCTTTCTATTATTACGAGATCGAAAGTCATACCGCAAATGGTTAAATTTAAACGTATTCACTACAACAAAATGTCTACGCCTATTTCTGAAAACTTCAGTGATTCGTTGCAGCTAGTAAAAGTAATAAATTCAGAACCCATTCATGACGACAAGAAATTCCGTTTATCTCAGGAACCGTAAAAGGTATCCACCTTCAATACCAGTTTTAGAGTTTTGTGGAAACAAACACATATATTTTGGTACATGACCTGGTACAAGACAGTATTACATTTTATAACTACCCACAAATCGATATAATATATGTTGATGATTTTCTATAGTCAAAACACTTATAAATATCCATTAATTCGTAAATAGGCTGGTTGAAATCCTACTGTACACACAGATTGCACATATTAACTCAATATATTCCACAATTTGAAGCGGACTAATTTAATATGCACAACTGAATGGACAAGCTGTTCAATAGTCCATCTTCTTACTTGATTTACATATTCAGTCCATGCAATCAACTGAACATTCAATGACCGATGTTTGTGTAACGAGAAAGGATTAGTTTATTCAACATTGGATTTTATAAATGATAATGAATGTTACATAGTATTATTATTAGCTTACATACTCAGCTTTTTTTTCTGCTAAAATTTTTATGTTTTAAATATTAATCAAAATATGTAAAATAAGGATTGTTAATGGTTTTTGTTTTTAATTGTTGTTTTGTCTCATGTTTATGTTTCAGCGATATCTGTAAAAATATACGTTAAAATAACAGCCGCCATTTAAGTCGATAAATAGGAATTCGTATTTCACGAATAGATTACGCAGAGAAAGTCATTAAAAAAGATTAAATTAAACAATTAGACAAGTGAATAGAGAATGGAGAAAATAAGTTTAGCCCATTTTGGGATGTAGAGATTTTTATCTATAATAAATATTTAAGAGATACTAAAAAAAAACATTTAAATATTTTATTTATCTTAAAGAACAGAAACCAGACCAAAAAGGTCAACAATTACGTAGAAATAATATAATCTGTATCATCTATTTAATATTTGTAGGCTACTTAATTAATGAATTAAAATTGAGTTTTGCTAAACATATAAAGTTTTTTTTTTTTTTTTTTTTACATTATTACTGTTTTATAACAAATGTTGTCCAAACATTAATCACAAATATAGGCGATAGTAAAATGTTATTGTAAAAAAAAAAATCAACTTTCAATCATTACAGCAAGTCAAAGTTTATTTTGATTTTCACCAATGACTACCAAATAAATTTTATTTTTAATTAGTTTAGATGTTTGTGATTGAAAATATGGTTGCATATTTACAAATACTTTTTCTTGTGTAAAAGATGGGTTGCATCTCGAGGTACTGTGGTAAAATTAACTTTTTTATTATATATTACTTTAGTAACTTTCAAATACCAAAGTTCCTTGATCATATCCTTTTATAAGAAAATACAATTATTGTTTTCCGCTTCTTATAAAAGGATAGATGTGTTAGTTTTAAGACTAGATACGAGGTCAAATATGACACATTTGTTTGCATGAATAATTTCCAAATTTCACCAAATATTTTAACAAAATTTATATACCGATTTTGAGAAATTATGTGTTTTTAATAGTTACATGTCCGATTTTTTTTTTTTGGGGGTTGATATAAATCTCGAACCGGTATTTGGGACAGACGGCAACACAATATATTTAGTCTGTGTTCTTGGAGGCTAAATTTTGTAACATTTGTAAAAATGGTTACACCTGATTTAGAAACAAATCTAATTTTGTCTTTTTTTGTTTCATACTGAAACTTTATAAGTTTACGAAAATACTTTCGAGTGGAAAACCCTCAAAATATAGTCATTCTCACATACCATAAATCAAAATCTGTCTACTCAAATGAACTCCAGACAAGAGACAGACAACCATAGTGCAAATCGTTCTTTTTTGGCTTGAGGAAACTCAAAATGTAAAAACACAATATAGATTTGCTGACCTATACATAAATTTCTCTATACACATATTGTATTCTGTGTGACATAATAAAATTAAGGTACATGTCTTTATTTTAACAAACTTCGATAGTTCATTTCACCGTTTATCTCTATTCATTGTTCTCTTTATAATGTTGTATCAAGCGATACCGTATAAACTATTTGAATTACTTACAATAATCCAATCTTGGATGTATGGTAATGTGACCATATTTGAAAGGAACGGCTATATTTCACTCGTATTCCACATCAACATTCCGGCATCCCATCGTTTTGAATGTATCTACCTAAGCTATCTGTAGGCGTTTCAAAATATATAGTCTAATATAATATTTTTTTATATGTTATGTTTTTGTGTGTTTAAATGTTATATGATTGTCTGTGATGTTAAATTGTAATGTGTGACGAACTCTATTGAGGGATAAACTCTGAGGATGGAGTATAGACTCCGAAACGCGTAATTTTAAATCAAGAAAGAAGTCACGTGGCGAAGAAAATATAAGGTAACTTATTGTTAATTTTACAACTGTGACTTGGGTACCAAACAAAATGAATCTTAAAATATAACATAATGTTTTTCTAAAATTTTCAAATCTATTATTATTGTTTAATATTCTGATTTTATAGATAAGTATACGTTAATAGAGGTTTAATATTGGTGTCTATAATCAAATAAAAAAGCCATACATCTCAAAGTTGTATTGTAAATATTTACATTTATTTCACATTAATAGTCTAATGTGGGGCTTATAGACATACGTTTCAGTATTATTATCCAACTTCAGTAGTGTGGATAAATTTTAATCTAGATCTTCTAAACATGTACCTTAGCCCTTAACGACCACCATTTTTAGTTTTCCAGTCGTTATAAGTATAGTTGAACTTGACTTAGAAATGCCCCAACTGAATTGTCAGTACACAATATGTCAGTGGTTATTTGGACATCAAAAGTATTACAGTAGAACCAGAGAGGATTTTTATGTTCATGGTGCGTGGGTTTCGTCTTATTTTTTAGGAGACATTTCCAAATGGAGTTCATTATCAATAATGTTCAGGACTGTAACACATTTTGAGGAAAATAATGCTGTGAAAGATCGTCTCCGTTCTGGAAGAAGGAAGGCTGCCTTTTTAATATTCATGTTCCCTCCTAGTCTACATTCTAGAAGCTTATCGAACATTGTAGGTGGTGTTGATTCACGTAATAGACCTGAGAAACTTCCGCCAACACAGTTCGGTTCGAGTCATAGTAATAAGAGCATCGTGTGTATACCGTGTCGCTATCCGTTAAAACCGTGTTTGTTGCATTGCGCTAATATACTTTATGCAAACGCTTTCATTTAGTGAAGCAAGTTCAGTGTTTACACGCAGACTATATCAAAACGTTGGCTTGAGTCGTTTTATCTCACAAGCACATTGTGTTCGCGTAACGCTAAATTCGCAGCTTTCGTTATCGCAAAATTAACTTATCAAAGCTCCCTTTTATATTGTGTGTTGAGTGCTGTTCCTAGTTGCCAGTTAGTTATGCTTGCCAAAGTGTACACTCTCTCCACAAGAAATCACCATGTAAAGAGAGGCTGGCATAAACCATTTAGAATTTTCAAGGTACAGTAACATTCATTTTAATCACACAATAGACATAAGAGAGTAATTTATTTTCATATAAACGCAATCTTACATTTATTTTATAAGTGGTCCTACGAAATAATTATGCGACTCAGTTCATATACAAGTAAACCAGAGATATAAACGCTAAGCCAAAAGAACGCATAAACACTGCTACTGATTAGTAAACATCTGTAAACGCATTGGAGTCCTTTATGGACAATTTCCATACATCTCATAGAAAGCTTGCCGTTAAATGTAAAGTAAGACGTTTTCTACACCAAATTCTGAAAGCCAATAAGTTCTACTTTTACACGATTCAGCTTGTGCTTGAACATTGAGCAGATAATTTTAAGAGATTCATTGAATTCTTTGAGTTGGAAAAATACACGTCATGATGGAAAAAATTACAAAACCAACAATTCATTTCTTCATTTCTTTTTTTAATGTGGCACGTTTATACTGTACGGTATGTAAATATCCACAACTACCGATTCTGGAGTGACTAATTCCCAAAGTCCACACGCAACAATTTCATGCAAGAAGCCAACACGCAACATCCACAAATAGTGATCGTATGTGGAGGAATCTTTTATGGCAAAATCATTTTTATTACTGAAATAAATGGTACCGCTTATTATGTTAGTAAATAGAATTTTACCAGAAGTTCAAAATTTATTTGACCAGATTTGAATAATGTGTGGTTTCAGAAAATTAGAGCACCTCCTCACTATCTAATACAAATACGAGAACTTTTAAATGCAACATTTCCACGAAGATACATTAGTAGAATAACCAGCGGGCTCATCATTGGATTACTTCTTTGGGAGTTATTTAAAACATAATTTTTATCGAACTAAACCTACAGATATTAACGAATTGAGATACCGTATTATGCAAGAAAGAGCAATAATTATCCCTGATATGTTACAAAACGTCAAGAGACCTTACTACCAAAGATTGTTGCGCTGCCAAACTGCTGAGGGAAATCAATTCGAACATTTACTGTAAATTTAAGCTTAAGCCAAAACTGAAGCTAATTTAATCTAGCTTAGGATAACCCAAGATTTATTTTTTACCATTTACACTTAGTTTTAATTGTTAAATTTATCCAGTAAAATGCCAAGAAAACATGATATCCGTCTTCATCTGCATGCAAATCAAGCAATGAAGCCGATTCTTGATAACATAAAATACCAACCACAAACATTTTAAGTAATTATACAAAACCAGTAGCAATAGACAATCGATGACAGGAACACATAATCGACAGCCTTCTTTCACAAATAACAGGGAAAATGAAAACCCAGATTAAATAATGGTACACAATTGATAAATTTTAATAATAAAAAATATATAAATGGTAATAATATCCCACTATATAGTCAAGAAACAAGGTGGTATTGCTAATTTATTCATAAAAGGCTTAATGTCGAAATCGCATATAAAACCAACAATATAATGAAAATGAAATTTAACATGAACGTAGAACAAAATTTCAAATATAATAATCCCGGTGTATACAAATTAGAATGTGAATAGAAAATTATGACTAATGTGATAGGACTAAATTTAATTTAAAGAAACGATATAAACAAAATAATAGCTGCAATGAAACTGGACCAATAAAAAAAAATCAAATTTAGCAAGTCATATCCTAAATACCGAACACGCATATATAACACATCAGACAAAACCATGAACATTATGAAGAAATTTAAAAAGGAACATAATATTATTTCATGATAAAATATGTATATATTCAAACAAACACGTAATAGAGAAATAATAAATGAAGAAATTAAGTTCGAATCCCACTTTAAATATTCGACATTTTTAGATAACATTGATAAAAGAGATTATGTGCGTAACCAAGATGGAATCTCAGTTCACATCTAACTACTCTCCCGATAGGACGTTAAAACTTTAACACACAAACTAATACTGTATACGTTTTTAAGTGTTGTTTTGCGAATGTAATTTTATGATAATGTGTATTGTTTTTTAAATAAAATTCTTCTAATGTAAAGTGTTTAATATCAAACAAACTGCTGACATATTGAGGCAGCGAAACATGTAGAATTATTACTACAAACGTGTGGAGTGGCGTATGTTATAGATATTATAGATATATGTGCCCACACAACAAAAATAATAATAAAATGTTATATATATATATATATATATATATCAACGAAGGGAAGTGCGATATCTGGTATATTTCACAACTACAGAATATAATAAATCTATGAATTGTTAATATTGCCACGATAACATTGGTTGTTTTTTAAAACACACGTTCCTTTAATTGATTACATCAAGACTTGAAAGTTAAATAAACAGAGGTGAAGTTTAACCTTAGAGCATAATAAAGTAGCAACACATATCTAGAAGTTTACCCTCAGGGCTAATTGGTGTTTAATGTCATTAGACGATGAGGAAGGGCGCAATGGCAGTTTAATTAGAGTTCCTAATTTCCCTCTAGAGTTGCTAAGTAGAAATTCCCCGTGAATAATGTTGAGTTTACCGGGTCACCCTCTTAAGATAGATTTTTTTGATTTTTAAAGGTTACGTTTAGAGATGATGCCACGATTAAAGATTATGCTAAATTATTAGAAATAATTTTTGAACTATTCCATGAATAATATTTTTTAAATTGCAAAATGATTTTCGTATTATCGACTTAATGATTAGAAACATACTTATGTTTGTAGATAATCCATGAATAATATTCTAAGATTTCTTAATAACTTTCGTGATACAATATTAGTTTGTCAATGAATTACAAGTTTGAAGCAGATGTTTGAACGATTACAAGTTTTAACTACCTTTTAGTTTGAAGCAGAAAATATATCAAAGATTAACCATTAAATCGTAATTTTTTATTTATAAAAAAATAAAGTATTAATTTCAAAATTGTAAATATATAAATATTCAAGGATAATTACGGTAATTACACTTTGACGTTATCGTCTCTATCAGAGTGTAATGAATAAAACAGCTTTTTACTATTAGATGTAACTCATTATATCTAATCATTAGATTGGCTGTTCATTAAATAATTTAGTGTTAAAAATGAGAGAAGAAATTTCGACTTACGGTAAATACTCACAAGTTTTGGTAAAGCAAAGACATTGTCATTTCGACTAATATTAGTTAATCTAAAACATTACTTCGTGTGCAAAATTATTAAAGACAACAATATTAACGCTGTAGGTAAACATCTAAGAATATACTGTATATATATATATATATAAACTTAATTGAAATGAACTTTTCCTATAAATTTTATTATTTTAATGTGTTTCTTCTTAAGTCTGGTCAGTTTTTATGTCAACCATTTTCAAGTTGAATAAAAATTGACAGAATAGCTCTAGAGTCGGAATTATAGAGAGACAGAGGAAGGTTGGTTTTATTTAGGGAACATGTTGAGTAAAATTTTATTCTAATTTTTTATAACGTAAGTTTTTTGTCTTTAATTTTAAGGCTAGTACACCGTAAATATTAGTGTATTTAGATAACATTGATAATGTTTATTATTTTTCTTAATTCCCCATACAATGTTTTATCAATTCATGAACGATTATACATTTTAAAGGAGTGGCCAGATAATTGGACCTTCACACTTTCACACCATGAGCTCAGTACAAAATACTTCACTATGCTTAAAGCAAGATTTTAATCTTATGCATTCATGCAAACAAATTAATTTCGCGAGAGAACCTAGCTGTAAAACATAAGTATACTGTAGATCAGCTGTAATTATTTCCAATAATTTAATAATTGAAATTGAATAAATTAAAAAATGTGTGTAACCGAGATAATTCTATAAATAGATATTAAATAATATTTGCTATTTGTAATGTTAGTTTCTTAAAAACAAATATATCATGAAGCTTATATTATTGTAAGCTTATATATAAGCTACTTATTAACGAGGTGAAAAATAGTCAAATGTCATCAGCAACTTAGTAAAACGAATTTCAATAGGTTATTTGTATCTCTACGATCAGATTTTTTTATCTAAAACTTTATCGGCACTAAGCCGCTTTGTAACTAGGTATGCACTGATTCAGCCCAATGAATTTAAACAACCTTTGATGTAACACAATAGTCAAAGCCTTTGATGTGACTACTTTTATATTAAAAAGGAAAATGAATAGAGCTTATCCATTGAAACACTAAACTGGAATCTTTTAATAAATTTTCATAACAGTTATTTTACCTCTTAGTTTTTTCTTTCTTTTTTTTTTTTTTTAGTTTAGTTTTTTCTTGTACTTGTGGTTGCTACTCTACTCATCTCACAAAATTAATATTTTATTTTGTTTGCAGACTGTGCTCTTAAAACAAGTCTCATATAACTTAAGTACAAAATACTTTAATAAAAATTAATTGCTTTACAAATAAATTAATCTCTACAGTTCCCTCCAGTATTTGAAAACAGCTATGTAGGTTACCTACTCTTGTTGCTTGGTGGCATTCAATATTGAAAATTTCAACCTATTGAAATTTAAGTCAAAAGCACTGCGCCTACGTTTAGGCTGAAGAGCACTACGCATACGTTTGGTCTATACAGCACTGCGCATACGTTTGGGTTTCATAACACTGCGCATATGTTTGTGTTGTATAGCACTGCGCATAAGTTTGAGCTGTAGGCTATAGCACTGCGCATACGTTTGGGTTTCATAACACTGCGCATACGTTTGTGTTGTATATCACTGCGCATAAGTTTGAGCTGTAGGCTATAGCACTGCGCATACGTTTGGGCTGTATAGCATTGCGCATACGTTTGTGTTGTATAGCACTGCGCATAAGTTTGGACTGTATAGCACTGCGCATAAGTTTGGGCTGTATAGCACTACGAATAAGTTTGGTCTATATAACACAGCGTATACGTTTGGGCTTTATAGCAATAAGAATACGTATGGGCTGTATAGCATTGCATTGCGCATACGTTTGTGTTGTATAGCACTGCGCATAAGTTTGGACTGTATAGCACTGCGCATAAGTTTGGGCTGTATAGCACTACGCATACGTTTGTGTTGTATAGCACTGCGCATAAGTTTGGGCTGTATAGCATTGCGCATAAGTTTGGGCTGTATAGCACTACGCATACTTTTGTGTTGTATAGCACTACGCATAAGTTTGGGCTGTATAGCACTGCGCATACGTTTGTGTTGTATAGCACTGCGCATAAGTTTGGGCTGTATAGCACTACGCATACGTTTGTGTTGTATAGCACTGCGCATAAGTTTGGACTGTATAGCATTGCGCATAAGTTTGGGCTGTATAGCACTACGCATACTTTTGTGTTGTATAGCACTACGCATAAGTTTGGGCTGTATAGCATTGCGCATACGTTTGTGTGGTATAGCACTGCGCATAAGTTTGGGCTGTATAGCACTACGCATACGTTTGGTCTATATAACACAGCGCATACGTTTGTGTTGTATAGCACTGCGCATACGTTTGTGCTGTATAGCATTGCATATACGTTTGTGTTTACAACAATTAGCGAAGTTTTGTCTGACTTTAATTGCAACAAAACAGGATTTTATTTTTTCAATAAATTGTCAAAGCATCATTGCATATGCACTCAATCTCAATTACAGTATTTTGAAAAACAACAAAAACTGATAAATTTAATGTTCATATAAATATTTGTTTGAAACAAGATATCCCACTATGACTGTGCCACTCTACCATAGGAAAGACGTTGAGTGTATTTTGTTCACTATAAACAAATTTTGCTATTATTTCAATTAATGTGCTTTTTTTTAATTTGTATATTTTATTTTTCATTTTGTAAATATCAAAATTAGTTTCAACCCATATTTTGATATTTTTAGAACTTAGCGTAAGATGTCAATCAACCCCTTCTCTTTCTTTAACTATCCCAATACTAGAAGATTATTGAATTTGTTGATGAACTCAATGTCACATAATTTTTTAAAGAAACTCACGCTCAGTATAACAATAAAATGTTATTTAATTAATTGTAAAATATCTATCGATAGTCAAGACAAATTAAATTTGTAACTAATTTTTTTTCAGTAATAAAGCTTAAATTAAGATTTCGATATTGTAATAAATCGGAATTATATTATAATTGTAAGATCGGAGTTATACATCTTTATAATTAATATATATATATTTGTATATACAAGATTGGATTACCTTCTTTGTAAATCTGTTTTTTTAAACCTACTTATTTAAGTTGGAAAATTCAGTTTTGTAACATTTGGTTGAAAAAACACAACTGCCACTTTTGACTAGCGGAATTCTCTTGATATTATTTTTACTAGTATATTGTTATCTAAGAGATATTGGAATAATCAAGAGCTCAAATTTATAAGGTGCATCGTAGCGTTTATAAATAACTGATAAACTATATCAAAAAATAATATATTATCCATACAGGGCTTAAAAATAATCATTTTTTTTGTTTATTATATTTTACTATTTGACTTGATATAAGAATATGTACCATATTTTTTGTTTAATATAACCAAAGTAACACATAAGGGTTACGGCCAAGATGGGGCAGTATACAACAAAATTCATTTAGTGTATCAGTATTTTTCCATGGAAGTAAAAATGTGAAATTTTTTAATTTAAATCCTCGATTTTGTACTCGGTTTTTAGTTTTGATATTTCGGGAATCGAGCTTTGAAAATTTAAGACGTACACATACTTGAAAATATTTCAATCCGTCTCAGTACACATACTGTCCTCTATATATCTTCTAATTTGTAAAAACTACTATACCAATTTTAATGCAATTTTTGATATTCCAATAATAACTGATTAGCCATAACAAACTCTGTATATAAAATCATTAGAATAAGTTTTTATTACATTATGGTTATGTTGCAAACGGGAGTACACTGTAATATATTATGGTGACTGTGTAAATAGGAATTGTTATCGTAAGTAAAGTATTTCAAACAAAAATAATATTAAAAAATAAATTTGGATTTTCAAAGTCACTTGTTCGGGATTATTTAGAGTTATAACTAAACCTCACAAACGTCAAGAGGAAGAGGAAGGAACCTCAGAAAATTCGAGCCATTTCTTAATGTTAAACTGATAAAGTAGAGAATGTAGTAGTAAATTGTTTAAAGTTTTAAACTAGTTTTCCCTTCAAATATTTCAACTGTAATGAGCTACACTTATGGAAACTTCAAATATGAAATGATGACTTAGTCATTGAAACGTCGTCTTGTATTGCAGAAATTAAATGGTTTTCGTTGGGAAATTTTGTTTTCATTGGAATACGCAATGTTTTTGTGCAAAGTGTTGTGTTTTTCAAAAGCTTGACAAATATTTTTTGAGAGAACTCTACTTGTTATGGGGGTTTTTCAGTACTTCCTCTTATAAAGGGAGTAATCGTAAAATACAATTTAATTTATAAATATTTACTTTCACGTGAATTTCTATTACTCTATCTTCAACTTTACTATAATCGTTCAAAACTTTTAGATTGTACATTTTTACACTAGACACACTTTTATGTAAAATTTGTCTGAAAAATATCCATTAAAAAATCTTCAACTTCTTCGACTTTTAAAGGTTTCTCACAATTGATTTCAATAAAATTATTTATTTATTTTAGGCAACTGATATGAAGCTAGTATGTTTTAATACAAAAGGTAATAGTGTTTTCTTGCCACTTAAAATTCGTCGGATCTTTTTGTTTGGGCATTATTGGGGACTTTTAATTTTTACGAAACCTTAGAGGTTATTCTCATCCACCTTTTGTGTAAAAATGAATTACAAAAGTTAACGTTTACCAACATAACTTTTTAAACAATGATAGTTTTACTTAAAATACAATAAATAATACATATAGTCAGTTTTAACATCAAAAGATATTGTTCGAAAGATACTTCAATTTTGTAATTCAAGTTATTTGGAATTACAAAATTTCAAATGTATCGATTATTTAAAAAATCTTTAGACAAAACGTAAATAAATGTGTTGTTACGTTACTAATTAGGTGTTCTTTACAAATTAATTGTATTTTAAATACAATACACAAATCAAAAGAAGCGTTTTTGGATATATACTCCTTCATAGTTTATGTTTCTTTATAACTCCTATCTTATCTGCTCATTGTTACCAGTTCCCCCTCAATCGCGTATATGAGTTATAATTTTTTTTTTCTGAAAAAGGTGAATTATAAATAGAATAATATTATCAGTAAACCCGGAGCTATCGAACTTTTAAAAGCAATTACATGCTTTACGGAGTGAAAGCAAAATGGAAATATTTAACGTGGATGTTGGAGTGTGATAACATAGCCAAGTTAAGCTATAATAGCTTTACTGAATAACTGGAAGTGAACCAAATAGTGATAGCGTTCCAATTTAATGGAAATAAAAATGCAAAGTTAAAAATGTTTATAGGGAACCTTTGGCCGTATCACGTAGTTCAATGAGTCGAATTAATTTAATCTTATTGATTTGGACTAGTATGGATTTTGTAAGGTAAAATGGTAAACCTATATATAGGATATAAATAAAGTTGTGAAATATCACAGTATTAAATTTCGTTAATTACTAATAACGAATGAATACGTACTTGATAATATACAACGAAAGCCTTTATAGGGCAATAAATAATAATTCCCTCTATTTCATGTGATATAAAATATCTTTCTCACTATTGAAATATCTCTATGAAATTTTAAGACTAAATGTAAACGTAGAGAGGTGGGGGTTGCTACACTTTCGACTCTGCCATTCTTAAATTATCATCATATGAGTGATTGATGTGTGGAATTGTTATCTACTAATGTATTTATTTTGAACATTTATATTGGCCAGAACATTCATGAAAAATGTCAACTTTCAACATTTAGTTGTTTCACTAAAAACAATAAATAAAGGTTTGAATATTGTTGGTTTTGCCACAAAGTGTACATGGCACCACCAATATGAAGCCCACATACGTTTTTACACTGACTAATCAATTGGTCTAAATATAGAACGAGATGTTGGATTAAAACGAGTGAGTCAACTTAAATGACAAAATTCCAACGGAAAAAGGAAACCCTCTCGTCATCACATTTTATAAAAAAGGGAAAAAATATAATCAAATAAAAATCTTTAGCCCTCGAACACCCCAACAGCGTTAGAATCGGAAGAGAACAAGAGTTGGTCAAGAGAGACCTCATATTAAAGATGGAAGAGAGAAATTTAAGCAAATACTAGATGAAAAAAGGTGTAGATCCAGCTAGGTCCCTCGGAATTTCCAAATTCACACTCACTATATCTGAGCCCCCTGAAGGCGACAAACTGCATTGTGACTCCTGGAAATAAACAAAACAGCCTGCATACTTGATGTGTCGTTTACTTGCATGGCCTCCTACGACACAACAGCTCTATTTAATAACACCAGTGACTAAATCATAGTTTAGATTTTAAATAATATACCAATCTTCAAGGATTTTATTATTTTTAATAAATTTCAGTTATAAGATGTAATTTAATTTCTTTTTAATAACACATCTTCAAAACCATACTATAACCTAAATAATATATAATGTAAATAGTATAGTCTAGCAAAAATTCCTACTTTAATGATCAGTTAAATTTGTACAAATTGTTTAAAGATTTTATAAACATGAATTTAACATATGCGTGATTTATCAAGAGAGTACACACCCAGTATTTTTTTTTTTTTTTCAACAAATTTCTAATATCAAACCATAACGTCTTTTAATTAATCAGGAATTTTGAAAATTGAGAACACAAATAGAATCAGACACTTTAAATAGTACCTTATAAACTTCAGTTGATCGAAATTTTAGTATAACGATAAACAGTTGATGACCTTGAATGTCCTTGAAAACCCAAATGGTCTATGGCACTGAAATCTGTCATCCTAAATTAGCTTCCCTAATAGCATGATGTGCTTATATACTGCTTCTCCTTCTCTACAGCCTTTTTGTACAGCCTTAATTTCTAGACATAGTTTATTAAGACCTTCAAATAATAATATTAATTCAGATTTATCTCAACTCTAAGAAGTTTTTAATGTCTGCAAAGTAACTTAATATAAATGTTTTTGCACTTCTCTTTTAAAACCTTTTCACCTTAAAACTTTTCTGTATTTAAACTTTTCAAATAGTTTGACTAAATGGTAACTAATTGAAAGTGATTCTTACAGTTCGTTAAGAAATTTCAAAACCTGACTTCAGAAGAAAATTGTATAAGACCGAGTTACTTTTTTGTATAAATTCAAGGGTTTAAGGCTTGAAATTACTAACACGTTAAATTTACTAAAAACTACTAAGGTTAAAGATACGAACACGAAAAAAAGTTAGTACAATTTTTGAATTCGTTTATAGCTAAACAACATGAAAAAGGCCGAGTTGCGTCATGAGAGGGCCGATTTACAACATTACGATTTTCAAATACTTGTGTACGGATTGTATTAAGTAAGTAGTTTAAGTATCACTTTCTTTCGTCTTATTTATCATATATTGGGGTAACCGTAAATGTTAATTTATAGTTTTAAAGTTTACTATTTTGTATTAGATTTGTATATTTTAAATTCTTAAATACCAGTCTATACGTATAAGTAAGATTTATGAATTTTTCTAATCTGTTGTTCTTTTGTAAAATATTTTCTTCATAACCGGGTCTTTTAGGCGTTAAATACTGACTTGGTCCATTGGTAACTATACGGTTTTATTTTTGACTTCTATTACGGTTGATTGAAAAATTAATTGACTAAAATGTCATTTAAAAATAATTTATAAGAATCATTGAAAGTTATTAGTTTTTAAAGTTATCATTAGTCGAAATTAATAGATAGCATAACAGTCGAATACATTCTTCACATAACTTACATAATATACACTTTTATGTTTCATGAATAAACGTGTTAATAATTAAGAAAATAACTTATCAAATTGAGTAATCATTGGTCTGATAAAGACGTAATACTTGGCTTCACATGAATGGGCACATTATAAGGTTCTTGGTTTCACTGAAGAATTATTCTGAAGGAGTAATTAATTCCATTAAAGATTCATTGATCTGATAAAGATGTTTCATAGGCTTAATCTGTAATGCATATTTACTAAGTGTGATACAAATTTGAGAATTTTTCGTGTGTAACATGTTGAACATTTATATAGACCGTTGTCATAAGAGGCATGTCATTTCTTGAAAAATCATCAAATTTGTTCTCATATTAGCTAACGGATTTTCCTTTGTGCATTCGATATTTATCAACTCAAACCCTGTTGAAAATTTAAACAAAATCATGTGTAGAGTTTAATCTTTTAATGAAAATTTGCCTCTATGCAAAGAGAGTGTTCCATAGGATAAATCGTTATTTATAAAAGGTTGGACATTAATCAAACGTACTAATGGTGTACCTTTATCGTTACTTTTCAATAAGCTGAACTATTTATACTATTTTGAACTATTTTATACGATAAATTCGTAGTTTTAACTTTTGCCAAAATATAACGGTGGAGTTTTTAATAATTTTATTAATAATTTAATTTTATTAAACTAACAAAAGAGCATTCACCTTGTTTTTTTTTGTTTGTTTGTTTTTTTTTGTTTTGTTTTTTGTTGTTATATTGTAGCACGTAAGGATAAAATATTAAATAATTTAAATTATTAATACGTTAATTATTTAACGTTTCCCTTCTTTAACGCTTCGTTTCCCGACTGTCAGCCATATTGTATTTAAAATGACACTCTATATTTCTAAGTAGATATGATATTGAGTGAAGATTTGGTATTTGCATTATTTATGTAACCTTTTACCAGTATAGCAAAAAAAACAAGATTTTATTTTCTACGTTTTTAAAATCGTAAACTTCTTAATACTTCTTAATTACAAATAAATAAGTTACAATTAAAAACTATTTAAACCTCTTATTAATTAAGGCTCATCGGGTCTTGTTATCAATGCATAGTGGTCACCAGTTGACTGTATATATAAAAGGTATTCTTTTAGTTTTTTTTATTAATATTTAACTAGTTTTGATTATGATTGTTATTAGTTTTAGTAAGGTATTTAATTATTATTATTATTATATCATTATTCCTTTTACTTATGGAAATTTGATTAAACGAATTGGTTAGGTTAAGTTAGGTTACCCTGTGTTTTTATATTGTCTAAAATGTCATAAACAATACTTTAAAGAGAAACGTCGTACTAAAGGTGGTACATACTTTTACGCTACTACGGTCTTCTTTGGTTGCATTAAAATTGAATTATAACCTACGGGAAGAATCCTACAGGATTTTAAAGTGTGAGAAAAGAGAGGGTGTTGTGCAAGTTTATATCAATCTAAACCAGAAAAGGACGCCTCAGCTAAGGGCTATCTCATTAGCTGTAAAATTAGGTGGGTGCCGTAATTTCATTTAAAAAACTTACTTGGAATAAATTTTTTAATCTTAGGCCTATAGATTTTCTGAAACTATGTTTTTCCAAACTAGAATAAAACGGGAACAAATTTTTATGTTTACATGTTTTTTTAGGAAGGTTTGTTTGAGAAATATGAATATGACTATCAACAATTTTGATTAGGAAACCACGTTAGTTTTAATTGTTTTACATTCAAACACGACAATATTTAAGAGCATTGACTATGACTCCTGTAGTGAATTTAGTGATATACAATTCGTTAAAAATGTTATGTCCCTAGCTGAAAATGTTTGTAAATACAAGAGTGTGAATAACAGACAGATATGTGAAGTTTAAGGATCAATCACTATTAATTCAGACACTGAAAATGTTGCTGAATTTACTTTTACCTAAAAATTCTGACATTTATTGCGCTGTTATTCACATACCTAATTTTAATAAATACTTTCAATTCAAAATACATTTGTCTTTTAATTTATATTTTTAAAAATTTTGTACTTTAGATATTTTGTAATCCTCTTGTATAGTATAATGTGGTGTTAAGTGAGTTGCATCTTATTGATTATGATGATGATCAACCTCTACAAGCCTATATCAGTTTAGTTTTTTCTTGACTTAATATATATTCTGTAGTTACTTTAAGATGTACAGGTTTTGATTATAAAAAGTAAAACAAAACCTTTTCTCGTTTCAAACAGTC
Organism: Aphrophora alni; assembly: GCA_963513935.1. Taxonomy (NCBI): domain Eukaryota; kingdom Metazoa; phylum Arthropoda; class Insecta; order Hemiptera; family Aphrophoridae; genus Aphrophora; species Aphrophora alni. The sequence goes on along the minus strand of OY740767.1, from coordinate 63,988,507 downwards.
AAGATGAGTCGAAACTATTTGACTTTATTAAAAAAATTCCACAAATTCATTTCAAATATCTTGGTACAAAATTTACTCTATATATCTATAGAAGGGTTAGTTAAATGAAGCTAAATTATGCACTGGAATTACAGATGAGGTCGTTCAGTCCAATACTAATCTCTGAAGATCAATGGATGCGATTTATGAAAAGCTAAGTTAAGAAGTTAGAGTAAAATAATATTATGAGAATTATAATGGAATATTCATCGTAATGTAGATCCATCAAATTTATTGATATTGATATTCCATCAATATCAATTACGAGTTAGCTAAATCAACCGTTTGGGTAAGAGGTATGTAAATAAAATGATAACTTCTCTTGCTGTTTATATTAGTAATTCAATTTTATTCAAATTAAATATCCCCTAAATTAAACTTCAACTTATTCAAACAAACAACATCAATTTTATAAAATTGATTATCAAGAGAATATATTTTAACATTAGGTCAACATGCACTATATACATATTTTAAAGTATTATTACATTTTTTTAATTTATATAGTAAAATTAAAAACTCGTGTTAGATATACCAATATTTCTTATACCAAATGTGACGATAAAATCGTGTCCGTAAAAAAAAAAAAAAAAAAAACAACAATTCTTGTTATAACTACACTCTTCCTCTCTTTTTCCTTCTCGCTTGACAGGTTAAGATTTATCGGTCCAACAAGACATTAGCACGAGACAAATGAACTTTGGAAACGCAAAATACGATTTATCACTCATTTTAACAAAAATAAATAACCATAAGCAATCATTTAATTGAAACCCACACTTAAACATTTTAATTCATTTCAATACATCTTTAACTTATTTAATATTATAAACCTTGCATAATCTACAGATATCTCGATTCCCAATGAAGGTGAAATCTTCTAATAATAAACTCTGAAAGCTGAAACTAATCAAATTTCCATGTGTATGCAGTTTGATACTTCGTCATTGTTCATGTAAATGTGGTTTCATAACTTGTCATTGTCCATGTAATGCAGTTTTCTACGTTGTCATTGTTCATGTAAATGTTGTGTGCTACGTTCTCATTCTTCATGTAAATGCAGTTTTCTACTTTGTCTTTGTTCATGTAAATGTATTGTGCTACGTTGTCATTGTTCACGTAAATGTATTCTACAACTTTGTCATTGTTCATGTAAATGATGTGTGCTACGTTGTCATTGTTCATGTAAATGTTAGTGCTACGTTGTCATTGTTCATGTAAATATATTGTGCAACTTTGTCATTGTTCATATAAATGTTGTGTGCTACGTTGTCATTGTTCATGTAAATGTTAGTGCTACGTTGTCATTGTTCATTAAATGTTTGTGCTGCGTTGTCATTGTTCATGTAAATGTATTGTGCAACTTTGTCATTGTTCATGTAAATGTATTGTGCTACATTCCAATGTAGGTTTTTGTCCATATATTGAAGAGAGTATAACTGTTATTTAAATTATAATTGTTTTATTAAATAATTTTGTAACACTATGAAACTTTTAATTTTTTTTTTTTTTTTTTTTTATAAATTACAGCTTTTTTTAAACATAAAAACACTCTGATCCTCCAATATTACATTATTTTAAAATTTGTAAACCTTTAACAACATTATTTACATAAAATATGCGTTTTTAAATATTCGTTATTGGCAGAGTCCGTTTTAACTCGACCAATTATCATTTCGTCCCAATTTCGTTTGTATGTTTGTTATTTACGGTCAAATATGTGTACCAAACATCGTTATGAAATTAGGGAATAAGTTTCTGTGAACCTAATCCAAAGGATGGTCGATTTGTCATTTTCTTTTATGATTTAAAATGACGACTCCTTAAAAGAGTTAGATTACGGTTCCATGACATGGACAAGGTTCTCCGATTATGGATAAGCACACACTCCGTAGTATTAAATATAATGTTGTGAACTAGCCATAATGAGAAGTGATGCAAATGAAACTTAAAATGATAAATGAAATTTGAATTTTGGTATAACAATTTTCATGGGAAGTTTTACCTGACCAGAAAAATAAAACACCTCCTCACTCACTACTATTGCCACGTTTTTATTTATTTAAATTTAACAAATTTTTAATTTTCATTGTGTTTCAAAAAATTAAATAAATCTATTATTATTTAGGCCTACATATTTACTTAACCTATAGTAACCTAACTTCACTATTCACTTAACTTATAGACAAAAACCTGCGAGTAATTAGTAAATAATAGAAATGAGAACTTTGTGCATGATAAGGTACAAGCAAGATTTGTGTACTAGCAACAAATGAAGATGATGACTTAGTTATTGAAACTTCGGTTTGTTCTTCTGTCTATTGTTTGTGTTAATTGGGGAATTTCATTTCTGTTCAACTGTTTTGTTCCCTGAGATTTTCTTCATAACTTGACATGACTTTCAAGTAACTTGTAAATACGTATCAATGTAAATTAGAGTACAATTATAACAAAAGTAATTTCGTTTTACGCTTGCAATAAATTGGCTACCAGCCATCGAGGCCTAATGGTGATGGAGGTGAAGGTATCATCATTCTACTACCTACATATATATATATATATATATATATATATATATATATATATATATATATATATATATATATATATGGATGGGTGTAGAATAACATTTACTACCATTGTGATTCCAATGAATAGTAAAATCCAATCGCATTGTAAAGAGCAAGCCATCCATAAAGTATTTTTCTTTTTCTCTGCTAGTGGTGTTTTGTTCAAATTTACACTAGCTGTGGTATTATTACTGTTACTTCTTGATATAAGAATATTATTTTATGTCCTTCGCGTCACACGCTATTTGCAACATTGGATTAACAAGAACTATTTATTAATGTGTTTAAGTTTTTATGAAAAACTGTTGTTCTCTTCCAATCTTGACGTTACAGCATTTGGAGGTTATGGCGTTTTATTTTATCCTTACTTGTTTTTTGTTTGTTTTTTCTACTTTTTTAATGCCTTTTTAGTACATTTAACAATTTACAGTACAATAACGATAATAGTTTAGAATTACACAATTTTCAATTTGAAACTGTAGATTTTTTATCAATAGATAGTGTTGGTGTAAATTAAACTACATGCAAATGTGGAGGTTAGGCCTTTTCTACTTTTTTTACTATGAAATTAGAATGAAGATCTCATATCTCTGCATTTTTAACAGAATTTAGTCATTAATTTAAATCTAACTTATGTCAAAATTGAAATTAAAATGACCAAATTAGAAATTTTTGAATTATTATTAAAATGTGCTTATGTTTTCCATTTTAATACTGTGTCATATATTTAATGATACAGTATATATTGCAGAATGTTTTATAAGCATTATTACTTCAAAAGTTACTTGAAATTGAAATAAATTTACAGTCGATTAAGATAAGTATGTTATAATGTATTCCATAAAATGAAATATTCTTCAGCACCCCTTTACACTGCGTGGTTGCCTATTGTAACGCAGGTGGCAGGTTAATCTGGTCCTACTGTCTCCCTTAGGTAATTTATCAATGTCCACCCCCTCCTCTTCCACCACGAGTATAGCAGTAAGTTGAGCGTCGACTTCTATATTCTGTTCGTTTGAACATACACTTAAAACACTTTACTAGCTTATTACTCATAGCTTATTTATAATTAACGGTTTTAGTAATAAATTTAATTAGTTCATAAAGTTAATCAACTAGTAGTTATTGAATAAATATTAACTACTAAACTTTATGTTCAAATACAATTAATTGATATAGAGTATTATCTATATAGAGAGTTATCGAACATATGTTATATAACAAAATGTTATAACGAACATTTAGTATAAAATTATTACTTTTAGTTGATGTTATTTTAAGATGTGGTAAATATACAGTATACGTGACTTAGCGATTTAGTAGTGAAAATTATGCAAATCGTGTATTACATACCTCCTATTTTGACCATTAGATCATTCTTTCAATCTGTAAACGGGTTTGAATTACAAAAATCCAATATTTCTGTAAAAAATAAACTATTTAAAAGTGCAAGTTGCTGGTCGTGTGAGGTTAAGTCAACTGTATATAATAAAACGTATGACAACATTAGTCGAACTCTACGTCTGGGAAGGTCAATATATATACCGTACTAGACCTTCAGATCATTTACTACATCTGGTTATGTTAATATGACTAGTTGGCTCTACTGTATGTATGGTAGGTTGTAGTTAGTATATATGGTTTGTTGTATATATAACTGATAGACACTAATATAAGTTGATGTTATTTATATTTAAATTGTAATAACAAAATGCATTACTTCCATTTAAGACAATAGTAATTTATAAAAAGTAAGATACATAACTTTCATACAAGCGAATTTCAATTTATATAAAAACTCTAATCACAAATGCATATCTTCCATCTACGTAAATGTTAAAACTGTGTTCACAAAAGCATAACTCACAACTGAGGTAATGTTAATTTATTTTCAAACTGCAATCACAAAATGCATAAATTTTATCGAAGATAATGTTAATATATATTGAAACTGTTATCACAAAATGCATTACTTTCTTTTAAGGCAATATTAATATATATATATATATATATATATATATATATACTGTTATCACAAAATGTATTACTTAAATCTAAACCAATATAATTTTTATAGATACAGTAATTACAATTTGCATAACGTCCAACTACGCTAATATTATTTTATACTTTAATTGTGATTAAAAATGCATTATTTACATTTTTTAAATATTAATAATTACAAAAACTAATGAGAAACTGTATAACTCCCATCTTGCCAATTGTTAATGTATGTAACAACTGTAGTTACAAAATTCATAATATCCATCTAACCAATGTTAATTTATATTGAAACTGAAAACCTTATATTATTACTTTCATTATAGGCAAAGTTATTTATATAAAAACTCTAATATCATATGCATGAATTTAATTTATGCCGATATTAATTTTTATTTAAACTTTAATTAATACTCGCATAATTTCCATCTAAGCTAATGTTAATTTATATTTAAATTGTATTTACTGAATATATTACTGTCATTTTAGCCTATGTTAATTTTTATAAAAACTTAAAATTTCCATCTAAGTAATTTCAAAATTCATCCATAACATCCATAAAAACCAAAGTTATTTCATATAAAAACTGAAATCACAAAATGTGAAAGTTCCATATAAGCGAATTTGAATTTATATTATTAAAAAGTAATCATAAATGCATATATTCGATCTAAATAAATATTGAAACTGTAATCACAAAACTTCCATCTATACCAATATTAATTTATATAAAAAGTGTAATTATAAATTGCATTACTTCCAGCTAAGCTAATGTTAATTCATATTCAAATTGTAATCACAAAGGGCATAACTCTTATCTATACCAATGTTAATTTATATAAAAGGTATAATTACAAATTGCATCACTTCCAGCGAATTTAATTTTAATTTATATTTCAACTGTAATCACAAAGATCATAACTTTTATCTATACCTATGTTAATTTATATAAAAGGTGTAATTACAAATTGCATCACTTCCAACGAAGTTAATTTTAATTTAAATTTAAACTGTAATCACAAAGTGCATAACTTTTATCTATACCTATGTTAATTTATATAAAAGGTGTAATTACAAATTGCATCACTTCCAACGAAGTTAATTTTAATTTAAATTTAAACTGTAATCACAAAGTGCATAACTTTTATCTATACCTATGTTAATTTATATAAAAGGTGTAATTACAAATTGCATCACTTCCAACGAAGTTAATTTTAATTTAAATTTAAACTGTAATCACAAAGATCATAACTTTTATCTATACCTATGTTAATTTATATAAAAGGTGTAATTACAAATTGCATCACTTCCAACGAAGTTAATTTTAATTTAAATTTAAACTGTAATCACAAAGTGCATAACTTTTATCTATACCTATGTTAATTTATATAAAAGGTGTAATTACAAATTGCATCACTTCCAACGAAGTTAATTTTAATTTAAATTTAAACTGTAATCACAAAGATCATAACTTTTATCTATACCTATGTTAATTTATATAAAAGGTGTAATTACAAATTGCATCACTTCCAACGAAGTTAATTTTAATTTAAATTTAAACTGTAATCACAAAGATCATAACTTTTATCTATACCTATGTTAATTTATATAAAAGGTGTAATTACAAATTGCATCACTTCCAACGAAGTTAATTTTAATTTAAATTTAAACTGTAATCACAAAGTGCATAACTTTTATCTATACCTATGTTAATTTATATAAAAGGTGTAATTACAAATTGCATCACTTCCAACGAAGTTAATTTTAATTTAAATTTAAACTGTAATCACAAAGATCATAACTTTTATCTATACCTATGTTAATTTATATAAAAGGTGTAATTACAAATTGCATCACTTCCAACGAAGTTAATTTTAATTTAAATTTAAACTGTAATCACAAAGATCATAACTTTTATCTATACCTATGTTAATTTATATAAAAGGTGTAATTACAAATTGCATCACTTCCAACGAAGTTAATTTTAATTTAAATTTAAACTGTAATCACAAAGATCATAACTTTTATCTATACCTATGTTAATTTATATAAAAGGTGTAATTACAAATTGCATCACTTCCAACGAAGTTAATTTTAATTTAAATTTAAACTGTAATCACAAAGTGCATAACTTTTATCTATACCTATGTTAATTTATATAAAAGGTGTAATTACAAATTGCATCACTTCCAACGAAGTTAATTTTAATTTAAATTTAAACTGTAATCACAAAGTGCATAACTTTTATCTATACCTATGTTAATTTATATAAAAGGTGTAATTACAAATTGCATCACTTCCAACGAAGTTAATTTTAATTTAAATTTAAACTGTAATCACAAAGATCATAACTTTTATCTATACCTATGTTAATTTATATAAAAGGTGTAATTACAAATTGCATCACTTCCAACGAAGTTAATTTTAATTTAAATTTAAACTGTAATCACAAAGTGCATAACTTTTATCTATACCTATGTTAATTTATATAAAAGGTGTAATTACAAATTGCATCACTTCCAGCGAAGTTAATTTTAATTTAAATTTAAACTGTAATCACAAATTGCATAACTTTTACCTTTACCTATGTTAATTTATATAAAAAGTGTAATTACAAATTGCATCACTTCCAGGGAAGTTAATTTTAATTTATAATAAAACTGTAATCACAAAGAGCATAACTTTTATCTATACCAATGTTAATTTATATGAAAAGCGTTATTAAAAACTACATGCTTCCACCTAGTTAATGTTATTCAAACTTTAATGTTTATTCAAAACTTTAATTACAAAGTGCATAACTTCCATCTATGGAAATGTTAATTTAAATAAAAAGTCTAATTACAAATTACATCACTTCCAACGAAGTTAATTTTAATTTATATTCAAACTATAATCACAAAGTGCATAACTTCCATCAATGCCAATATTAATTTCCATAAAAAGTGTGATTACAAATTGCATAACTTCCAAATAAGCTAATGTTAATTTATATTAAAACTATAACCACAAAGTGCACAACAAACTTATTCAAAATGGAATAAAACGAACCAGTACTCATATCCACCTCGTCCTCAAAGTCTCTTCTGGTGACACATCAATCCTGTTTGACTAGAGTCCGGACCTGGACTTAATTTTTTTTTTCACTCACCCAAACCCGCAACAGAATAAAAATAATTCAAAATTGATTGTCACCATAAATATCAATTCGCTAACTGTCACTCAAATAGCGAAAATCAACTATGGAGACGTGTATGAAGAAAATATTGATATATTATGTAATTACGAGGCTTAACTTTCTTTGGTTGTGCCAATTAACGTCCTTGGCGTTAATAATATTTGACTAAAATCAAGTGTTTAAATTACTGCAGTAAAGTTTTATTATAGTTTTTTACCAATTAATCCTATAATGTAACATTTTTTTACATACTATTTTGCACAATGGTTTAGCTCATTAATCTTCACATTTCACTTTAATTTGAATAAGATAGGATGAGCAAATTTTGAAAAATTATGTGTTTTATAACAGTCTCTTAACCGATTTTTTTATCTGTAATTCACGAACCGGTAATTTTGGAGATGGTGACCAATACAAATTGTTTGCGCCCTTAGAGGCTACATCGGAATACAATTTTATCGAAATCGTTAAAAACGATTTTGAGAAATTTGTAATTTTGTATTGTGTTTTTCTGATTGCAGCTACTCCCAAATTTTGTATTATAATACAAATTAAAAAATATCTTTGGATATGGCCAAAATATTTCCACATACCAAATTACAATCGCATCACGTCTGGGGTGTAGTGTACATACGGCAGGCTTCAGAAGGATTGATTTTTTTACCCATCACATAACTTTTTCAACATTTTTATGTGGAAAGTAAGAAACGAATATTTTTATAAATTATCTAAGATTGACAATAAAATATTTTTCAACTATTCTCGTTTTGAATAACCTTTTTACACTGTTCAAGTAATGATTTGTTTACATGATTAACGATGTAGAAATAATATTGTTTCCATTAATATCAGTTACTAAATAGACTTATTTAAGCCTATTTTATTCCATTTAGTTATACGAAACTATTAAATTTATATCAAAGGTAATTTATTAGGGAAACCTCTATTGTTGGAGTGATCTTTAGTGGAAATCAACGATAATTTTGTTATTTTATCATTTCTTACTAATAAAAAAAGGATAAGGTATAGGCCTAACTTAATTGGATTTCTTGTTTGAAGTTCAAAACTTCTCAGACATCATCGCTCATAATAACTAAAAATAAATTGATTTTATAAATTTTATTAACCTATTCTATTAATAACAATATGTTGTTTATCACAATTTGTAAATTTTATAACGTTCAGTGATATTAAATTCTTGTTGTTTATTTGAGTGGCACTAAGGAGATAATTTGAATGAATAAACCCAACACATCGCGTAGAGATTAGTTAATATACTACCATCACGACTGAAAGACAAATTATTTCCAGACAAGAATTACTTTGTAGTCAAGAAGATTATCTGCTTCGTTAGCCGCTTTATTACACCTGTTTAACGTAACAGATAGAGAGAGAAAGTCTACCACCTGTAAAGATAACCAAGCGTAAGCAAGCAACCCAAATCGTAGTCTGTTTGATCTTCACACATGAAATCAAAACGAATCGAAAACGTGTTTTGTTGACTTTGTTAATACCCTCGGAGAAATATATTTAACACTACCACAAAAACAATATTTTGCTGTGAAACATTGAAGACTTTTTTTAAAGCTACTAACTATAATACTGAGTTTTTTCCTGAAATAGATAACCATAATAATTACCAGATAAATTAAAAATTAATAATTTGCTTTTTTTATTGTTAAATATTTGTTTCATTGGTTTTTTTTTCTTTGCCTTTTCCCCTCTTCTTATCTTGTAAATTATTTTCACTACTATTGTATTCCTTGTTCACGTTTAAACATTTATCAAGGTAAGGGCAGATGTGATAGCAATTTTTTCTTTATTATTTAAGCTTATCATCTCCACCTACTTCGTATTAGGAAAAATGTATTACACAACTGGAAATTAAATTGTTTAGTTTGTTATTAATGACGGATTGTAGGTATTTAATTTGTACTATTCGTAGTTCGTAAACATATTACTTTCAAGTACTTACTAAGATTAAATACATTTTATAATTATTTGCAAAAATTTCGCTATCCATGTTTGAGTGGTGCTTTACGTTTAATTCAGTAAATAGAAATTTAAGCTCATTTCGGAATGAATTCTGTCTGTAAATGAATCTTTTGACACTAGACACTTACTCAAGAGTTTAATAAATAATTAAATTATTGTTTCACGGAGTGATTCTATTTTTGATCACACTACTTTAACTTTGTGGGTAAAATAAGGCGAAGGTGAAACCTGATTGTTACGGGTTATCACAAGAATCACCACTCGTACCTTACAATTTTATACGAACAGGTGTTCTAAGGGATGAATAGACTTTACCCATTGGCGATAAAATATGCATAATATCAAAAATGTAATAATTTGTGTAGTTTTAGTTTTTTAATACCATAATAACGACGTTGGTTAATTTTTTTTTTTTTTTTTTTTTTTACAGCTCTGAGTTTAAACATACTGCTCTCAGGGTCTGTAAAAATATACAAAACAAACAAACTTTTTCAGTATGGTATTGTTAGGAACGGCCCCTCAAAGCTGCCTGGGTTCTTAGTTTTAATCAAAAATCAGTGGTTCAGTATACTAATTAATTTTATTATTGACTTGAAACTTATGTCTATTTTCCTGATACTTTAATACAATATAAAAAGAAGAATTCAATTAAATGAACAATATACAAACTAAGTATTCATTACTCAAAGCC